>CM027399.1:48149438-48160144 GCA_015711505.1 Sylvilagus bachmani
AGTTTTTTCAAGCACCTTGGTTTCAAGTTTTAAGTAATATGCTTTTTATTTTATTTTTTATTTTTATTTTTTGGACAGGCAGAGTAGATAGTGAAAGAGACAGAGAGAAAGGTCTTCCTTTTTGCCATTGGTTCACCCTCCAATGGCCACCATGGCCGGCACGCTGCGCTGATCTGAAGGCAGGAGCCAGGTGCTTCTCTTGGTCTCCCATGGGGTGCAGGGCCCAAGCACTTGGGCCATCCTCCCCTGCACTCCTGGGCCACAGCAGAGAGCTGGCCTGGAAGAGGGGCAACTGGGACAGAATCCGGAGCCCCGACTGGGACTAGAACCCAGTGTGTCGGCGCTGCAAGGCAGAGGATTAGCCTATTGAGCCGTGGTGCCAGCCCCAGTAATATGCTTTTATGAGTACGTTATTTCAGGTTTCTAACTTTTTTTTGTTAAATCAACATAATTCTTTGCATTACTGTGATAGAGTTTATGTGTTCACTCCCACATAATCCCAGATCAATTTATTAGACAATTCTATATTTCAGTCTAGTTACTCATCTGAGTATACAGTTGCTGTTCTGAGACATCACTATCATGTTGAGGATTTGTTTTCTTGAAAAGCATCCCATGTTTTCTGGACAATTTGTTAGTTTATTTCCTTGTTAAAGTGGAGGATTTCCTTCAGTAGTTTCTTGGGAATAAGTGCATAAGAGGTCAGTTATTTTGCCTATACAGAATTCTAGGTAGGAAGTAAAATTCAGAATAAGAAGATGAATTGACAAATAGTTGTATTCAAATTAGGAATTCTGAAGGCATCCAGCGTCCTCTTCTCAGCAGAGTATTGAGATGTGCAAATTTTTTTTTTCTGCTTGTGGAATCTGTTCCCAGAGTTCTAAAACTGCACAATACTGTGCTTTGGTGGACTTGGCAATGTGGGAAAGAAACCTTTTTTAAATCCATTTGAGAGTGAGCATGTGCTCCCATCGCTGGGTTCACGCTAAATGCATGCAATGGCCAGAGCTGAAGCCAATCCAGATCTCCCATGTAAGTAGCAGAAACACAATGACCTAAGCTGTCACTGCTGCATCCTAGGATCCACACTGCAGGAAGGTGTGGGGAAATTAGTTACACGAAGCAATTCAAAGATGGTGCCGAAAGGAAGTAAGGTGGGCAGAATCCAAAGTTTACCACTAAAACTAATTGGCTCCGCAACATCAGGGGAGGTAACAAGACTAGTAACAAGTGTATAGACCTATGGCTAGTCCTATAGAAATGTGATTGGTGGTCTTTAAGCCCTGCCCCATGACTCTGCAGTTTTGTGCTATAAAAGGCTCTGTTACACACGAAATAAACGAGTCCTTGCTAGACTTGGCTCCCCGCTGTGTCTGATTGTCTCCGGGATCGGGAGGCTGGGGAACGGGCAAGCGGCACACTCACCTTTCCTCGGACCCAGTCCATCCTTGTATGGGTGGACTCAGACCCTGCAGGAAGGTGGTGTCAGAAGCCAGAGCCAGAAGTCAAACTCAGGTTTGAATGTCAACTGCTATGCTTAATGCCTGCTCCCTGGAGAACGCTAAAGTTCTTGGCCTATGAGAGTCTGGAACACTTGAATTAAACCCAACATTTTTTTCTCAATCATTTCATTTCTGGGACATTTTCTCAATGTGATTTCCCAATATTTCTATTGAATTTTATTTCTGGCTAACATTAAATTACCTGCCTGTATTTCTTGCTTTCTCCCTGCCTCTAAGTCCTGAGCCTTCCTGAGTTCTATGGCTGTCAGCTCACTCATCATTGACAGTGCTGCTGAGGCTAGACACACTCTCACCTCCTTCCCAATACGTCCATTAAACTCTTCAGTGTGGTTTCTTATTCTTTTGGCTTTGTTATTTTTATTCTGCCCCCTTTTTGAGAGTTTGGGAAGAAGAGGGCACAAAAGCATTACTCTGCATATTGAATATATAGATAGGTGATTATTCATGAAATTGATAGGTATTTGCTAGGCTGGGGTTCCTGGGGACTCAATGTGTAAGAATGCTTGACTTTTTTTTTTTTTTTTTTTTTAATTTGACAGGTAGAGTTAGACTGAGAGAGAGACAGAGGGAAAGTTCTTCTCTCCGTTGGTTTACCCTGCAAATGGCCGCTATGGCCCATGCGCTGCACCGATCTGAAGCCAGAAGCCAGGTGCTTCCTCCTGGTCTCTCATGCGGGTGCAGGGCCCAAGCACTTGGGCCATCCTCCACTGCCCTCCTGGGCCACAGCAGAGAGCTGGACTGGAAGAGGAGCAACCGGGACTGGAACCCAGTGCCCATATGGGATGCTGGAGCTGCAGGTGGAGGATTTACCAAGTGAGCCAGGGTGCTAGCCCCAGAATGTTTGACTTTTAAGTACTAAAATGCTGTGTGATAGGTCTGTTGCTTGATTCTTGGTTAATTTTGCTCATTTGAAGGAATTTGGTATGGTCCCTGCTCAACTTCTTGAAACTTTGATTTTGAAGCAGTCAACATACATGACTTAAATCTTTGCCTGCGTTTACTGAATTCCTGGGTATTGAGCCTTAGTCTCCTTGAGACACAAGTCTAAAGAATTTCTTTCCAGTTAAACAATCTGGATTAGAATATTTTCTTTGTCTCAAAACTCTTATTAACGTGCCTGTGGATTTAGATAAGCGGGTCATCTTGCTTTGCTCTCAGAGTTCTTCAGAAGCATTACTGTTCTGAAGCCAGTCTTGTTCTCTTCACTGGTGTAAGCATGGTGGGATTCAGACTTTGGTGTGAGGTTTGGGTTTAAGTCTCCTCTCTGCTGCTTCCAACCATATGCCCTTCGATGATTAAATGCCTTAGCCAACATTTCTTTTTTTTTTTTTTTTAAGATTTATTTATTTATTTGAAAGAGTTACCCAGAGAGAGGAGAGGCAGAGAGAGGTCTTCCATCCGATGGTTCACTCTCCAATTGGCTGCAACAGCCGGAGCTGTGCCGATTCGAAGCCAGGAGCCAAGAGCTTCTTCTGGGTCTCCCACGTGGGTGCAGGGGCCCAAGGACTTGGGCTGTCTTCTAGTGCTTTCCCAGGCCATAGCAGAGAGCTGGATGGGAAGAGGAGCAGCTGGGACTAGAACCGGTGCCCATATGGGATGCTGGCACTTCAGGCCAGGGCGTTAACCCGCTGCTCCACAGTGCTGCCCCCAGCCAACACTTCCTTTCTGAAAATTTGTAATTTCAATTTATTTGAATGCCAGAGAGAGAGAGAGATCTTCCATATGCTAGTTCACTCCCCAAATGCCCACCACAGTAGGGACTGAGCCAGGCAGAAGCTAGGAGTCAGGGACTCTATCCAGGTCTCCCATGTGGAGGATAGGGACCCAAGTATTTGAGTCATCTGCTGCCTTCTAGGATGCATATTTACAGGAAGCTGGATCAAAAGCAGAACCTGGACTCAAGCCCAGGTCCATTTTCCTTATCCCTTGGGGGAAGAAAGTGGGGGTTAATACTTTACAGGGTCATAGGTTTACAGAGGGAGGTAAAATACAGCAAACATGAAAAATGAGGCAATTCTCTTTTCAAAGGATAGATGGATTAAAAATAGATCAAGAAGTTGAGACTTTTTTTCCACTTAAACTGGTCTTGATAAAATAATAGCTAACATGTCTTTCAGTTTTCAGAGGAATTTGGCATAACTATCAAATATAATGCTCTGGAAAGCAGTGAGTGCTAGCGACAGACAGTCTTGCTCTGTGAATTGTTTCTTGGGTGTTAGATGAAGCTTAAGAAAATGACATTCCTTTTCCTTAAAAGCAGAGTGAGGTTTGTACAGAATACAAGTGTAAAGGGAATTTTGTGAAGCACATTTTCTAAGGGCTGTGCAAAGCAATTTCAGGATGGATAGGGCCCATTTAGTCATTGGGCCATGGCAGAGCTTCCCAACACCGCAGCATCCCTTTTGTCCACTAGAGGGCAGAAAGCTCCTTTGCCACGCATGTGTGGGAGCCGCTGACATTCTTGGTAAAGGGTGTGTGAGAACACACATTAAAACCTTTAAAGGAAAAACCGTGGGTGAGATGAGTGCTACCTTCCTCATGCTGTCCGGTAGCTTCCTGCCATCACCTTAATTATGATGTCACGACCACACTCTGGGCCTGTTGATTGCATTCCTTGAGTGGTCCTGGGGTCCTTGCTACATTAGTTGTCACAGTGGCACTCCTGCTGCTACAGGACATTTATGTATGGGAGCGTGTCATGGCAGAAGTGCTGAAGTGTGTCGGGACTGTGAGCAGCGCATTAACTGCAGTCTTATCAATAAATACCTCGGGGGTTACCAACTCAGAGCATGGAGGTCTTTTTGCTGATTCTTAAAAGTTTAGTTTTGGTATATTTCCTAAAAACACCAGATACTATGAGAAAAGGTGGCATTTGGAATCCTACACTGCTTGCCTGCATTAACACTAAATATAGACCTACAGGCTCATGCTGGGGCTTATGGGCCTCCTAGGAGCGCTGTCTGCTGAAGAAAGGCCAAGGAAGACAACAGAGTAGGCAAGTTTTGTTGTGGTTGCTCCTGAATACTTGGTGCTATTTTCCTGGTAACCTAGCAGCCAAAGCTCCCATTTTGTAAGTAATCTGCATGCTATTAGTCTGCTAGACTGAGTTATGATTCTGGAGTCTGGGAGGTTTTTGTTGCATGTGCTCTGTGCTTTTAAATTTTGATAGAAATGGTCTGGACTTGATTTTAAAAATTACTGCCTAGATATGAAGAAGCCTCGGCTCTGAAGTGGAATTAAAGGACAAATTACCATGACTCACTCAGTAAAGCTTCTTACTAGCTTTGAATCAAGCCCGATTTTAACACTTCTGATTTCGTGGCTAGCAATATGGGTGCAAGTTATTACTGTGGAAAAAAAAAAGCACAAAGCAATTTTTCATAGTTATCTTTATCAGAATATTTATTTGTGGTTAAAGAATTATTTACATGGCAAAGAGAATCAGCTATGGTGATAAAAAAACAGAGGAAAGTGAAATTACTTACATGTTTCAGTTCAAGCTACTAGAAAGGGTCCTGTTTAAAGGATGCTGCTTTGGCCTTTCTTGGTGAATAAAGCAAGTTTGCACGCTGGAGTTAGGAGAGGGTTGAGTTATTGTCCCACAGATTATCTTGGCTCCTCCAGCCTTGCTCTCAGATGCCCTCATTTGGAGATGCCAAAGATAGCAACCCCTGGGTGTCAAAACAGCTGTGAACCCTGATTTTATGGCCATGTGATTTTGTATCCATGCACTACAGAGTCATTTGCAAGTCATCTGTCAGCTCTTGGTGGCTATGGACTTCCCCCAGCTCAGTTTTCTCTGCTAGTTCTTAATTTCCTTTTTGCATGTTGCAGCTCATTAAAAAATATATTTTCTATTTACATTGTGACTTCACCCTAAAAAAGAGATTTTCTTTCAGGGCATGGCTTTTACTGAGCACTTCCTAGCACTTTCTAGTTTATTTTAGTTTTATTGGAGTCACCTTTTGAGTAGGCAGCAAGGCCAGGAATATGGAGATTTTATTAGCTCTACTACTACTTTTTCATTAAAAAAATTTTTTTTTTTGGTGGCTGATTCTCTAGCTGGTCCTCTACTTTGTAAACATTGATTAAACTTCAGTATGAGGTTTATTAAGAGCAGTTGCATTCCTGAAAAGGAAGCTAAGGCTCAAGGATATTAAGTCAGAGATCCAAAAATGTACTATATGTCAGTCACTGTGACTAAAATAGAACTGTGCTTGGAAAGATAATCCTGTGATGTGACACACAACCTGCATTCCTGGTCAAATGATAAAGTTTGAGATAATAAAGTAAAACATGATGCTAAAAGACTTACTGGAAAATTTGTGGCCATGTACCAGTCAACACTTTGGGACTTTTGTCTTGGCTTTAAAAGGATAAGATCTGATTTATTTCTAAGGCTCTTTTACCCTATCTGCTGCTGTTTTTCTTTAACTTTTTTAAATAAAGGCAGAGAGACAGAGACAGATGGAGATCTCCCACCCACTGGTTTACTCCCCAAATGTCCATAACATCTGGGGCTGGGCCAGGCCAAAGCCAAGAGCCAAGAACGCAATCCAGGTTTCCCATATGGGAGGCAGGAACCCAAGTAGTAATCCTTCACCCACTGCTTCCCAGGATCTGCATTAGGAGGAAGCTAGAATCATAGGTGGAGCCAGGACTCAAACCTAGGCACTCTGATGGAGATGTGGAGGTCCCAAGTGGCATCTGAACCACCTCATTAAATGCTTGCCCTATCTTTTCTTTTTTGTTGTTACATCAAGTCATTCCCTTAGTCATGCTCCATAAAGTATATTTGTATTCCATAATATTAACATAAAAATGATACTGTAAATCAAATACTCACAGAATTGTGTGTTCTTGCGAAGTAAAATTCCAGGATAACTGAAACATATTTTATTTTTAACTCTGAAAGAACATGACTTGTTAAGCACACTAGCTAGGCTTTTAGGGGCTCATTTTTCATAAGTACCAACTGGTTTTAAGTATCACTGAGAAATTCCTAAGTTTTAATATTTTTACTTTTTAAAAAAGATTTATTTATTTATTCGAAAGTCAGAGTTACACAGAGAGAGGAAAGTCAGAGAGAGAGAGAGAGGGGTCTTCCATCCGATGGTTCACCCCTCATTTGGCCGCAACGGCCAGAGCTGCGCTGATCCGAAGCTAGGAGCCAGGAGCTTCTTCCAGGTCTCCCACATGGGTGCAGCGGCCCAAGGACTTGAGCCATCTTCAACTGCTTTCCCAGGCCATAGCAGAGAGCTGGATCGGAAGTGGAGCAGCCGGATCTCTAAGTGACACCCATATAGGATGCCAGCACTTCTGGCCAGGGTGTTAATCCGCTGCACCACAGCACCGCCTCCCCCCTTAAAGATTTATTTATTACTATTTTTACTTTCGATTGACACATAATAGTTGCATGTACTTATGAGGTACAACATGATGTTTGGATAAATGTATACACTGTGAGGTGATCAAATCAAGGTAATTTTAGCACATCCATCTTGTTAAACATTGATCATTTCTTTGCAATGAGAACCTTCAAAAGGTTCTCCAGCTGTTAACTATGGTCACCATCTTGTGACTAAAACACCAGAACTTACCTTACTGCAACCTTACCCATTGACTAACTTCTCCCTTCCCCCACCTTTCTTACCCTCCCTAATATCTGGTAGCCACTAATCTACTCTCAACTTCTGTGTTTTTGATCTTTTAGAGGACAGAGGAAGCTATATACTTAATAATGGGTACTTTCCTCAGATATTCCATAGGTGTCCCCTCCCAACTCCATTTTTTCCCCTGAATTTGGTTTCTCTTAACTCTAATTATATTTCTCTTCACTCTATAGTGGGGCATTAGAGGAAATTTTTTAAAAAATGGTGGAAGGAAGGAAATACGTGTTGCCAATATTGTTGCAGAAACAATGTTTACTGTATTCACTTCAATTGAGTGCAGGTAGACATCAGATGAGGACTTTTATCCTCCATCTTATTTCTGTTGGTGCACTTATTAACTGGCTCAAATTCATTGGGAAATAGTGAGATTTAAATCTTAGATATTTTAGGTGTTCAAGTTCACTTTTGTGGGGTAAAGATTTATTTTACTTATTTGAAAGGCAAAGTGATGGAGAGAGATGTGGAAAGAGAGAGAAAAAGATGTTCCACCTGCTGGTTCAGTCTCCAAATGGTACAATAGTTGAGTTTAGGAGCCAGGATCTCCATCTGGATTTCCCATATAGGTGGCAGGGTTCCAAGGACTTGGGCCATCTTCTGCTGCCTTATCAGGCATATTAGCAGGGAGCTGGATAGAAAGTGGGAAAACTGGAACTCAAACCAGTGCACCAATATGGGGTTTACGGAGTCTGGCATTGCAGGCTGCAGCTTTGCCCAGCTTTGACACTGAACATTTGAAGAACAGAATTGGTTTATACCCTGGGGAATTTTCAGTTTATTGGGGAAGTCAAATCTGTAAGCAAATGAATGTAATAAAATACCATCAATATTCTGATAGAAAAACACGCAAAGCTCCAGCCACAGCACAGAGGAAGGAGATAGATTATCTCCTCTCAGGGGAAGTGATAGTGAAGCTGTCTTGAAAGAGGATTAGGGGGCCAGCACCATAGCACAGTGGGTTAATCTTCCTCCCGGCTGCTCTACTTCTCATCCAGCTCCCTACTTATGTGCCTGGGAAAGCAGAGGAAGATGGCCCCAAATCTATGGACCCCTGTATCCATGTGGAAGACCTGGAAGAAGCTCCAGGCTCCTGGCTTCTGGCTGGGCTAGCTTCAGCCATTGCAGACATTTAGGGAGTAAACCAGCAGATAGAAGACCTCTTGCTCTCCTACTCTGCCTCTCTGTAACTTTGTCTTTCAAATAAATAAACAATTTTTTTAAAAAATATTCATTCATACACACTACTGAGGAAAAATATAAAAATCATAGCTTTGACTTAAAGCCTTGGGCAGTGAGGATGGTACACAGTTGGGTTTTTTTTTCCTTTTGAGACTCTTTATGCCCAAAGGCTGTAAGCTTAATTTGTCTTTCTATATATTTATTACCAGTCTTGCATAAAAGATTTGAGGAACCTGGCCAGAATGTGAACAATGTAATGAAAGAGAAAAAAAAATCTAAAAATCAATTAAAAAAAACAGGTCCAGGAGAAATACAGACATAACTGAAAAATCAGAGGAGAAAAGAGAAAATGCAGACAGGCAGGGCACAAGGAGCTGCTCTGCTGTTGAAGTTCGGCCACAGGTTTGAGCCTGAGCTTCCTGGAAAGCAAAGCAACAAGGATGGTTACAGAGCTGTCCGAGAAGGAAGCATTTCTTTTGGATAAGCTAGACTTTCGGAGACCTTTAGTTGAAAGAGTATTTGGGTTAAGGCCTAAATTAATTTTCCAATTTCTTTAGAGAAGAAGTCTAAATACAGGCCTAAACACAGCATGCAGTGTGATAAAATTTATTTACAAAGTGGTGAAAATACATAGACTCATTAGGGCTTTATTTTGGGAAAGGAGACCAAAGAAAGGGGATTATCACAACCTGCTCTGCTCGTCCTGAGTGTGCCTGGAGGAGAGAGAGCACCTCCATTCTTCCTAGCTTTTTATGAGCTTAGAAAAATGGAAGTGTTTACATGGTACCACCCCCAGGTCCCAAGTAAGAGGAGGTACTCCCTGGGGAGGGGTCCCCTGAGTGACAGGTTGATGAACATGGCACCACAGAGTGAAGGAGGTGTGGCTTCCAGCTCATGAACTTAAAATTACCTATCTAAACTTTCCCACATCATTCCCTCCTCAGAGAGTTCTAACCCTTACTCTTAAGGGGATGGTGAAGGTTGTAGACTCATCATATCTTCTATAGCTACTTGACGCTGATCAAGGATGCAGGTCCTGCCAGTCTTGGGTCCAGAAATCTGTTCCTACTTTGTCTAATGACTTCGTTTCATGAGCTGGAGAACTTTCAGTCACCACCAATGGCTGCATCCCCCACATGGTCATCATTATTTTAGAAGATGTTGGATTCTGAACACACAAGTTCATCAATCAGCATGAGCAAAACTGGAACAAAACCAATTACAAATGGAGTGCCCTTTAAGATGGAAAGAACATATTATATAGACTCCCAGATAGTGGGTAGTTGGAGCTGTGCTGATCCAAAGACAGGAGCCAGGAGCTTCTGGATCTCCCACATAGTTGCAAAGGGCCCAAGAATTTAGGCCATCTTCTATTGCTCTCTCAGGCCATAACAGAGTTCTGGATTGGAAGAAAAACAGCCCAAACTAGAACCAGAGCCTGTATGGGATGCTGGCACTGCAGACCAGGGCTTTAACCTGCTGCACCACAGCACTGGCCCCTAAAAGCTCTTTGATTTTTTGGAACACGTTTTGTAGCTTTCCTGTCGAACAAAGTGGGTCTGTGTTAGTACATTTTAAAGCTTCATACATAGCCTTGGCTAATTTTTTTTAAGGGTGAGGGTTTATTGTAGGAAATCCAACAGACTGGAGGGTAAGGGTGAAGAAGGAGAAAGAAAGAGAGGAGAGTGTAAGAGAGAGATCAAGAGACAGAGAGATCAGGAGACAGACAGACATAGACAGAGAGATCAGAAGATAGAAAGAGAGCTATGTGTTCAGGAACAGGTCCTTTTAAAACTTTGCTGGGGGGCAGGCAGGGAAGTAGAAGCATTGAATCCCATTAGGATGGGAGTGGGGCTGACACTGGTGGTTGGACCATGTGGCTACCTGGCTTCCAGCAATGGCAACGAAGGCTAGAGCCTAGGATGGTGTCAGGATTGCACCATTTTACTAACTTTCCCTCCTTTTATTTTTTATAAAGCAGTTGTATGGGATTACATTAGTCCCAAAAGAACAGGAGAGATAGAGGGCCGATGATCTGTCTTTAGAGCTACTTCCTGCTGACATCAAGCAATGAGGTACTCTTCACTGGCATGGGGCAATATCTCAAGTGCTGTATCCTGGGTAGGGAGCTGAGTATATCCCTGTAGCAGCACTTGGTTGATCGCCTGGCTGCTGAAAGCCTTGGTTCATTCCATTATCAACTCCTATAAACACTTAAGAAGACATGGTAGTATAAAAGACATGGTTATGTTACCGGAGAAATGCAGGGTTCTTGTCTTCACGCAAGAAAGAATTCAAGCATGAGACAAGGTTTATTAGCAAGGTTTATTAGGGA
>CM027399.1:48160244-48185980 GCA_015711505.1 Sylvilagus bachmani
TGAGGTTACATGGTTGAGTGGAGAGCTTACACCTGGCCAGATCAGGTGGGTGACTCAGCATAGTGGCAGCGGGCTGATCGCACAGTCCGGTAGGGGGGGGGGTGGGTTTAAGGAGATAGGTCTTGCTTCCCCACCTCTGCTCCTCTTGGAACAAAGGACTTTTTGGATGTAAATAGAAAAACTTCTATCTGAGTTTTCTCCTGAAGGTATCAGTCAGGAGGAAGTCTAGCTGGCACCATCCTGAGTTTAGAGGAAGGGTGAGCAAGACCCCTGGAGAATGGGGATCCAAGCAGGGTGTTTGAAATGCAGATACTGGGCTGCACCTGGGAGATTGTGGAAGATTTGTCTGGCAGAAGGGGCGGGGACCTCCACCTGGCAGGTTATCAGGTAGAAGGGGGCAGGGCAGGATGCGAAGGCCGGGCTGCCCCTGAAACATTGTCAGGATGACTTTGAGATGCAGATGCATATGCTGGACATAGATGTCTTCTCTTTAGGCCTTTATGTCACACACACATAAGCTCATAACTGACTTCCTACCTAACAGTTAGAATAGCAACCAATGATCCTAAGAGTGGCATTAGCCAGGTAATGAGAGGATTTCATAAGAGGAGAGGAAATGAGGGGGGCTCTGTGGACCCTTGTGAAGACTATTTGATGGATGTGGTTTAAAGCTGATCCCAACCAAGACCAGGAGAAAGGCCACTCAACTTTTGCAGCAAAGCCTTGGCTATTAACCCAAACCCTGGAATCCATATTCTACAGAATCCTGCCATTCTCAAAAATGTTCTTAGCTGATCCTGCCATTCTCAGAAATGTTCTTAGCTGCTTTTTTGTCTGTGGTGATCCTATACATAGAATAGCATTCTTTCTCTTGACTGAATGAGCACGATTTCCTGGATGAAATCTTGGAAGGTCCACCATGCCTGAACCCCAGGAGGCAAGAGAGCAGCATAAAGCTAAAACAAACAGACAAAAAAAAAAAAAACCCCAAATCACTCAGCTAATCAGGGATGCAGCATGTGACCAGCCACAGGGGCTACCGTGTTGGAGGTGGAATCTGTTGCCCATCTTCCTGTAAGGATGGAAGTCCTCATGGTGTCCACCCACTTGGAAACCTTGTGTTTTTACTGGAAACTGTAATTTTTGTAGGGGAAGTCCCACCCTTCACCACAGGAAGTGAACCCTCTGCCATGTTTGGGCTCCCACTTCCTGAGACTGTTACCAGAGAAGCAAAGAATTCAGGCATGAGACAGAGAGCAGTGGAAAGCAAAATAGCAAGGTTTATTAGGGTAGGTACATCCGTAAGAATGGATGGGCGCCTCTGCAGTCAGAACCTGGGAGAGAGTGCCCAGTGCACATTTAGGCTGCGGCTTTTAAGAGGATGGGTTTTGCCTTCCTGCCTTTTCTTTCCCCCTCTCCTTCTTCTTCCAAACAAAGGACTTGTTGGTTGTAAATACGAAAAATTCCTTTCTGAGTTTCCCCCCTGAAGTTGTCAGACAGGAGAAGCCTGGCTGGCATCTCCCCACCTTAGAGGAAGGATTTTTATCAGGCCAGGTAGAAGGGGCAGGAACCCCTGGAAGGTCATCAGGATCCAGGCAGGACTTTGAAGTGCAGATACTGTGCTTCTGGAGCTTCCACAGTAGGTGCTGGCCTTCAGGCCTTTCTCATACACACACAGGCTCAATTTCTGACTTCCTACCTATGAGACCATGTGGTTACTATGTAACAGAACTGTTTCTTTCCAGTTTGTTCCACAAAAATCTGGTAAATTAAAGGTCCCTCTGGCATTCCTGGTTTTAAAACCAAAACCTGAGGCAAACCCATTGTTGATAACTGTGAAATTCTTCTGTATGACTTAAAGTTAAGTTTTATATATATACATTTTCCTTAATGTATAATTATATACATTTTACTTAAAACACATCACAAACAACTTGAAATAATTTAAATATCAGCAAATACGTGTAAACTGGCCCCTTTTCTTGCATTTTCTCCCAAATTCCATTAACCCTAGCATTTTGTGTTGGCATATGCTCACCCAAAGCTACTAAGATTAGGAACAAAAGACATTAAGATTTGCATTTTATCCCAAGCCTCTAAATCTGAGAGAAGAGAAACTGAAATGAAATCCACCTGAAGTGAAAACCTCTGGTGCATTTGCTCAGGTGCATTTCTAAGAAAAAAAAAAAAAAAACCGAGCATTTGCTGAAGTAAAAAGTCCTCACATTTGCTCAACAAATCAAATTTACAGCCAGGCTAAATTTATTCAGAGAAAATAAATCCATGGAGTTGGGTGACCACTGTACATTGATGGCCTAGCCTCCAGGGGCCAGGCCTTTTTAAGGAAGGCTAGGGATTGGGGTAGAGGTAGGGGGAAGCAGGCGGAGGGGAATTCCTGGAATTAGGTGGGGCCTTGGGAACCTGAAAAAGAATGAGGGGTGGGGTACTGGTGTGAGACCCAATTGGGATTCAAGGGCAAGGTATACATTCCAATGTTTGTCTTTTGGGCAATGAGCAAGAATGGCTGAGGCTTATGTCTTTGTTCCATCACAGGGTGAGAGTAGCAGCCAATGGTTTTAAGAGTGTGACTATTAGAGTTGTTTTTGGAGTTGGTTGGTCAAGATAACATTGTGGCCCAAAGCTGTTCCTGAGATCACTACTGAAGGAGAGGAAGGATTTGAAGCTGATCCCAACCAAAACCAGGATAAAGGCTGCTTGTCTCTTGGGGGTAGAGGGGTTTGTCTGTAGAAAAAATTCTGAATAATCATACAACATTAAATGGGGGTAGAAGACCACCAATACACACAGATAAGGAGTAGAGCCATTGAGGTAAGAGTAGAAGATATGATTACAAAGGCATGAGGCCCCAAATGGGCTAGGCAGGTGATATTGGAATTGGCCCCCTAAAATATGATAACAAAATGTGGCCTCCTTAAAGTTCCCCAAAAGTCTCACCTGGGGTGCCATATGAAATCAGAATTTAGGGTACCATACCACATCACCATATGCTTATTAATAAATTTCCAATATTAATAAGCCAATGTGGGTTCTTGCCTAATATTCAGAGAAAAATTCTGAATTCTGGCATAGATAAATGAGGCAACATGGTACATTTTTAAGCTTTTATTCAGTGAGAGAAATGCACAGGAGAGAGTTTTATCTAAAAGAGAGGAATGAATCTGGATTCATACTGAGTACCAGGAGCCAGCCACATGGAGGAGCATTTAGGTCAGGAAGCATGGGGCGGGTGGCCCAAAGGCCATGGTGCTCTGGAGGCACACAGCTGCATCCAGCGCTTTACTGGCAAAAGGCCAAGGAAAGGAGCCAGTGGGCACATGGTGTCCTAGGCTTTTACTCCACTTCCAAAGGGGAGCGGTTAATTAACCTGATTGGCCAGTGGGTGCTCAGGTGTGGCCAGGTAGGGGCATGGTCTTCCAGCTCACAAACCTAATCAATTTTATTCCATAAGCCTACCTACAGCACAGAGTCTAAAACAAAGGAAAGAGTCATTACTAGAGGACCTAATTGAGGAGATCTGGCAGGGTCAGCTTGACATTCAATTACATGGTGGGATCAAAAGACTTGATTTGCAATCCTTTATCCTGTCTGGCCTGCTCACAAGAGAACAATGAACCATCAGAAGGGTGGGATAAGTGAGTTGTTTACAGCAAACTAAGAGCTCAAAAGGATGGAATGGAGACTCCCTTGCTATTCTTATGATAAAATTGGATCAGGAGGGGGAGGGGTGAAGACCAGTTGGATGCCCAGACCCAAAGGGTGATGGCATGGAGATGGACCATTTCCTAAACTTGCCTTTGCTTCTCCAGGATGAAGATATGTATTCTGGATCGCTTAGATAGAAAGAACCAGCCAGACTCACCAAAATGCAAAGAACAAAGGGACTTTATTTATAGGTCCAGCATGCTAGGGTCTGGTTCTCTAAGCAATGCAGTGCTGGGAGGCCAAGACCCCCTTCTCTTTGTTCCTGGGGGGTTTTATAGTTCCTGGACAAACAAGTATTACATCTGCATTCCTTCTTTCCCCATATGGCCACACATCAAGTCTGCCCACCTCATTGGTTGCCCCCGCCTGGCCATACCGGGCCAAGGACTGCCCTGTGTCAAGTTTTGTCTTCTCACAACAGGAGCGTCCTGGGCCTAGTCTGTTCCTTTGTCTTGTGAGAAGTCTGTCATGGTGTAGCTCTGGTCTCTCACAAAGGTATTAGAGTGGATCATAGATAAGACAGGGGGAGTAAACATGGATAAGGGCAAGCAGGAGCTTAGAATTCCCAGGTGGGAGGGAGAGGTATAGTGAGTGAGACAGTGAGAGCCGGAGCAGCAAACATAGAAGAAAGGGGTTTTGGTTTTTAGCTTTGGAAGTTAAGAGAGAGTGAGCCAGAAAACAAGGTGTAAAGAGAAGATTTAGAGCTGAGATAGGAGAAAGACTGAACATAGATTTTCTTCCACTTTTTGAATGCTCACAGGAATGGTAGAGATTCTGAATGTCAGGATCAAACATGCCATTGTTAGGTAGGAAGTCAGAAATGAGATTATGTGTGTGTGACAAAGGCCTAAGGAGTTGACATCTAGGTCCATCCAGTATCCGCGTCTCAAAGTCATCCCGATAACTTTCCAGGTGTAGCCCAGTATCTGCACTTCAAATGCCCTGCCCCTTCTGCCCAATAGCTATCCTTCCTCTAAGGTGGAGAGATGCCAGCCAGGCTTCCCCCTGTCTGATAACTTCAGGGGGAAAACTCAGAAAGGAATTTTTTGTATTTACATCCAAAAAGTCCTTTGTTCAGCTTGAGGAGAAGGAGAGGGGGAAGGGAAGGCAAGACCCATCCCCTTAAAAACCCCAACCTAACTGTAAACTGTGTGCTCAGCCCTCTGCCTCTCTGCTGAGCCGCCTGCCTGGCATGGCCAGGTGTATTCTATCCACTCAACCGTGTAACCTCGCTCTCCTCCAGTCTGAGCGACTGGGCACTCTCTCTCAGGTTCTGTCTGGAGAGGTGCCCATCCGTTCTTATGGATGTCCCTACCCTAATAAACCTTGCTATGTTGCTTTCCACTACTCTCTGCCTCATGCTTGAATTCTTTCTTGTGCAAAGACAAAAACCCTGCCTTCTCCAGTAACAGCATTGAGTGGCCATTTGGATTGGTTTTTAAGGTAGGAGACAACCGAGAGGAGGGTTGGATGAGACACGGGACAAGGAAGTTCCCATGGCGACCTGTGGATTCAGACTGGTAGATATCAGGCTTCCCCAAGATCATAGCCATTCGATGGGGAGGGTACAGGAACAGAGAGTGGGGGTTGTCATCTATGCACCCACTGGAACCTAAGGCCTAAAGCCTGTGGAAAGGTGTAGAGCCCATGGAAGGCAGAGTCCATGGGAAGTTGTGGTGCGTGGTACCAGGACTTTGAGATGAAGCAGAGCAGAACTACAACCTGTGGTAGAGGTCACCATGAGAGACTTTCTCATTCCCCTTCTTCCCTCAGAATTTTGGAGGGTCCGTGTGTGGATGGAGATCACAGAGCATTCAGTGGTGAAGGAGTTCTGGGGGTGAGTTTTATGTTTGGCAGAAGTCCAGGATCCTGAAGCAGCTCACACCCCTGAGAGGAGAGCAAGGTCCCCGGGAGAGCCTGGTCCTGGGTTTTGGCACCAGTGAAAGACTACCACAAAACACACCAAACACCAGAGTAAGGGAGATTTATTGTTGGGTAGGGAAAACCCAACAGGCTGCCTCCCTGTGCATAAGAGAACAACAGCCTGTACTAGGATAAGAGGTCTTATATAGCTTAGGGTGGGGGTGTTGTGGTTGGGCCACTTGGTCACCTTACTTCTAGTAAGCCAGGCTGGGCTTAGGATTGAAGCTTATTGTACAGATGGCAATGGGGCCAGAGCCTTAGATGGTGCCCAGGACTTAAGATGGTGCCTCAGATGAGATAATACCATTTTGCTAACAGAGCCTAAATTAATTTTCCAGCTTCTTGCCTTTTACATGGAAAAGAATTCTAAATGCAGGCCCAAATGCAGCATACAGCATGATAAACTTTATTTACAAAGTGGGAAAAATGCACAGACTCATTAAGACTTTATTTTGGGAAAAGGGGCCAAAGAAAGGAAATTATACCCTGCTCTGCTCCTCCTGAGTCCACAAGGAAGAGAGAGATCACTTCCATTCTTCCCAGCTTTTTATGAGCTTAGAAAAAATGGAAGTGTTTATGTGATGCCACCCCCACGTCCCAGTTAAGAGGAGGTACTTCCTGGGAAGGGGTCCCCTAATTGACACGTAGTGGAACATGACAACACAGAGCAAAGAGGGTGTGGCTTCCAGCTCATGAACTTAAAATTATCTATGTAAGCTTTCCCACATAAATTGGTTCTTTATACACCTGGTCAGCTTGCTTCTGGTTGTGTCTTATCAGGCTCTATTTTTTTGTCTTTTAATTTTTATTTATTTATTTGGAAGGGGGAGAAAGAGATTTAGGCAGGCAGATAGGATTAAATCAATTAGACTCATGAGCTTGAAGACTACGCCCCTCTCACCCCAATGCGATCTCCTGTCCCTAGCTGACCTCGCCTGTATGCCCACCTGTCAATCAGATTATGTAAGCATTCCTCTTTTGGAAGCAGATAAAAGGTGTGGAGCATGGTGGGCCCTTCCCTTGTTGTCCTGTACCTCCGACACACAGCCTTCTGGCAGCCTGTTCTCTCTGCTGGTGCTACACTACCTTTGGCTACTCCTAACCACACACTTCACTCCATGTGGCTCCTGGCCTTCTCTCTGCCTGGTACGGACCCAGCTTTCGCTTCTAGACTCCTTTCTCTTTTAAATAAAGCCCTCACTTTCCTGTGTACTTCTCACACTAAATAAATGCTAAAACTTATCATATTTTTGCTTATTTGAGCCAATATTCAGAATTCTTATCTGAATAGATGACAAGAGCCCTCAAAGTACTAATATTAAAATAATTAATAAAGCTAGCCCACAACAGTATCTTTCATCTACTGATTCCCTCCCCAAATGCCTGAAGGACCCCAAAATCGGGAATCCCACACGCTCGGGTGGTCGCCCAAAGACCCAAACTCCAGACCAAGCTGATGCAAGAGCACGAGGATTTTATTAGGCATTTGCGCAAACGGGCTCCCTGCCAGCAATGGCGAAGTGAGGCCCCGAGTGGCAGTTAACAGCAGTTTTTAAAGAAAAGCACCACAAGATTAAAATATTTCGTGCGCTTTGGTTTGATTGGCCAGTTTGAAAGTTACCAAGAGTACTCAATGGATCCTTTAGATGGGGAGGGGGGGGTGGCTATCCCGAGTGGGCGTTACAACCAGTTTTTTTGGGGGGAAACTGGAACTGGGGAGTGAAACTCTCTCGAAACCTATAGAGTATTGGCTAACCTGGGGGTGGGGGGTTTCTCGAGTTTTTCATTCCCTCCTTTTCTTTTGAACTAATTTTAATCCTAAAATTTAGGGTATTTTAGTAGTCTTGAGAGCCTGGTATTGTTGGGTTAACACTAGGGCCTGAATAATGGACAGCTGTTCAAGAATGAGCTGGATGTCTTTTTTTTAGGCCTTTATATTACACACACATAAGCTCATAACTGACTTCCTACCTAACATTTCCCCCTCAAGAGGTAATACCCAAAATTCTTTGGGATTATGGATGGAGTTCCATTTTCTGTAACTTCTTCAAAGTTGGCATGTGGGCGCCGAGGGGGATTTGGGTATTTCCTCTTGCTATCTGTCTTATGGTGTGCGACAGTGGCCTTGGAAAGACTGTCCTGCTCGGTCCAGAGGGCTGATCAGGTCATCCAGTGGAATGGGCTGGAAGCCTTGTCTGACAACCATTTGGAGTTTGACAGCTTTTAGTCTGTTAGGGACAAAATGAACAAGGGCATTAAGTACACATGGTCCAAAGAGAAGCAGCAAGATTACAGAAGTTATTGGACCAAGGAGAGGAAATAGCTAGGATTTGCATGACCAGATGTCAGGCCAGAAATCCCAGCCCTGCTTGGCCTGGTCCTGGAGCTGTTTGGCTTTGTCCAGGAAAAGTATGAATTTGG
Source organism: Sylvilagus bachmani (assembly GCA_015711505.1). Lineage (NCBI taxonomy): Eukaryota > Metazoa > Chordata > Mammalia > Lagomorpha > Leporidae > Sylvilagus > Sylvilagus bachmani. The sequence goes on from CM027399.1 coordinate 48,168,312, forward strand.
ATTTGTACCTGTAACCATTTACGTTATGGATTATTGTGCACCCCCCTCAAGAGATAGGCCCTTTAAGTCCTCAGTGAGGACCTGTCCAAATAGGTGAAGAACTATCTGAGTTAGCTGTTACTGAAAGCCCTGTTTTTAGGAACTGGCAGGGAGGGCTTTTTAAGCTTAATACTATTGGATAGACTTTTAAGGCCTGGCTGTGTGTGTGTGGGGTGCTGGAAGAGAATTACAAGAGATGCAAATCTCCTTTCAGGGAGGCACCCTGTTGACCTGCATTACATGGCTGGACTAGGAGGAGAGCTGAATAGGAGGCTGATAGAAATAGGCAACTTATGTTTCACTGACCCTAGGCCATCCCCTCAATAGCAGTGGCTGGAGCTGGAAGCTGGGCAGAGGCTGGGCAGAGCCAAAGGCTTTTTAGCTCGGGGCCACAAGGTCTGTGGTTCTGAACCAGGAGTCCTTCGACACCCAGGGCAGTTCCCTGTCCAGTGGCCTTACTCTTGGCAGAGCTGACAGAAGGCAGCTGCTGTCACGACAGCTGCTTGCCCAATGCCCTGGCTTCTTATATCAGCAACAGGTACTGTTTGGGGTGCACTGGCCTTGTTGGGTCTCCTTGACGGCAGACCACCATGCAGAACAGCCATTGATTGGCCTGTTGCCTATCCTTATAGCGCTCTTGCTGCTAGCTTGCTCCTCATTCTCCTGGTCTCTAATAAAGTAGACCAAGGAGGCAGCCTCTATGATGTCAGTCAAGGGGGTGCTCAACCCAACCCTGATTTTGAGATTTTTTTTAATATCAGGGTGAGCTAGAAAAACTATGGTCATGGGCAAATTCTGACACTTAGTATTTTCCTGCGAGTTAAAACCATGCCCATGAGGAGAACTATGACCTTTTAGGTAAGATCAACTGCGGTGACCTGCTTGTATACTTTGAGGTCATCAGCGCAACTTCCTATCTATCCCTCGATTTGGTTTAAAAGGGGAGTTCTGCCCATATACTGCGTACACCGAAAAATCAATCTAGCTGTCACATTATTTCCTAGTTTAACCTCTTATTCTGGCTATGCTGTTTGGTGCCCTATACTGTGGCCAGGCATTATTACAGAAAAGGTCAGTCAGCCCTTACATAAGGTCTGGGGATCATCACAGTGGAGAGTCCTGCAGAACAGTAGTAACTTCCCTTCTAGAAGAGAAAAGAGGAGAAGTGAGGCAGTGAGTCGGATATTTACCATTTAGCCAGTGGGTTATGGGCCTGGGTTTCTAGGTTTATCTAGTCTTACCGTGTAACCCATAAGTTTAGCATCTGCTGCATAACCATCTCCCGTTGTCTCTAAGTCTCTTTTGGAACACTTTCTCCCTTTTGGCTAGACCTCCCATTTGATCCACATTTGAACTAGCAATACATTTGAACTAGCAATGCCTGGTTGTTCAGCGTTAGCTGGACAGAGACTTTGTCAGTCCCTCTTTAAAGGATCTGGCTTCTGAGCCAGAGACTGGAGCAGCTAGAAAGAAACATGTTTATAACTGAAGTTTAGCATCATTTCACATCTTGGCACCACTTTTAATCTAAACAGCCCGATTAGTTATTATCTCTGCAAGATGAGAGATATCTCTTTTGATATTTCCAGGGGCCCCTCTGGAGATACCAAAAGTCCAGAGAATTTAGAACTTTGATTTTCAGAAGGTCTGTTAAAGGTGCCAAGAGAACTTAGAGTATTTGGTCAACATAGAATTCCTTAACATCCTGAAATGATAGCCATTCATTTAGGGTGATTTTAACACTTTTAGACCAGATCTAATCATAATGATATTTAACAATGCTTTTCATTAGTCTGAACTTAACAGAGACAGTAGAGTACACAATAGATTACTTTGGCAGAACATGAATTCTAGGTCTCTTGTTGTTGAATAAACCAGAAATAAAAACCTTGAATATTAGAGTTAGCACACAAAATCATCACATAACTCAGAATTATCTAACATAGTCAAAGAGCTTACACGACCTAACTTTAGAAATGGCAGAACAACCAATTAAGCAGACACTGTTAAAATAGATGTTACAGTTTTTGCAAAAACAGATTCCAAGATTTATGATTTAGACCATTTCCAGATATTTACTAACATTAGTGCACATTTTAAAAAAACCCCATTGTTATAACAGAAGATCAGACTTTAACTTTAGGTCAGTGTAATTTTGGCATTAGCACTCAACATAAAGAAAACTTTGTAAAAAATTTTAAAATTGTAAACCTTTTAAAACTTTTCAAGACTTGCTCACACCTTCTGAAACTTTACACCCGTAGTTACTTTTACATAGTCTTGAATTGTCATGTATGGACAACCTATGAGAATGCATGCTAACAAACTTTAAACAGTCTCTCTTATAAAATTTGAGATGTTAAAAGTACACACAATACATTTTCCCAAGTTTTACTTAGCACTGATGCCTAGATAATTTAAAACACCGAGTTATTAATACCACACCATTATCTGAATTAAAGGTCAAAATTACATTTCCATGCTTTTAAGTAACATAAGGATAACACCTGAGCAGCAACAGGGATACTAGTGCATGTTTACAACTTTGAAAAGATCTTCATCGTTAAGAGAAACAAGTTTAAAGCATATCAAAAGACATGTAAAACAGCAAGTGAGCCACTGAGCAAACCTAAGGGCGTTCGCATTAACTCAATTCTCTGAACCAATCTGTATTGGCTTACTTTAGTTAACAACATAAAGGACTGTATACCCAGAATTTACTCTTATTTTTATAAGACCACTCTAGCTGGAAAGCAAGAAGATGAATACAGCATAGGTCTGACACCATTTACAACATTTTAATACATTTTACATAATCTGAATTGACTCAAGCAGCTGTTACTTTAACAAATTTTAGAGTATCATTTTTTGAGAGTTCCAGGGATCTGACTGGAAACCCAAAGTTGGAAGACTCGGTTTAGAATTTAAGCTGTCAGAGAGTCAAACCATTTAGCCAAAATTAGCATGTTTCTGATCAGTTGGGTAATCACTCAAACATTAAAAACAGATAAACAATGTAAACAACTTCGCATTGCAGTTTTCCCAATCAAGACTCTAATGGCAATAGAAAAAAATGCGAAACCTTCAAGACAGGTGAACGCTCTCATCAGATAAGTCAGGGACAGCAGCACAGAAAAGAACTAGTCATAGGTTTCCATTAACTGCAAAGAGAAAAACCCATCAGGTTGGGAAGGGTTAATGGCTTAAGGTTCTGGCTCCCTTAGCTAAGGCCAGCAGTAGTATTGAATTGGAAATTCCTCCAGGGGAGGAAAAAAAAAAGCAGCCCTGGGGGCGTGCTCTTCCTAGAGATATCTGGCTGTGCCTGCCAGGGTGCAGCAGGCCACATGGTCTGGAATAGTGCAGAGAAAGGCTGTGGTCCCCCATTTATGGGGAAGACTGCACACACCAGGGCCTGGCAGGACTGACTGTGGGGTCGGGTAAATGCGCCGTTTCCCCAAGAGTGCTGGGAACCTCCTATAATTTAACCAAAGCCAGATCAATCAGGACTACTGCAAACACTCAATTAAAACAGATAGTTAACTTTAGCTCCTTTTCAGATTCAATCCTCAGACAATCAAAGCTTAGCAACAGTAATAGTTCACAAAAACTTTAAGATGCACCAGATACCATAAGCTCTGCAAAGCTTACCAGAGCTGCAAAGACGGAAAACCTTCTACCAGGTTGGAAAGGGTTAACTGGTAACAGTTTTTCCCTAGGTGGAGAAACCTGTGGAATTTCCCTTTCCCTTTCTCCTGGCCACCAGTATGGGAATGGAGATAAGGAGATAGGTGAAGGGTGGAGGAGGGAGAGAGCAACAGAAGGCAAGATGTGAGCGGCTGCCCTCACCTTCCCCTAGGAATCTCAGCTGGAGGAGAGCATAGGGAAAAGGTCCTGATATCTGGGGGCTGAGTGGGGTTCGAAACCTCCTACCGCTCAAGGGTACCCACTACCTAGTTGTCCGAGTTTACCTGGAGGGCCAATATTAGCCTCGACCAAAGCCAAGCCCTGCTCGTATAGCAGTAGGCAGCGTGACCAGGCTTCCCTCCAAGAGAGAGACCTGGTCCTCGGGTCGCAGTCCGGCCACCGGGAAGCCAAAGCGAGCTCAGGGGGTCTCCAGGCTGTCAGCCAACTGCCCTTCCTAATTTCCCTCCCATTCCTTACAATCCCTCTGGAGTTTCAGCCGTAGCCTTGACCTGTGAGATAATATCTGCATTAAAGGTCCCATCCATCGGCTAGCCGACCTCAAAGGTCGGCCACTCCGAGGAACAGAAAGTCACCCACTTCTTTTTGACGTCGATCGACTGATTGTGCACACGTTCTTGGACTTCTTTCCAGTGGTCTAGAGTAAGGCTTAAAGGGGTGGTTAATTGTTGTCCCATGGGTATGGAAACAGACAGACACACACAACACAAAAGACAAGCTGCACAGCACCAGATCGGTAGCAAACCAAGAATACAAATTCAGGCAGGAGTGGCTGGATGGCCAGTCTCCCTGGGAAGGAGAGAGAGTAGATCTCTCTCCTTTCCCCAGACCACCCCGGAGCGTCCTCCAGGTGACAGACCAGGGGTCTCAGGGCATGTCTGCCTCCCCCTCTGGTCCAATACAGATTCAGGTCCCGTATGGGCACGGAATACAGATTCAAACACTACCCAGACAACAAAAAGGATGTAACCAACATAAAACAAGTAGCTTACCTCCAACTGGTCACGGAATTGGGTCTGGGGGCATCCAAAGGGTCTCGGTGGGACCTCCAGATGAAGGACCCCAAAATCAGGAATCCCACATGCTCAGGTGGACGCCCAAAGACCCAAACTCCAGACCAAGTTGATGCAAGAGCACGAGGATTTTATTAGGCATTTGCGCAAACGGGCTCCCTGCCAGCAATGGCGAAGCAAGGCCCCGAGCGGCAGTTAACAGCAGTTTTTAAAGAAAAGAACCACAAGATTAACATATTTCGCGTGCTTTGGTTTGATTGGCCAGTTTGAAAGTTACCAAGAGTACTCAATGGATCCTTTAGATGGAGGGGGGGGGGTGGCTATCCTGAGCAGGCATTGCAACCAGTTTTTTTTCGGGGGGGAAACTGGAACTGGGGAGTGAAACTCTCTCGAAACCTATAGAGTATTGGCTAACCTGGGGGTGGGGGGTTTCTCGAGTTTTTCATGCCTACTCAGCGTCTTATTTTTCATGTCAGTGTTTTCTTGCAGACAATGAATCGTGCTTCCCAGGACACTGGTTCTCGTGAGCGTCATGAAGACAAGAAGCTTTATGTTGTGGATTCCATAAACGACTTAAATAAACTGAACCTCTGTCCTGCCGAATCACAGCATTTCTTCTGTATGTGTGCCATGGAAGGCTTCATGGGCCTTACTTCCTCTATGCTGCCTGGAAAGAGCAAATGCTGATGTGGATGTGTGGGTGTGGTGGGCAGAAACTGGGCAGTAGGAATAGCCTGGCATTGGAAATGCTATTATACTTGATCTTAGCCAAAAGGCTGAGAAGTGATTTTTTTTTTTACAGGCAGAGTTAGACAGTGTGAGAGAGAGAGAGACAGAAAGAATGGTCTTCTTTTCCTTTGGTTCAGCCCCCAAATGGCCGCTACAGCTGGTGCACTGCACTGAACTGAAGCCAGGAACCAGGTGCTTCCTCCTGGTCTCCCATGCACTTGGGCCATCCTCCACTGCCTTCCCAGGCCACAGCAGAGAGCTGGACTGGAAGAGGAGCAACCGGGAAAGAATCTGGCACCCCAACTGGGACTAGAACCTGGGGTGCCAGAGCTGCAGGAGGAGGATTAGCCAAGTGAGCCACGGTGCCAGCCTGGAAATGCTATTGACTGTTGGGCAATTCTTGCTTTTGTTCTCTGAGTCCTTGACAAGATCCTGGGCTTCCTTGGCCTCTAAGTCACATTTGAGGTCTTGTCTTCAAGAATGCTGAGACTTGCTGTCACTGGAAATGGGTGGGGCCTATCTAGTGGCCACAGCGGGTTACTGAAGGTGCCTGCTTCTCTCAGGGGTCTTGCTACATAGCAGACTGTTGAAAACATGCTCAATGTGTTCACCTAGTTTTTAAAATATCATTTAAATTATGCTGGGCAAAAACATCACCTTCATTTTCTACTTAAAAATTGCGCAATTAAAGGGTTAGAAAAAGGGGTGAGGGGGAATCCCTGAAGACCATATTTTGCCTCCTAAATATTATGGATGAGTTCCATCAGATCAGTATGTGCCTCTTTTCCAGCTTACACACAAATGTCCAAACACAAGTGTAAATTGCCTCCTTGTCATTTGTTTTATATGCATTCCAGGTAAACTTGTTTTCCTGGTTTTTATATCTATAATTTCCCCTTTAAGTCCTTTTTGAAGTATTTTTTAATCTTTGTTTAATGGGTTCAGGTATTCATTTGTCTTTATTGCAGTCAGTTCCAATAAAATAGGTGTTTGAGTCAGCCCGTGGTGTTTTTTAGTTGGGAAGCAAAAGCTGTTAAGGGGGTTGATGTAGAATGTACATATAAGACCTGAGTTGTAAACTGCCCAGCTATCCATAATGAATGAGCACAGTGAGTGAGAACAATTCAAGTAGGAGAATGTCCAAAAGTAATTCAATCTGCTCCACTACCCCAGAATTCTCTATTTCTTATTCATTTTAAACTGTGTGTCACTAAGCCCCTAGACCTCACAAAATGGTGGGTAATGTCAGATAATTCATGGTTTGGGGAACCAGACTACTGTATGAGCATCATTGTAGCCCCAATTCAATGACAAAACATTCAAAAGAATCTTGCTTGCAAAGCATATCCACCCTGAATGCAGCTTTAAGAAGCCAAACCACAGCAGAGCCATTTCTGTTGAAATGGATGTAGACACAATTGATTATTCCTGAAATAAAAAGAATTTTACCAAAAAAAAAAAAAAAAGAATTTTCTGGGAGATGTTCAGCCTTCAGCTTCTGCATTCCTTTTCCCAAGAAAAATCCATGCCTTGCTATATCAGTGCTAAGAGCCTTCAAAGAACTTTCTAGACAGGTGTCAAGATTAGCTTAGCCATGCTTATTCTTTGTGAACCATTGTAGAAGGTAAACAATTCACAAACTGCCCATGGCCCAAAGACATTTTTAAACATAAGTCATGGTCCAGGCTTGTCAGAGGGAAACTGGGTGTTTTGTGGCTCATGCCCAACAGTAGGGTACTGGAACTGTTCAGTTCTGTTGACAACTTGTATGCCATTGTGCCCTGTTTGTTTCCTTTTAGCTCTAGAGGAGAAAAGCTCAGAGCTTGGCACAAACTCAGGAAGCGGAAGCTGGAGCCTGCTGTTCATGGGGCTGCTGATTGTGTTGACTGTCAGCCTGGCACTGGTTTCCTTCGCCATCTTTTTGATAAGTAAGTAGCACTGGCAGTTTTCATCACTTGCATGCATTCACTTTGTAGCTCATTGTTTAACTTTGCTCTTGAAATGCATCCTTGCTTTCTGTAGTTCATTCTTACCCTGAGAGACAGAGGGACAAGGAGCTCCCTGAATAAATCCTGCTGCCCACGGATAGGGTTCCTGGGACCAAATCCACTGCAAAAGTCCATGGGGCTGGGAGTCACAAGTGTGTCTGCTAACCATCTCTGAAACACTTTGATTTCCCATTTGGCTCCCCAAACTGCCAATGGTAACTTATTCTAGTTACTCCTAAGTAACTTTATCTAGTACATGCATTGCTCCATTAAATTCAAGTTTGTAACATAGAGTCACATTCAGGTTTTGAACTCCCTCTTAGATTTTCTAACTTGTACATCATCCCAGAATTCAATTCTTGCACCTGTAGTCTTGCACCAGGCCCCAGAGGAAGGTATTGGGATGTGAAACCTTTACCACACCAGCTGCTCAGTCAGGGGATCCTCTGAGCTTTTGGGCCACCTTTCTCTCTGCCTCGGATGAGGGGCAGGTGCATGGTGTTTCTACCCCTTCTGCATGTTATGCCCACCGATCCTGCCAGTTTTCTCACTGAGCCCTGCACACAATCATGGGGAATTACTTTGATTTTTTCCCCAGATCATTTGAGAGCAGAAGGAGTCTGAGGGGGAGAGTGCCACTTTTGCTGGGTTGCATCATGCTGTCATTTCTTTTGCCCTTTCCTGCCTTCAAACATTCTGAGATTGTACTCATGTGGGAGGGAGATTTCCTGGGGGAGAAATGATGTCACATGTTACAGCTGACTTTAGCTCCATACTTTCCCCAGAAGCAAGTATTTTTTTCTGCATAGCACTGCAGCTGTGTCCAAGACTCATATCTTGGGCCATATTTTATCCAACATAATTTTTCTAACTTGAGGAAGACATAACTGTTGGGCATGTGAATCTTTCATGTTTGTTATCAACTGAGCCCAATAGCCAGCCTGTTATCAACATTATCAGCCTCTGAAAGATGCTTTCAAATAAACCTCAAAATGGAGATGATAAGGAGCTCAAATAGAAAGCAGTGATTTTGTTCTTAGTTCTTGGAAATTTTAACTCTGATAAACAAATCTCCTCCAAATGTTCCATTCCCTTGCTTAACTGTAATGCTGAGTATTCTGTTTGTTTGGAAAATATTGTGCCTCTTTGCTCAGGAGTGGTCTGAGGAGAATTATTACACATTCATTACAGGCTGGTAAATCAGAGCAAACAAATCAAAATAGGATGGATCTTGAAGAAAGTCATTTACCCAATGATTGGGATAAATAATTTTCTGAGAATGGCTGTAGAAATGAGACAATGCCACAGTCACTTCTAGGGAGATTATCAGACATGCTGGCAATTTCTGTTGGCCACTCACAATGATCAAATTCTCAGCCAATGTCTGTGTGGAGCAGCTTATGGGACTCCAGGCTGGCATCATGAGGTTGTAAAGATTTTAGCTCCCTTAATAGACAGCTTCAGTCTTAACCAGCTTCTCTCCTGGCCCCTGGGACCCAGGGATTTGGGAACAGAGAATTGGTCAAGGGTAGCTTTCAGTGTTCAGCTGTGCACCAGTAGAACTCACTGGAAACCAGGGTAACACTGTTTTCCATTTTGAAGTTCAAACCGGAAACAGGATGGATGACGTGTCAAGAAGACTAGTAGCTGAGGGAAGGGACATAGATGATCTGAAGAAAATCAACAACATGATCATACAGCGACTCAACCTGCTGGATCCAGAACAGAACTGAAGAGATTTTGTGAGAACAACTGCTAACACCTCAAGACTGAGCAAGTCATTTCTTCAAGGCAGCAGATTCTCTTAGCAGAGAGCCAGGCCTGTGCCAACCTGTGGCAAGCAGGAAAGGGAGCAACTCCAAGGCAAACAGGATTGGGGAGAGCAGCTAGAAAGGGGGCACTTCTCACAATCTCACCTTCGGTAGGGCGCTTGAGACCTAACGGGGTGAAGAGTGGGTGGCTAGCATGCAGGACGATCCTAAGAAAACAGAATTGATCTGCATACATACAATTTTCCTCACAAAAGGGGCATTGCCACTGGGTTGAGTTCACTGTGCTGGTGTGGTTCATTAAGTCTCATGCAGCTTAGAAAATTCCTGCGAATGCCTAAAAGAATTCATTGAGCTCTACTCAGTGTTGAAGAGAACCAGGTGGTCATTCTTTTCAATAAAGGTGATTCTGCTCAGTGGCTGATTAGATGTTGACTTGTTTCTTTAGGGGCTGTGATGGGTGGGATGCAGAGCTGGTTTACCACCTGATACTTACTGGTAAAAACATGATCAGTAGTTTTGTGGGTAGAGTTGGGGCCAGGGGTCAAAAAGGAAAGAACAGGCTATTAATTCAAGTGATATTTACTGAGCTCCTAGTCTGTAAATCATCCTACAGGTGATCACATTCAGATGTGAGACAAAGGAGATATGTAGTTTTATAAATCCCTCAGCAGCCTACCAATTATTTTGGAAAAAAAAAATCTGATAGAATTGTGGTGTTTGCTAAGCTATGGTATGAAATCCTGTGTTTGGAATATTTGGAACCTGCTTTGTTTTAGCACAAAAAACTGGGGTTTTTCAAATGAGGATATAGGATTTACTATATATTGTGTGAGTCAGTTTAAGAATGTACTGCAATTCTGTCATTTGGAGTTGATCAAAAATATTTGGGTTTACCTGAAGATTAAGCACACACACACACACACACATACAGTACAACACTAAATAGCTAATGAAGTAAGCAAAGACATTTTACTACCTAGTTTTGGACTAAAAAAATAATTTGCACTACATAATCTTTTTCTTAAAATTGGTGGATACCACACAGAATTTTTTTATGTTCATTTTTTGAAGGTTTTTATTTAATGCATGCGAGTTTTATATGTACAGCTTTTAGGGATATAGTGTTTCTTCCTCCCATTCCCAAACTCCCACCCCAACTCTTATCCCACTTCCACTTCCTTCCCATTCCATATTCCATTAAGATTCATTTTTTAATTGACTTTATATACAGAAGACCAACTCTATACTAAGTAGAAATTTCAACTATTTGCACCACACAGACACACAAAGTATAAAGTACAGTTTGAAGATAAGTTTTACCATTAATTCTCATAGTACACCTCATTAAGAACGAAGGTCCAACATGGGAGCAAGTGCACAGTGACTTCTGTTGTTGCTTTAGCAACTGATACTCTTATTTTTTATGTCAGTGACCACCCGAGGCTCTTGACATGAGCTTCCAAGGATATGGAAGGCTTTTGAGTCCACAAACTCTGTCAGTAGTTAGACAGGGCCATATGCAAAGTGAAAGTTCTCTCCTCCCTTCAGAGAAAAGTACATCCTTCTTTGGTCGCTTCTTTCCACTGGGATATCACTCACAGAGATCTTTCATGCAGACTGTTTTGCCACTATGCCATGGCTTTCCATTCCTGAAATGCTCTCATGGTATTTTTAGTCAGATCAGAATGCCTTAGGGGCTGATTCTGAAGTCAAAGTTCTGTTGCAGGTGTTTTCATTCTATGAGTCTGCTGTGTGGACTGCTTCCCATGTTGAAACATTCTCTCCTTTGTAATTCTATCTATTTTTATTGCCAAACACTTGGTCTTATTTATGTGATCTCTTTGACTTTTGGTCCTATCTATATGATCAATTCCATACTTAATATGATCACTTTATCACATAAGATGGGATTAGTGCCACCCAGCTAAATGGGATTTGGAGTCCCATGGCAAATTTTTAGCTCACCCTTAGGAGTAAGTCTGTGGGAATGTGTGTTGATCTGTACATCTCTTCCGTTTCTCATTCCCACTCTTATTTTTAACTGGGATCTATTTTCAATTGACTTAATACATCTATGATTAATTCTATGTTACATTAGGCATTCAACCAATGGTATTAAGTAGAGAAAAAAAGAATAAAAATAAACAAATAAAATGAAATAATCAACTGTTCCTCAACAGTCAAGACAAGGGCTGTTCAAGTAATTGCTTCTCATAGTGTCAGTTTCACTTCTATAGGTTTCCTTTTAGGTGCTCTGTTAGTTGTCACAGATCAGGGAGAACATATGGTATTTGTACCTTTGGGACTGGCTTATTTCACTAAGTATGATATTTTCCAGATTCATCCATTTAGCTGTAAATGACCAGATTTCTTTTTTTTAACCACTGTGAAGTATTCCATAGAGAAGTATTCCATACTTCATAGTGTATTCCATAGAGATCCAGTTTTCCCAGCAGCATTTATTGTATTCCATGGAGAATACACTGTGAAGTATTCCATACCCCATAGTTTCTTTACCCAATCTTCCATTGATGGGCATTTAGGTTGATTTCATGTCTTAATTGTGAACTGAGCTGCAATAAACATGGAGGTGCAGATGACTCTTTTATTTTATGCTTTTGTTTTATGATTTTGTTTTCTTTGGGTAAATTCTGAGGAGTGGGATGGCTGGGTCATATGGTAGGACTAGATTCAGCTTTCTGAGGTATCTGCAAACTGCCTTCCGTAGAGGCTTTACCAGTTTGCATTCCCACCAACAGTGGATTAGGGTAACTTTTTCCCCACATTCTCGCCAGCATTTGTCATTTGTTGATTTCTGTCTGAAAGCCATTCTAATTGGGGTGAGGTAAAAAATCACTGTGGTTTTGATTTGCATCTCCCTGATGGCTAGTGATCCTGAACATTTTTTCATGTCTCTGTAGGCCATTTGTATTTACTTTTTTTGAGATATGTCATATTAAGTCCTTTGCCCACTTCTTGACTGGGTTGTTTGCTTTGCTATTGTTGAATGTTTTGATCATTTTATATATTCTGCTTATTAATCCTTTATCAGTTGCATGGACTGAAAATAAATTCTTCCATTGCCTCTTTACTTTCCTTACTGTTTCTTTCGCTGTACACAAGCTTTTCCATTTCATGTAATCCCACTTGTTAATTTTGGTTTTTATTGCCTGTGCCTCTGGGGTCTTTTCCAGGAACTTTGTGCCTAGGCCAGTGTCTTGCAGGATTTCCCCAATGATCTCCAGTAATTTGGTGGTCATAGATTTAGGTCTTTAATCCATTTTGAATGGGTTTTTGTGTAAGGTGTAAGGTAGGGGTACATACTTCATATTTCTGCATGTGGAGATCCAGTTTTCCCAGCAGCATTTATTGAAGATACTGTCCTTGCTCCAGGGAATGGTTTTAGCTCCTTGGTTGTACATGGTTGGATTGGTTTCTAGCATTTCTATTCTGTTCCATTGGTTTATCTGTTTTTGAACCAGTACCAGGCTGTTTTGATTATAATTGCCTTGTAATATGTCTTGGAATTGGTATTGTGATTTCTCCAGCTTTATTTTTGTTGAATAAGGTTGCTTTAGCTATCCGAGGTCTCTTGCATTTCCAAATGAATTTTAGCATCATTTTTTCTAGATCTGAGAAAAACTCCTCTTATTTTATCTTGGTGCTTGTGGTGAGATTTTTCTCTGCTATGAGCTTCTATGTGTCTGTGTGTTGCTAGTGGAAACCCATAGCCTCACTGCTGGAAGTCCTGCTCACTTCTAGATGGCGATGGGGCAGATAGGAGAGCTCTGGTGTGCTAAGCCCCACATACTTGGACTGGGCTCTGGTGTGTTAAATGAGCTAGAGATTTCAATGTTTGAAACTTCTCTGCGTTGTATAGTTTGTGTGGTGGTGGGAGGAAATTACTCTGAAATGTTGTGATACTTGTTTCTGGGTGAGGGGTGTGTGGCAAAGTGGCCGCACAATTGATGGGTGTGTGTGTGCACAGGAGGCAAATGCGGTAGCACTGTGTTACATTCAGAGATGTAAACAGACAATATGGCTGCAGGTCCTGTTTGGAGGAGGGGCAGACATGGATGGGCAGAGGTGTGCCCAAGTTCTCTCTCTTTTCTCCTATTCTTCCATCTTGAAATTTCAAGCACAGTTCACCTGGCTCTCCCACCTGCTGCTAATTGTAGCTCTGTGCACTCTGACTTCAAGTCTCACCTTGTCTACCTGGGGAAGGGGGAAGGCGTAGTGTCAGTCACCCCATTCAGTTTCTCCACTGCACCTCTGCTGTGTCTCATTGACTCTGCTTCCTCTATGTGGTCCTGTTTGGTTTCTGCTGGACTCCTTGGTTTCTCTGCTCTAAATTCTTGCAGCTCTCTCATCAGCCCATATTCCCTTTCTTCTCATTAACTATCTGTCTTCCCCCAGAGACTCAGAACGTCCTGTTGCTATATTGCCATCTGTTGGGCATTGCCTAAAACCTCCATTACAATATGTTGCCTGGCGGATGTTCGAGGGGCGTGTCTTCAGCTGCTGCAGTTAAGCTACATAAGATCAGACCACCAGTGGGGATAGGTCTGCTTTGGTTCTGGACACACACAGACAGTGCGTGATCCCTATACTTTGCTTAAGATGCCCCTGTACGTGGTCCACCCACGCTTGCATGACATTTTCACTGATTGGCTCCCCTAATGGACATGTCTTTTGTAAGCTTTATAAGCCTGCACACTTCCTCAATAAAGTAGTTCCTGCTTTGACAGAACTCACTGGTGCTTGTGGTGTGTTCATGACCCGTCGACCTTACCTCTCCCGTTTGCCTTGTTGGGGAGTACCTGAACTGTCTCCTGCTGGTCAGGGACCAGCCTCGGGCTTAAGACCCCAACAACCATCTTGGCTCCTCCTCCCAGAATATTTTTAAAATCTAAGGTTTATGTTTACTGGGAAACTCTTATTGACCTGTTAATGGGATGTGGCAAAAATCATTTGTAGTCAAGATTTGTTGTAAAATTATTTCAGAAACTACTGACAATCTGATAGAACAACTTTTTGAAAAAAATAGTTATTTCCTTCCTGTTTGCTGTATTATGCTTTCTAGATGTTCTGTCTTCATAATGAGTGTGTTTTATGCTCAATCTAAGAAATTCATAACTTTTTAAAAATTAATTAATTAATTATTTTATTTAGTAAATATAAATTTCCAAAGTACAGTTTATGGATTACAATGGCTCCCCCCCCATAATTTCCCTCCCACTCACACCTCTCCCATCTCCCACTCCCTCTCTCATTCCATTCACATCAAGATTCATTTTCAATTCTCTTTATATACAGAAGATCAATTTAGCATATATTAAGTAAAGCTTTCAACAGTTTACACCCACACAGAACATAAAGTGTAAAATACTGTTTCAGTAATAGTTATAGCATTAATTCACATTGAACAACACATTAAGGACAGAGATCCTACATGAGGAGTAAGTACGTGACTTCTGTTGTTGACTTAACAATTTGACACTCTTGTTTATGGTGTCAGTAATCTCCCTAGGCTCTAGTCATGAGTTGCCAAGGCTATGGAAGCCTTTTGAGTTTGCTGACTTTAATCTTTTTTTTTTCTTATAACAAATCTTCAGTTTATTTGAAGCAATTCCATTTCAAAAACTTTTAAGTTACAGCAGTCACAGAAAAAATGGGATAGAAACAACAGAAGAATGACTGGGAGTACTGTATTTACTGTATTTTTAACACTGTCATGGCTTTATTCAAAACACAGTTGCACAAAAGTATTAACTTCAAAGTTTTTAAGGAGAGATTCTTGAGGAACTTAACACACAACCTACATACTGCCATACAAAAAGCATTAAAGTAGGACCAAAAACGTCTACAAAATATAAAACCCAACCTTACCTGTTTGCGTGAAAATACCACCCACAAGACTACAAAAGTCTTAAAAGTTATCTGAAGACTCTAGATGTTGTTTTCAAAGAACTCTTAATTTTGATTGCACAATATGATGATTTATAAGAAAGTCAATATATAGATTTCATTTTAAAAATAAGTATTTTATAATCTGGGATAGTACACAATGAGAATTTTTAGGGACTAAAACAGGGCATTTCAACTCTGGAAATTAGGAAGAAAATGTGAAAGTCTTTTGGAAGAGCCCAATCCCTCCACTAAACTTATCCCAAGTGTTTAATTTCAGTCAGTTGTGCAACTTTTTAAATTTCTCCACAAATAACTTCACTTTTACTTTAAAACATAAAGCATACATTTTAAACTAATAAAGCAGCAGAAAAACTATCCTCAGTAATTTAAATGCATCCCAGTATTGAAGCGAAATTTCAATTAGTACGATGACACTTTTTAACAAACAAAACTTTAGATAATTGAAGTTAAAAAAGCAATTGCCTTGAACATGGAGCCTCAGTGACAAGAAGGGAAATGCACTAATCTACTCAGTGAACTTTATTTAGTAGCCATTTAAGGAAACAAACACTCACACTTATCCCAGATATTTTGTATTTTTAATGGACATTCACTTGAAAGCAAGTCAATTTTACTATCAATTTAGTTTAAAATATTTTCCAGCTGCCTAGTGTATTTCAATTAAATGCCATATCCACAATGCTTTAAAACTATAGGAAAAATAATTAAAGGTTCTACTCAGTATTATCAATACTTTGTAGTGGTATGCAAATCATTTGAGAAGCCAAGTTAAATTTTCACTTGAACACATCAGAATGATCAACAGGTAGTTTTCTGACTTCTTAGAGCACTAATGTGCTCCCCAAAGCCACCTCTGCTTCTTTTCTCTCTTCATCCTCTAATACAGTCTCACATGTTGTCAGTCAGGAAATGCAGTCTGAGGTGTTGTCAACCAAGAAAGACCTACAGTAAGCACAGCTTGTTGCATAAAATCATATCAATAATAATATCTGTGCCTCAGAAGACAGTCCATTTCTTTTCCTTTCCTTGTTTAAAACTCAGGTCTGAAAAGGGAGGTAAGGTTTAAAACTAGAAGTTTCCTGGGTATCTCCACAAGTCTCCTACTTTATTTTGGGATAAAGGAGGGAGCAAAACATTGAAAGAAGGTAATCATAAAGGAACTGTTGAGAAGAAAGGAATGCTCACAGCTAGAAACAAAAAACTAGCCAAGCGCTGGCATGTTGTGATCTGCAGTTTGAGGAAAAGGCTCGCCTGCATGGCTATAGGTTTAGTAGGAGCGACTCTTCCTTCAAAGATAAAATCTTATCAGTCACAACAAAGCCCATGGACTACATTATTGAACAGAACCTCCACACAGCCCATGAACTAGACTGCTGAATAGAACCTTTACTATTCTGCTCCTCCTTTCCAAGTTACTCTTGTGACAGAGAAAGCACCCCAATGTCCTTAGCCCAAAAACAAGTCATTTCCTTCAACTGAAGATCTCTGGATCACCTCTAAAAAAATAACCAGCTTATTCAAGTGACAATTGTTATTTCATATTACAACTGACTGTAATCTTAGTTGATTTATAAATAACTTTAAAACCTTATGAATGAAATGCACCAAACTACACCTGTGTAAAAGCGATCATGTTTTAATTATGTGCTAAAAATGACTAATACAGTGAGCCTGAATTAGAGAAATTAAGATTCTAAATAAACTGCTAGGGAATTTCACAATGGGGGCTAATGAAAATTATTCTCTACATACAATATGATCATTAACATACTAGTAACTCTTATTTGGAATGATAAGGCAAAAATAGTAAAACCAAACTTCTCCTATAAAAAGTTACACAATCTCTTCTGAAGGGACAGCTATTGTACACAGAGAAACAGAGGAAGAAGTGATCACTCCATTGCACACCCAGGAACATTAGGGACTCCGTCTCAGAATGATCTAGTCATCTTCTTCCTCTCCATCATCATCAGCATCTCGTTTCCTCTTCTCCCCTCGAAGACACTCTTCTTCTTCATCTTCCTCTTCTTCCCCTTCTTCGACATAGTCATCATCATCTTCTTCATCCTGAATTTCATCTTTCATTAAATATGAGAGGCCCATTTCTTCTCCCTCTTCCACTTCTGAGCCTGCTTCATCCTCATCCTCATCCTCATCCTCATCCTCATCCTCCTCTTCTTCTTCCTCCTCTTCCTCAAATCCTTCAGATGGACTGGCTTCATCTTCTTCTTCATCATCATCTTCATTACCATCCTCATCATCCTCTTTTTCAGAGTTTGGGGCTTCGTTATCCTCTTGATCAAACCCATCCAAGTATGTGATTTGCTGCAGCAGTTCAAAAATGCTTCCTCTGTAATCTTCCAGGTTTGTGATCTCACAGTTAAACAAGTCAAGACTTTTCAAATTTTTAAGATTTTGCAGAGCTTCAACCGTACTGAGATCTTTGATTTTGTTTCCACTCAGATTGAGGTAGGTAAGATTTGGACATTTCTCTG
>CM027399.1:48186480-48211480 GCA_015711505.1 Sylvilagus bachmani
CTCCTTCTCCTTCTTGTTCTTCTTCTTCTTCTTCTTCTTCTTCTTCTTCTTCTTCTTCTTCTTTCCAGAGTGTCTTGGCTTTTCATGCCTAAAATACTCTCATGGGCTCTTCAGCCATATCCAAATGCCTTAAGGGCTGATTCTGAGGCCAGAGTGCTATTTAGGACATCTGCCATTCTATGAGTCTGCTGTGTCTCTCGCTTCCCATGATGGATTGTAATCTCCCTTTTTGATTCTATCAGTTAGTATCAGCAGACACTAGTCTTGTTTGTGTGATCCCTTTGACTCTTAGACCTATCAGTGTGATCAATTGTGAACTGAAGATGATCACTTGGACTAGTGAGATGGCATTGGTACATGCCATTGAGCATGTCCCAAATTGTACATCTCCTCCATCTCTTTTTGCCATTCTTATATTTAACATGGATCACTTTTTAGTTAAAATTTAAACACCTAAGAATAATTGTGTGTCAATTAAAGAGTTCAACCAATAGTACTAGAACAAAACAGAGAAAAAATACTAAAATGGATAAAGTATTACACTGTACATCAACAGTCAGGACAAGAGCTGATCAAGTCACTGTTTCTCATAGTGTCCATTTCACTTCACCAGGTTTCCCCTTTGGTGCTCAGTTAGTTGTCTCCAATCAGGGAGAACATATGATATTTGTCCCTTTGGGACTGGCTTAATTCACTCAGCATAATGTTTTTCAGATTCCTCCATCTTGTTGAAAATGACTGGATTTCATCGTTTTTGACTGCTGTATAGTAATCTATGAAGTACATGTCCCATAATTTCTTCATCCAGTCTACTGTTGATGGGCATTTAGGTTGGTTCCAGGTCTTAGCTATTGTGAATTGAGCTGCAATAAACATTAAGGTGCAGACAGCTTTTTTGTTTGCCAATTTAATTTCCTTTGGGTAAATTCCAAGGAATGGGATGGCTGGGTTGTATTGTAGGGTTATATTCAGGTTTCTGAGGAATCTCCAAACTGACTTCCATAGTGGCTCTACCAGTTTGCATTCCCACCAACAGTGGGTTAGTGTCCCTTTTTTCCCACATCCTCTCCAGCATCTGTTGTTGGTAGTTTCTGAATGTGAGCCATTGTAACCAGGTTTTGATTTGCATTTCCCTGATGGCTAGTGATCTTGAACATTTTTTCATGTGTCTGTTGGCCATTCTATTTCCTCTTTTGAAAAGTGTCTATTGAGGTCCTTGGCCCATCTCTTAAGTTGGTTGTTTGTTTTGATGTTTTGGAGTTTCTTGATTTCTTTGTATATGCTTGTTATCAACCCTTTATCTGCTGCATAGTTTGCAAATATTTTTTCCCATTCAGTCGGTTGCCTCTTCACTCTCCTGACTGTTTCTTTTGCCGTACAGAAACTTCTCAATTTGATGCAATCCCAATAGTTAATTTTGCTTTGACTACCTGCACCTCCAGGGTCTTTTCTAGGAAGTCTTTGCCGGTACCTATATCTTGCAGTGTTTCTCCAATGCTCTCTAATAATTTGATGGTGTCAGGTCATAGATTTAACTCTTTAATCCATGTTTAGTGAATTTTTGTGTAAGGTGAAAGGTAGGGGTCTTGCTTCATGATTCTGCACATGGAAATCCAGTTTTCCCAGCACCATTTATTGAATAGACTGTCCTTACTTCACTGATTGGTTTTGGATCCTTGAACAAATATAAGTCAGCTGTAGATATTTGGATTGATTTCTGGTGTTTCTATTCTGTTCCATTTGTCTATCCATCTGTTTCTGTACCAGTACCATGCTGTTTTGATAACAACTGCCCTGTAGTATGTCCTGAAATCTGCTATTGTGATGCCTCCAGCTTTGTTTTTGTTGTACAAGATTGCTTTAGCTATTCGAGGTCTCCTGTGTCTCCATGTGAATTTCAGCATCATTTTTCCCAGATCTGAGAAGAATGTCTTTGGTATTTTGATTGGTATCACATTGAATCTGTAAATTGCTTTTGGGAGAATGGACTTTTTTTTTTTGACAGGCAGAGTGGACAGTGAGAGAGAGAGAGAGAGTCAGAGAGAAAGGTCTTCCTTTTGCCGTTGGTTCACCCTCCAATGGCTGCTGCGGCCTGTGTGCTGCAGGCGGCGCACTGCGCTGATCCAAAGCCAGGAGCCAGGTGCTTCTCCTGGTCTCCCATGAGGTGCAGGGCCCAAGCACTTGGGCCAACCTCCATTGCACTGTCTGGCCACAGCATAGAGCTGGCCTGGAAAAGGGGCAACCGGGACAGTATCCGGTGCCCCAACCGGGACTAGAACACAGTGTGCCGGCGCCGCTAGGTGGAGGATTAGCCTATTGAGCCGCGGCGCCAGCCTGAGAATGGACATTTTAATGATATTGATTCTTCCAATCCATAAGCATGGAAAATTTTTACATTTTTTTGTATCCTCTTCTATTTCTTTTGTAATTTTCATCGTAGAGATCTTAACGTCCTTGGTTAAGTTTATTCCAAGGTATTTGATTGTTTTTGTAGCTATTGTGAATGGGATTGATCTTAGACGTTCTTCCTCAACTATGGCATTGCCTGTGTATACAAAGGCTGTTGATTGTTGTGCATTGATTTTATATCCTACTACTTTGCCAAACTCTTCTATGAGTTCCAATAGTCTCTTAGTGGAGTTCTTTGGATCCCCTAAATAAAGAATCATATCATCTGCAAAGAGGGATAGTTTGAGTTCTTCCTTCCCAATTTGTATCCCTTTAATTTCTTTTTCTTGCCTAATAGCTCTGGCTAAAACTTCCAGAACTATATTGAATAACAGTGGTGAGAGTGGGCATTCCTGTCTGGTACCAGATCTCAGTGGAAATGCTTCCAACTTTTCCCAATTCAATAGGATGTTGGCCGTGGGTTTTTCATAAATTGCTTTGACTGTATTGGGGAATGTTCCTTCCATACCCAGTTTGCTTAGAGTTTTCATCATGAAAGGGTGTTGTATTTTATCAATTGCTTTCTCTGCATCTATTGAGATAATCATATGGTTAGAAATTCGTAACTTTTACAACATGCACTAAGTCTGGTAAATCATTTTGTCCGTCTTTTTGGATCTGCACTACTCTGCATGTATTGCACTAAGGAAGGGAGATTCCTCTGACCCTCACAGCAGGAATACTCTAGTCATGAGAGTCTTGAGACTGGATTAATAAATTATCAGCTCCTATTCAGCATGTTTAAAGGTATGTACTGGTTACACATAGTGTTGTGGCAATCTCATCATATTGTAGTTAAGAAAATTGGCTTGGGAATCCAACTTCCTGGTTTGAATTCTGGTGACTTTTCATGACTTTGAGGAACTTTAACCTCTTTGATATTTTATCAGTAAAATCAGATAATGAAAAATCTATTTCACAAATTGTAAGACCTAGAACAGGTAAAGGACTTAGACTCAAAGTAAGTACTCAATACTAATTGTTATTAAAATAAATGTTGTTAAATAGATTTATGATGAGTGTGGCATAGTAGGAAAAAGTGCTACATTTAAATCTCCAATGCAGCATCCCAATTTCTTCTGTTGCACTGTTTAAGATCATGACCTTGTTCCCATATGATCAAGGAAAGTAGGGGTGAAAGCCTTAGCAAGTAACTCATTAAGGTATGAGGAAATGTACAAAACTTTGTGGAAAAATGGAATTCAAAGAAGTTCATTTTGGTGCAAAACAAAATTTGAAACCTATGCCTAGTTTCCTTTTCCATGATATAAATTTTCTATGAACGTTTTGAAGACTCCTTTTTGCAAAATTTCAAAAACTTTTTGTGCCAACATAAACTTGGTTTTAATTTCCATTTTCCATGATTTTTTTAAATCTATTTTTTATCTTTTTTTCTGCTATTTTTTTCTTTTCTGTGATGTGTTTGAGGTATCTTTGTATGTTACCAGGGGTGGTCAATATAAACAGGAGAGTTTGCTGTTTGCCAAATGATCTGCTTTGAAGAACATGGGAGTCTATATTTGTCTACCTGAAATGAAGCCAGCCACCTGCCTGTTTGCCCTGGACTAGTGATTTGACCACAAGATACATTGGAAGAAGGGATCTTGGATTCTAAAGGAGCAGAACAATAAAAGGGACTGCTGATCTGAGACAAGTGCTAATGGGAAAAGAAAAGGACATTGTGCACTGTTCTTTCACTTTGTGTGTGTTACCAGATGCTGAAAGAGAGAGATGTTTTTTCTGCTAGTGTGCTTTCTCTGCTTGCCCCTCTTTATATCCCCTCTCATGATGGGAGGATTACACAACCAGGTCCAGTGCCATGCACTTCTGTCATGGGGACCCTGGAAGGGCCTCTTACAGTCCCTCAAATTGTTTTGCCTTGGCTACGATCTGTAGGTGAGCCTGATCCAGCCCTGCCCACCACACTCCACTGCCACTTCCACTGGTCTTTAGGACATGGATACCTGGAACTAGGAGGCCCTAGCTTCCTAGCTTGGCCACTAAGCTCAAGCTTAAAGAGGTATACAGTTCTCATTTCCCAGGACTAGCCAGGGTCATCTTTCCAGAACTCTGTCAGTGGACACCAATCTCAAAATCAAGGTTCTTCAATAAGAACAACCAGGAGGTTTAAAGGAAAACAACCTGCGGGAATGGGAAGCATTTTGGTGTGCTATGCATTTGAACCAACTGAGGCATCTATTGAACAAAATATCATGTTATAATCAGTTTTTATTACTTAGAAGATTTTAATGGGAACAAATTCTTCTTGAGTCATGATGTGTAAAATAATTTTATTCCAGCTAAAAATAATGACCTTACTTATATTCAGCAGAGAAGGATAAGCAAAAGAACTAGATAATCAGAAAAGTCTGATTATCTATCTCTTCTGTGAATGACTTTGTCCAAAAGGAGCTGTGAAAAGAAGAGTCTTAGTACTGGAAGCTAGTTTTTGTATAGTCAGGAAGTGGATTTAATAACAATAAAAAGGTGGCAATGAAGGGAGCCAGCTTTGTGGTACGGCAGGTTAAACCACTGCTGCGACACCTGCATCCCACATGAGTGCCAGTCAGAGTTCCAGCTGCTCCACTTCTGATCCAGCTCCCTGCTAATATACCTGGGAAAGCAGTGGAAAATGCCCCAAGTGGTTGGACCCTTGTCGCTCACATTGGAATTTCTGGCTCCTGGCTGTGGCTGTTTGGGGAGTAAACCAGTGGATATATCTCTTTCTCTCTGTCTCTGTCTCTGCCTCTCCCTCTCTGTAACTGCCTTTCCAATAAATAAAAATAAATACTTTAAAATAAAAGAAATATGATAGGGTTCTGATTGGAACCTGTGTAACTACTTATTCTTAGATGGTGAAAATAGAAACCTCTCAGTAATTTCGTAGGGAAAATATTACTGAGATGAATTTGTAGAATACAAGAAATATTATTGAAAATGTTACCAAAATGTTACTTATGCTGAAGATGAAAATGCATTTTTAAAAATTGATAAAAATTCTGGAGAAATAGAATATCATCTAACAAATACATGCTGTGCCCAGCAGCGTGGACTGTGTTATGCTGTTCTGGGAACTGCAGGGAATCAAAAGGGAGGAAAGGCATGGTTGCTTCTCCAAACATCTGCTCATCTGATCATGCAAAAGAGATAAGTTTAAGACCTCAGTAATGATCTAGAACCATGATCTGGAGACAGCAGTTCTCTATGCCATCAGAGGTCTTGACCTAGCAGTCGAGGGTGAGATTGAGAATTGCTGTTCTAAAACAGCTGCTTTGATGGTTGTTGTGGTCAGTCAAGTTGAATGCCTGGACAAATTAATAAGTTTGGAATAACCTGGGTTGGATTCTGGATCTATATACAAATTAACCTGTGTCTTTGAGCATTTTCCTTTTTTTGTCTTTTAAGATTTATTTATTTATTAGAAAAACAGAATTATGAGAGAGGGAGAGACACACAGAGAGAGTTTCCATATGCTGGTTCACTCCCCAAATTGGCACTATGGCTGGCCAGGCTGAAGCCAGGAGCCAGGAGCTTCTTCAGGGTCTCCCACATGGGTGCAGGGGTGCAAACATTTGGGTCATCCTCCATTGCTTTCCCAGGTGCATTAACAGGGAACTGGACTGAAAGTGGAACAGCTGGGACTCAAACCGGTGCCCACATGGGATGCCAGCACTGCAGGTGGCAGCTTAATTTGCTAGCCCAGTGCTGGCCCAGAGCATGTTCCTAAACCTCCCTGACTTTCAGGATTTTTCTTTGTTATGTAGAGCATGGTATTGCCAGTGGGAACAGGGAAATGGGTAGGAAGCTCTTTAGCCTCTGTGTTGTTGTTTACAAGTCACTAAAATATTAAATGATTTTATATTGTATATGAAAGAAGGAGGACATCTGACTACCTTGGTGTCAATTTTTACCCCCAGGCAATATGAATAATCTGTCAGAGAACTCACAGATGTCTTCAAAAGAGTGCAACCACCCACATCTGCCCTTGCCTTATTTTTTTAAAGCTTTTACTTAATGAATGCATTTTTCATAGGTGCAATTTTAGGAATATGGTAGTTATTTCCCCCATACTCACCTTCCCACTCTGAGTCCTATCCCAGCTCCTACTCCCTCTCCCATCCCCTTCTTCATTATGGTTCATTTTTAGTTTAATTTCATATACAGAGGGCCAACTCTATGTTAAGTACAGATTTCAACAGTTTGCACCCTCCACACACAAAATATAGAGTACAGTTTGAGAACAAGATTTGCAGTTAATTCTCATAGTACAACTCATTAATGACAGAGGTCCTACATGGGGAATAAGTGCACAGTGACTTCTGTTGTTCCTTTAACAATTAACACTATTATTTATGATGTCAGTGATCACCCAAGGCACTTGCCATGGGCTGCCAAGGCTATGGAAGCCTTTTGTGACCACAGACTCCATCAGTATTTGGACATGGCCATAAGCAAAGTGGAAGTTCTGTCCTCCCTTCAGAGAAAAGTCCATCCTTTTTTGATGGCCCCTTCTTTCCACTGGGGTCTCACAGAGATCTTTCACATAGGATATTTTTTGCCACAGAATCTTGGCTTTCCATGCCCAAAATGCTCTCACAGTTCTTTCAGTCAGACCAGGGAGCCTTAAGCATTGATTCTGAGGTCAGAGTGTTATTTAAAGCCAATGTCATTCTAGGAGTCTGCTGTGTGCTTCCCATATTGGAATTCCCTCTCTTTTAATTCTATTATTATTACTAGGCACTTAATGTTATTCATATGATCACTTTTACACTTAAACCTATCTATATGTTGACTTTAACATTTAATATGATCTCTTTAACAGCTAAGATGGCATTTATACCATCAATTTTTATGGGTTTGGATCCCCATGACATGTTTTTAGGCTGTACCCTTAGAATTAAGTCTGTAGGACTGTATGCAGAAATACACAGCTTTACAGTTATGGACTATTGCCTCCCTCTCTTGTTTGCTCTCTTATTTTTTATTGGGATATTTTTTCAATTGACTTATATACATATGATTAATTCTATGTTACACAAAGAAGTCAACTTATAGTATGAAGAAGGGAAATGAAAAAGAAAGAAAGGAAACAAAAAATAACAATAAAAAGCTGTCCCTCAACAGTCAGGATGAGGGCTAGTTAAGTCGTTGTTTCTAAAACTGTCAATTGCAGAATGGGGAAAATATTTGCAAACTATGCAGCAGATAAAGGATTAATAACCAGAATCTACAAAAAAATCAAGAAAATCCACAACAACAAAAGAAACAACCAACTTAAGAGATGGGCCAAGGACCTCAATAGATATTTTTCAAAAGAGGAAATAGAATGGCCAACAGACACATGAAAAAATGTTCAGGATCACTAGCAATCAGGGAGATACAAAGCAAAACCACAATGAGGTTTCACCTCAACCTGGTTAGAATGGCTCACATACAGAAACTACCAACAACAGATGCTGGAGAGGATGTGGGAAAAAAGGGACACTAACCCACTGTTGGTGGGAATGCAAACTGGTAGAGCCACTATGGAAGTCAGTTTGGAGATTCCTCAGAAACCTGAATATAACCCTACAATACAACCCAGCCATCCCATTCCTTGGAATTTACCCAAAGGAAATTAAATTGGCAAACAAAAAAGCTGTCTGCACCTTAATGTTTATTGCAGCTCAATTCACAATAGCTAAGACCTGGAACCAACCTAAATGCCCATCAACAGTAGACTGGATAAAGAAATTATGGGACATGTACTTCATAGATTACTATACAGCAGTCAAAAATGATGAAATCCAGTCATTTTCAACAAGATGGAGGAATCTGGAAAACATTATGCTGAGTGAATTAAGCCAGTCCCAAAGGGACAAATATCATATGTTCGCCATGATCGGTGACAACTAACCCAGCACCAAAAAGGAAACCTGTTGAAGTGATCAATTTCTGTTCACAATTGACCATAATGATAGGACTAAGAGTCAAAGGGATCACACAAACAAGACTAGTGTCTGCTAACACTAACTGATAGAATAAAAAAGGGAGAGAATGATCCAACATGGGAAGCAGGATATACAGCAGATTCATAGAATGGCAGATGTCCTAAACAGCACTCTGGCCTCAGAATCAGCCCTTAAGGCATTCAGATCTGGCTGCAGATCTGAAGATCATGAAGGTCTCATGAGAGTATTTTAGGTATGGAAGATCTCTGCGAGTGAGATCCCAGTGGAAAGAACAGGTCATCAAAGAAGGAGGTACCTTTCTCTGAAGGGAGGAGAGAACCTCCACTTTGACTATGACCTTGTCTAAATAAGATCAGAGTTGGCAAACTCAAAAGGCTTCCATAGCCTTGGCAACTCATGACTAGAGCCTAGGGAGATTACTGATGTCATAAACAAGAGTGCCAGTTTCTTAAGTCAAAAACAGAAGTCACTGTGCACTTACTCCTCAAGTAGGATCTCTGTCCTTAATGTGTTGTCCATTGTGATTTAATGCTATAACTATTACTCAAACAGTATTTTACACTTTGTGTTTCTGTGTGGGTGCAAACTGATGAAATCTTTACTTAATATATGCTAAACTGATCTTCGTATATAAAGAGAATTGAAAATGAATCTTGATATGAATGGAATGGGAGAAGGAGTGGGAGAGGGGAGAGTTGCGGGTGGGAGGGAAGTTATGGGGGGGGAACCATTGTAATCCATAAACTGTACTTTGGAAATTTATATTTATTAAATAAAAGTTAAAAAAATTTTGAAAATGTCAATTTAACCTCTATACCTTTCACTTTAAGATTGCTATTAATTCTCACAGATCAGAGCGAACATATAGTATTTGTTCCTTTGGGACTGGGTTATTTCACAAAGTATGCTATTCTCTAGTTTCATCCATTTTGTTGCAAATTATAATATTATTTTATTTTACCTCTGAGTAGTATTGCCTCTTCATTTTCCTGAGTGTTTCTTTTGCCATACAGAAACTTCACAATTTGATGTAATCCCATTTATTAATTTTGGCTTTAACATTACATGTTTCTGGGGTCTTTCCCAGGAATAATTTGCCTGTTCCAATGTTTTGCAGGGTTTCTCCAATGTCTTCTAATAATTTGATGGTGTTTGCTCATATATTTAGATCTTTCATCCATGTTGAGTGGATTTTTGCATAAGGCATAAGGTAGGAGTCTTGCTTCATCCTTCTGCATCGGGTAATCCAGTTTTCCAAGCACCTTTTTTTGAAGAGACTTTCCTTTGTTCCAGGATTGGTTTTAGCTCCTTGGTCAAATATAAGTTGGTTGTAGATATTTGAATTGATTTCTGGTGTTCCTATTCTATTCCATTGGTCTACCATCTGCTTTTGCACCAGTTCCAGGCTATTTTGATTATAACTGCCTTGTAGTATGTTTTGAAATCTGGTATTGTGATGTCTCCAGCTTTGTTTTTGTTGTATAGGGTTGCTTTATTTATTTGAGTTATCCTGTGTTTTCATATGAATTTCAGCATCATTTTTTTCTAGATCTGAGATTAATGTCTTTGGCATTTTGATTGGTATCACATTGAATCTGTAAATTGCTTTCATAAGAATAGACATTTTGATATTCCTTCTTCCAACCCATGAACATGAAAGATTTTTCCATTTTTTTGGTCTTCTTCTATTTCTTTCTTTAATGTTTTATAATTTTCTTTGTAGAGACCTTTGACATCCTTGGTTAAATTTATTCCAAGATACATATTGTTTTTGTGGCTATTGAGAATGGGATTGATCTTAGAAGTTCTTTCTCAGCCATGCCATTTTCTGTGTATATAGAGGCTGTTGATTTTTGTGTATTGACTTTATATCCTGCTACTTTACCAAACTCTTCTATGAGTTCCAATAGTTTCTTAGTGGAGTCTTTTGGATCCCCTATATATAGAATCATGTCATCTGCAAATAGGGATAGTTTGACTTCCTCCTTCCCAATTTGTATCCCTTTGATTTCTTTTTTTGCCTAATAGCTCTGGCTAAAACTTCCAGGACTATATTAAATAGCAATGGTGAGAGTGGGCATTCCTGTCTGGTGCTAGATCTCAATGGGAATGCCTTCAACTTTTCCCCATTCAATATGATGTTGGCCATGAGTCTGTCATAAACTGCCTTGATTGTGTCTAGAGTTTTCATCATGAAAGGGTGTTGTATTTTATCAAATGCTTTCTTTGCATCTATTGAGATAATCATATGCTTTTTCTTCTGCAGTTTGTTAATGTGGTGTATCACATTGATTGGTTTTTGAATGTTGAACCATCCCTGCATACAAGAGATAAATCCCATGTATTCTGGGTGAATGATCTTTCTGATGTGTAGTTGGATTCAAATGGCCAGGAATTTGTTGAAGATTT
Organism: Sylvilagus bachmani; assembly: GCA_015711505.1. NCBI lineage: Eukaryota > Metazoa > Chordata > Mammalia > Lagomorpha > Leporidae > Sylvilagus > Sylvilagus bachmani. The sequence continues at coordinate 48,197,289 of CM027399.1, forward strand.
TTGCATCAATGTTCATCAGGGAGATTGGTCTATAGTTTTCTTTTTCTGCTGCATTTTTCTGGGTTTAGGAATTAAGGTGATATTGGCTTCATAGAATTGGGGATGATTCCCTCCCTTTCAATGATATTGAATAATTTGAGAAGAACTGGGATTAGTTCCTCTTTAAATGTCTGGTATAATTCAGCAGTGAAGCTGTCCAGTCCTGGACTCTTCTTTGTTGGGAAAGCCTTTATTACTGACTCAATTTCTTTCTTGGATATTGGTATGTTTAGATTTAATATGTCTTCATGGCTCTATTTAGGTAAGTTGTATTGTATAGGTTTTCAAGTTTGTTGGCCTACAGCTCTTTGTAATGGTTTTGGTGATTCTTTTTATTTCTGTGGTTTCTGTCGTTACATTTCCTTTTCCATCTCTAATTTTATTGATTTGAGTCTCATCTCTCTCTTTTTTTATTAGTTGGGCCAATAATGTGTTATAATTTTGTTTGTTTTTTCAAAAAACCAGCTCTTCATTTTGCTGATCTTTTGTATTTTTTGTTTCAATTTTGTTGATTTCTTCTATATTTTTAATTATTTCTTTTCTTCTATTGATTTTGGGTTTGGTTTGCTGCTGCTTTTGTAGATCCTTGAGGTGCACAGATAGTTCATTTATTTGGTACCTTTCCAGTTTCTTGATGTAGGCACCAATTGCTATAAAATTTCCTCTTAACACTGTGTTAGTTGTATCCCACAAATTTGGAAGTTGTATTGTTGTCTTCATTTGTTTTCAAAAATTTTTGATTTCTCCTATGACCCACTGCTCATTGAGAAGCATGTTGTTCATTCTCCATGTGTTTGCATATGATGTAGAGATTCTTGTGTTGTTGATTTCCAGCTTCATTGCATTGTGGTTTGAGAATATGCATGGTATGATTTTGATTTTCTTTTTGAATTTTCTGAGACTAACTGTATAGCCTAGCTTATGGTGAATCCTAGAGAAAGCTACATTCAGTGGGGAGAAAAATGTGTACTCTTTTGTTGTAGGGTGGAAGGTTCTGTAGATACCTGCTACTTCTATTTGGTCTATAGTGTCAATTAACTCTGTTGTTTCCTTGTTGATTTTCTGTCTGGTTGATCTGTCCATTGCTGAAAGTGTGGTATTGAAGTCCCTTGTTACTATTGTATTTGAGTCTATAATTCCCTTTTAAATCACTTAATAATTCTTTCAAATAGCCAGGTGCTCTGTAATTAGGGGTATATACATTTATAATAGTCACATCTTCCTGTTGAATTGATCCATTAGTCATTATATAGTATCCTTTTTTGACTCTTTTAATAGTTTTTGTGTTAAAGTATTTTGTCTGATATTAGAATGGCCACACCAGCTGTTTTTTGGTTTCTTTTAGTATGGAATATCTTTTTCCATCCTTTCACCTTCAGTCTGCCTGCATCTTTGTTGGTAAGGTGTGTTTCTTGTAGGCAGCAGATAGATGGGTTTTCTTTTTTAATTCATTCAGCTAGTCTGTGTCTTTTAACTGTGGAGTTGAGACCATTTACATTCAGTATGACTATTATTAAATACTGTCTTTTCCCTGCCTTATTTCCTTAAATAGACCTGTTTATGTATTTTGGATTTCATTTATACTTTTGCTGGGTCATTTTCTATGTTCCTCTTCTTTTGTAGTGAAGTTCCTCTTTTTGTGTTTCTGTGTGTATAGCACATCCTTGAGCCAGTGTTGTAGGGCTGGGCAAAAAGATACAAATTCTTTCAATTTCTATTTTTTGTGGAAAATCCTTATTTCTCCTTCATTCATAAATGTTAAGTTGCGTAGGATACAGTATTCTCAGTTGACAGTTTTTTTTCTTAACATTTGGAATACATCTCACCATTTTGTCCTATCCTGTAGCGTTTGCAATGAGAAGTCCAGGGTGAGTCTAATTGGATTACCACTGAAAGTGATTTGTCATTTCTCTTGGGAACATTTTAATATCTGTTCTTTGTGCTTCACTGAGCTGAGTGTTGCCACAATGTGTTATGGTGAATTCCTTTTGGGAGTTCTGTGTGTTTCTTGTACTTGGATGTCCCTTTAAATCTGCCTATTGTGCAAGTTTTTTCTGATATAATTTCATTAAGAAGACCTTGTAATCCTTTCTCTCTACACCTTCTGGAACTCCTATCATTTGTAGGTTGGATTGCTTGATAGAGTCTTCTAAATCTCCAACTGTTGATTTTTAATTTTCTAATTTCTTCTTCCTGTTTTTGGTCTGACTGTATTATTTCTGGAAGTTTGTTTTCTAGTTATGATATTTATTCTTCTATTTCATCTGTTCTATTACTAAGAGATTCCACTGAATTTTTTATTTGCTCATTTCTTTTCATTTCCAGTATTTCATTTTGGCTTCTCCTTAAAATCTCAATATCTTGGGAGTGATTTTTATTCAGATCTTGAATCTGCCTCTGATTGCTTCTAAGTAATCTTATTATTAATTTTCTGAATTCTTTTTCTGGCATGGTCTCAATTTCTTCTTTTTCAGCCTCCATTATTGAAGCTATAGATTGCTCCATTGGCAAGTTCATAAATTCTTCCTTATTCTTATTCAGGATTTTTCCTTTGATCTTCAGCATTTCTGTTTGGTTTCTGGTTGGTTTTATTATTAAATTGATTTTCCTCTGCTATGAGCTTCTATGTGTCTGTGCCCTTTGCAAGCAAAAGCATGCAGCTCCACCTCCTGGAGCTTTGTTTATTTCTGGGTCCTGATGGAGTTGGGTATCAGGGCTTTGGTGCACTAAGCCCCACCTACTTGGGTTGGGCTCCCTGCTCACTGGTTTGTAAAACGAGCTTGGGTTTTTGTTGTGTAGTATTACTCATTGTTGTACAGCTTGCATGGTGGGAGGGAAATCACTCTGAACTGTTGTGATCCTTGTTCCTGGGTGGGGTGTGTTGTGAGGTGGTCCCTGCAGTTGATGGGTTTGTGCACAGGAGGCAAATGCAGCAGCCCACTGGCTACACTTGAAAATGTAAACAATCAATATAGCTTCTCCATGCCAGCTGTAGCTCCAGTTGTGGGGAGGGAGAAGACACTGATGGATTGTGGTGTGTCCAACCTCTCCGCCTGTAGCTCCAGTTGCGGGGAGGAGAAGACACTGATGGATTGTGGTGTGTCCAACCTCTCCGCCTGTCCCCCCAGAATTTTTTCTTCCTGCTTAGAGCTCTAAGGAATGTTCACCAAATTTCCCTACTCATCACTGTCTGTATCTCCATGGGCTCACAACCTGTCACCTGGTTTGCTGAGAAAATGGCTCCTGTCTCCTCACTGGGTCCTTGTGCTGCCCCTTCTCTACATTTGGCCACCTCTCTGCTTCCCCTGGTGTGGACCGAAGCAGTCTCTGGTGGACTCTGGGACCACTCTGTGCAAACTTTTCATGATTCCGCTGCAGCTAGTATCCCCTCTACTCACTAATTATCCATTTTCCCTGAGTGACTCTTGCCATCTTGCCCATCCCCCCAGTTTTTTCATTTCCATCCCATTCCCTTACCTTCTGACTCCCATATCCTGACTTCCTCATTTGTGCTTGGCTTAATATCTACCTGAGCTCCTCCCCACCAGCTATGTCAGGACCCATCAAGTCTGCTATGTCGGGACTCCTGTCTTGAATGTCTTCATCTGAGGATGTTTTATAGGTCCTTCAACAGGTGAAGGCAGATGTTCCCTGGAGATTGAGAATAAAGTCTAGAATTGGTCAGATGCCTTTCCTCTTTGATTTAATAGCTGTAAGTGCCTTAGAAACACTTCTACTCTTCAGAGCTAGTGGAGTTAAAAATATAATCAATATAAAAATATTCAGTAATTGATCAGTTTAAATGAATAATATACATACATGGACCATGACCTGAGTCAAATGATTAATTCTTAACATGTGAGAAGCAAAGCAAAGCAGTAGAGTGAGCAGTGACTTGGTTATCATGCAGTGCAGAATGATTCTTAAAATACTGATGAGAATAATGACCTCAGTTGAGTTTCCTTGCTTTGCAAAAATGTCTGTTTGGGGACCAGTGCTATGGCATAGCAGGTAAAGCCTTCACCTGCAGTGTCGGCATCCCATATGGGTGATGGTTCAATCCTGGCTACTCCACTTCTGATCCAGCTCTCTACTCTCTGCTATGGCCTGAGAAAGCAGTAGGAGATGGCTGAAGTCCTGGGGCCCCTGCACCCACATAGGGGATTGTGAAGAAGTTCCTTGCTCCTGGCTTCAGATTAGTGCAGCTCCAACTATTGTGGTCAATTGAGGTGGGGGTGAATCAATGAATGGAAGACCTCTTTCTCTTTCTCTGCCTCTCCTTCTCTCTATGTAACTCTGACTTTCAAATAAATAAATAAATCTTTTTAAAAGAATGTCCATTTGGACAAAACTTGTGTTATTGCCGAATTTCTCTCATTAGCTAAGAGAAATCAAGCTTGGCCTATAAGCAGTTACATAATTGGTCGGAGGAAAGGAAGCTTTTACTATTATTTCACTTATTATTTCTTTTTTTCCCTTCAAGGTGGATATTGCCAATAGGACATCTAGGGATTTTTTATAGATATTTGATTTTTCTCCAGCAATTAGGGAAGTATGATGTGAAGGTGAGTAAGGGCATAGGAAGCATCATGGCATGAAATATACAGCCTGCCTGTAGGGCTAAAATGTCTGAAGTCTTCCCAGATGTCAAACACTAACCCTAGGCCTAGCCCTAGCCCTAGCCCTAACCTAGCCCTAACCCCAACCCTAACCCTACCCTTATCCTATCCCTAGCCCTAACCCTAACCCTAACCCTAACCCTACCATGGTAATAGCCCTAGCCCTATCCGTAACGATAACCCTAACCATACACCTGGCCCTAGCCCTAACCCTAACCCTAACCCTAAACCTAAACCTAGACCAAGCCCTAACCCTAACCCTAGCCCTAGCACTAACCCTAACCCTAAACCTAAACCTAGCCCTAGGCCTAGCCCTAGCCATTACCCAAACCCTAACTCTAACCCTAACCCTAGCCCTAAACCTAACCCAAGCCCTAACACTAACCCTAACCCTAACCCCAACCCCAATCACCACCCCAAAACCAAACACAACCCCAACCCCAAACCCAACCCCAAACTTAACCCTAAACCTAACCCTAGCACTAACCATAACGCACACCCTAAACCTAACCCTAGCCCTAGCCATAACCCTAAACCTAACCCTAACCCTAGCCCTAGCCCTAACCCTAAACCTAACACTAGCCCTAGCCCAAACCCTAACCCTAACCCTAACACTAGCCCTAGCCCTAGCCCAAGCCCTAGCCCTAACCTTAGCCATAGCCATAACCATAGCCCTAACCCTAACCCTAAACCTAACCATAAACCTAACCCTATCCCTATCCCTATCCCTATCCCTATCCCTATCCCTATCCCTATCCCTAACCCTAACCCTAACCCTAAACCTAATCCTAGCCCTAGACCTAGCCCTATCCCTAGCTTACCCTAACCGTAGCCTAACCCTAGCCCTAACCCTAACCCTAACCATAGCCCTAGCCCTAGCCCTAGCCCTAAACCTAACCCTAATCCTAGCCCTAAAACTAGCCCTAGCCCTGGCCCTAGCCCTAACCCTAACCCTAACCCTAACCCTAACCCTAACCCTAAACCAAACCCTAGCCCTAGCCCTAGCCCTAACCCTAACCCTAACACTAACACTAGCCCTAGCCCTAGCCCTAACCATAAACCTAACCCTAACCTTAACCCCAACCCCAAACCCAACCCTAACCCCAACCCCAAACGCAACACAACCCCAACCCCAACCGAACCCTAAACCCAAAACCGACCCCACACCAACCCCAACCCAACCCTAACCCTAACACTAACCCTAACCTGAACCATAACCCTAACACTTAATCCTAAAAAAACCACTAAATCCTAATAAAAAACACTAAACTTAACCCTGATCCTAACCCTAAAGCTAGCCCTAACCTAGGCCTAACCTAACCCTAACCTTAGCCCTAATTATAACCCTAAACCTAGCCCTAACAATAACACTAACCATAACCCTAACCCTAAACCTAGCCCTAGCCCTAGCCCTAACCTAGCCCTAACCCTAACACTAATCCTAACGCTAACCCTAGCCCAAGCTCTAGCACTAGACTTGCCACAACCCTAGACCTAGCCCTAACACTAACCCTAACCCTAGCCCGAGCCATAACCCTAACCCTAACCCTAACCCTAACCCTAACCCTAGCATTAGCCCTAGCCATAACATTAATCCTAATCCTAATCCTAACCCTAACCCTAACCCTAGCCCTAACACTAACCCTAGCCCTAATCCAAACCCTAGCCCTAGTCCTAGACCTAGCCCTAGCCCTAACCCTAGCCCTAGCCAAAACCCTAAACATAACCATAACCCTAGCACTAGCCCTAACACTAACCCTAATCCTAGCCCTAGCCCTAGCCCTAACCCTAACTCTAATCCCAACCCCAACTAAACCCCAAACTCAACTGTAACCCTAACCCTAGCCCTAGCCGTAACCGTAACCCACACCATGAAACTAACCATATCCCTAGCCCTAACCCTAACCCTAACACTAGCCTTAGCCCTAGGCCTAGCCCTAGCCCTAGCCCTAACCCTAACACTAACCCAAGCCCTAGCCCTAGACCTAGCCCTAACCTAGCCCTAAACCTAACCCCAACTCTAACCCTAAAATTAACCCTATCCCTAGCCCTAATACTAACCCAACCCTAACCCTACCATAGCCATAGCCCTAGCCCTAGCCATAACCCTAACCCTAACCGTACACCTAGCCCTAGCCCTAAAACTAACCCTAACCCTAACCCTAGCCCTAACCTAGCCCTAAACCTAACCATAACTCTAACCCTAAAATTAACCCTGTCCCTAGCCCTAACCCTAACCCTACCATAGACATAGCCCTAGCCCTAGCCATAACCCTAACCCTAACCATACACCTAGCCCTAGCCCTAAAACTAACCCTAACCCTAACCCTAGCCCTAGCCCTAGCCCTAACCCTAACCCTAGCCCTAGCCCTAACCCTAACCCTAAACCTAAACCTAGCCCTAGCCGTTACCCAAACCCTAACTCTAACCCTAACCCAGCCCTAACCCTAACCCTAGCCCTAACACTAACCCTAACCTACACCCTAGCCCTAGCCCTAACCCTAACAATAACCCCAACCCCAACCACCACCCCAAAACCAAACCCAACCCCAACCCCAAACCCAACCCCAACCTTAACCCTAAACCTAACCCTAGCACTAACCATAACCCACACCCTAAACCTAACCCTAGCCCTAGCCATAACCCTAAACCTAACCCTAACCCTAGCCCTAGCTCTAGCCGTAACCTTAACCCTAACCCTAGCCTAACCCTAGCACTAGCCCTAACCCTACCCTAACCATAACCCTAGCCCTAGACATAACCCTAAACCTAACCCTAACCCTAGGCCTAGCTCTAGCCGTAGCCATAACCTAAACACTAACCCTACCCATAGCCCTAGGCCTAGCCCTAGCCCTAGACATAAACCCTAACTCTAAGCCTAACCCTAGCACTAGACCTAACCCTAACCCTAAACCTAACCCTAGCCCTAACCCTAAACCTAACACTAAACCTAACACTAGCCCTAGCCCTAACCCTAACCCTAAACCTAACCCTAACCCTAGCCCTAGCCCTAGCCCTAGCCCTAAACTTAGCCATATCCCTAGCCCTAACCCTAACCCTAAACCTAACCGTAACCCTAACCCTATCCCTAGCTCTAGCCCTATCCCTAGCGTACCCTAACCGTAGCCTAACCCTAGCCAAAACCCTAACCCTAACCCTAGCCCTAAACCTAGCCCTAGCACTAGCCCTAGCCCTAACCCTAACCCTAACCCTAACCCAAATCCTAGCCCTAGCCCTAGCCCTAACCCTAACCCTAACCCTAACCCTAGCCCTAGAACTGGCCTAGCCTAAACCCTAAACCTAACCCTAACCCTAACCCCAACCCCAACCCCAAACCCAACCCTAACCCCAACCCCAAACGCAACACAACTCCAACCCCAACCCAACCCTAAACCCAAAACCGACCCCACACCAACCCCAAATCCAACCCTAACCCTAACACTAACCCTAACCTGAACCATAACCCTAACACTTAATCCTAAAAAAACACTAAATCCTAATAAAAAACACTAAACTTAACCCTAATCCTAACCCTAAACCTAGCCCTAACCTAGGCCTAACCTAAACCTAACCTTAGCCCTAATCCTAACCCTAAACCTAGCCCTAACAATAACACTAACCCTAACCCTAACCCTAACCCTAACCTTGCCCTAGCCCCAGCCCTAGCTCTAACACTAGCCCTAGCCCTAACCCTAGCCCTAGCCCTAGCCATAGCCCTAACCATAAACCTAACCCTAGCCCTAACCCTAGCCCTAGCCCTAACCCTAACCCTAGGCCAAACCTTAACCCTAGCCCTAGCCCTAACACTAACCCTAACCCTAGCCCTAACCCTAAGCCTAACACTACCCCAACACTAGCCCTTGCCCTAACCCTAACCCTAACCTTAACCCTAGTCCTAACCCTAACCCTAACCCTAGCCCTTGTCATAACCCAAACCCTAACCCTAGCCCTTGACCTAGCACTAGCCCCAACCCTAACCCTAACCCTAGCACTAGCCCTAGCCCTAACCCTAACCGTAACCGTAAACCTAACCCTGAAATTAGCCCTAGCTTTAGGCCTAGCCCTAACCATAAAACTAACCCTAACCATAACCCTAGCCCTAACCCTAACCATGACCCTAGCCCTACCCTAGCCTTAACCCTAACCCTAACCCAAGCCCTAATACTAACCCTAACACTAACCATAACCATAGCCTAGCCCTATCCTTAACCCTAACCCTAACCTCAACCCCAAACCCAACCCTAACCCCAATCCCAAACGCAACACAACCCCAACCCCAACCCCAACCCTAAACCCAAAACCGACCCCACACCAACCCCAACCCCAACCCTAACCCTAACATTAACTCACCCGAACCATAACCCTAACACTTAATCCTAAAAAAACCACTAAATCCTAATAAAAAACACTAAACTTAACCCTAATCCTAACCCTAAACCTAGCCCTAACGTAGGCCTAACCTAACCAAAACATTAGCCCTAACTATAACCCTAAACCTAGCCCTAACAATAACACTAAGCCTATCCCTAACCCTGACTCTAAACCCAGACCTAGCTCTAGCCCTTGCCCTAACCCAAACGCTAACCCTAGCCCTAGACCTAGCCCTAGCCCTAACTCTAGCCCTAGGCCTAGCCATAGCCCTAGACCTAACTCTAACAATAAGCCTAACCCTAACCCTAACGCTAGCCCTAGTCCTAGTCCTAACCCTAAACCTAGACCTAACCCGAGCCCTAGCCCTAACCCTAACCCTAGCCCTAGCCCTAGCCGTACACCTAACCCTAAACCTAACCATAACCCTAGCCCTAGACCTAACCCAAACCCTAACCCGAGCCCTAGCCCTAGGCCTAACCCTAACCCTAACCCCAACCCGAACCCAAACTCAATCCTAAACTTAACCCTAGCCATAGAGGTAACCCTAACACACATTCCTGAACCTAACCCTAGTCCTAGCCCTAACCCTAACCATAACCCTAACCTAGCCTTAACCCTAGCCCTAACCTTAACCCTAACCTAGCGCTAGTCCTAGCCCTACCTATCCCTAACCCTAACCCTACCCTAAAATTAACCCTAGCCCTAGCTCTAACGCTAACACTAACCCTAACCCTAACCTAGCCATAGCCCTGCCCCTTGCCATAACACTAACCCTAACCCTAAACTTAGCCCTAGCCCTAGCCGTAGCCCTGACCCTAACCCTAAACCTAGCACTAGCCCTAGCCCTAAACCTAACCCTAGCCCTAGCTCTAACCCTAACACTAAACGTAGCCCTAGGCCTTGCCCTAGCCCTTCCCAAACCCTAACCTGAACCTGAACCCTAGTCCTAACCCTAACCCTAGCCCTAACACTAACCCTAACTCTAACCCTAGCCTTAAAACTAGCCCTAAAATAAACCTAATCCTAACCCTAACCCCAACCCCCACACCAACCCCAAACCCAACCCCAACCATAACCCTAACCCTAACCCTAGCCCTAACCATAACCCACACCCTAAACCTAAACCTAGCCCTAGCCATTACCCTAAACCTAACCGTAACACTAGACATAGACCTAGCACTAGCCATAACCATAAACCTAACCCTAGACCTACCCATAGCCCTATCCCTAACCCTAACCCTTGCCTTAGCTCTAACCCTAGACCTACACCTAATGCTAACCATAACGATAGCCCTAACCCTAACACTAACCCTAAACCTAGCCCTAGCCTTAGCCCTAACCCTAAACCTACCCCAACACCAACCCCAAACTCAACTGTAACCCTAACCCTAACGCAAGCCCTAGCACTAACCCTAACCCTAAACCTAGCCCTAACCTTCAACCTGAACTTAACCCTAACCCTAACCCTAACTCTAATCCTAGCCCTAGCCCTAACCCAAACCATAACCCTAGCCCTAAACATAACCCTAACTTAACCCTAGCCCAAGCTCTAGCCCTAGCCATAACCCTAACCCTAACCCTAACACTAGCCCTAGGCCTAGCCCTAGTCCTAGACCTAACCCTATCCCAAAGCCTAACCCTAGCCCTAGCCCTAACCCTAACTCTAACCCTAGTTTTAACCCAACCCTAACCCTAGCCCTAGCCCTTGCCCTAAACCTAACCCTAACCCTAGCCCTAGCCCTAGCCCTAACCCTAGCCCTAACCCAAACAGTAGAATTAACCCTAACCCTAATCATAACCCTAGCCCTAGCCCTAATCCTAACCCTAACCCTATCCCCAGCCCTAAACCTAAACTTAACCCCAACCCCAACCCCAACCCCAAACACAACTGTAAACCTAACCCTAACACGAGCCATAGCTGTAACCCTAACACACACCCTGAACCTAACCCTAGCCCAAGCCCTAACCCTAACCATAACCCTAAACCTAGCCTTAGCCCTAGCCCTAGCCCTAACCCAACCCTAACCCTAGCCCTAGCGCTAACCCTAACCTAACCCTAAAATTAACCCTAGCCCTAGCGCTAACCCTAACCCTAACCCTAACCCTAACACTAACACTAACCCTAACCCAGCCATAGCCCTAGCCCTTGCCATAACACTAACCCTAACCCTAAACCTAAACTTAGGCCTAGCCGTAGCCCTAAACCTAACCCTAGGCATAACCCTAACCCTAATCCTAGCCCTAGCCCTAACCCTAGCCCTAGCCCTAGCCCTAGCCCTAGCCCTAACCCTAACCCTAGCCGTAGCCATAACCCTAACGCTAAACCTAGCCCTAGGCCTAGCCCTAGCCCTTCGCAAACCCTAACCCAAACCCGAACCCTAGCCCTGACCCTAACCCTAAACCTAACCCTAACAATAACTATAATCCTAGCCCTAGCCCTAGCCCTAGCCATAAACCTAAACCTAACCCTAAAACTAGACCTACCCCTAGCCCTAGCCATAACCCTAAACCTACCCTAACCCTTGCCCTAGCCCTAGCCCTAGCCCTAGACCTAAACCTAATGCTAACCATAACCCTAGCCATAGCCCTAACCCCAACCCTAACCCTAGCCCTAGTCCTAGCCCTAGTACTACTCCTAACCCTAGCCGTAGACCTAACCCTAAGCCTAACCATAACCCCAGCCCTAGCGCTAATCCAAACCCTAAACCTAGCCCTAGCCCTAGGCCTAACCCTAACCCCAACCCCAACCCCAACCCAAACTCAACTGTAACCATAACCCTAAACCTAGCCATAACCATAACCCTAACACACAACCTGAAACTAACCCTAGCCCTAGCCTTAACCCTAACCATAACCCTAAACCTAGCCGTAACCCTAGCCCTAGCCCTAGCCCTAACCCTAACCCTAGCGCTGGCCCTAGCGCTAGCCCTAGCCCTATCCTAGCCCTAACCCTAACCCTACCCTAAAATTAACCCTAGCCCTAGCTTAAACCCTAACCCTAACCTACCCATAGCCCTAGCCCTTGCCATAACCCTAACCCAAATCCTAAACCTAGCCCTAGCCCTAGCCATAGCCCTAACCCTAACACTAACCCTAGCCATAACCCTAACCCTAACCCTAACCCTAACCCTAACCCTAACCCTAATCCTAGCCCTAACACTAGCCCTAGACCTAAACCTAACCCTAGCCCTAGCTCTAACCTAAATCCAAACCTAGCCCTAGGCCTAGTCCTAGCCCTAACCCTAAACCTAACCCTAACCCTAACCCCAACCCCCACACCAACCCCAAACCCAACCCCAACCAAAACCATAACAGTAACCCTAGCCCTAACAATAACTCAGACCCTAAACCTAACACTAGCCCTAGCCATTACCCTAAAACTAACCCTAAACCTAGACCTAGGCCTAGCCCTAGCCCTAACCCTAACCCTAACCCTAACCCTAGTCCTAGGCTAGCCCTAGCCCTAGACCTAACCCTAACCCTAAGCCTAACCCTAGCCATAGCCCTAACCCTAACCCTAACCCTAGCCTTAAACCTAACCCTAACCCTAGCCCTAGCCCTAGCCCTAGTCCTAACCCTAACCCTAACCCTAGCCCTAGCGCTACCCTAGGCCTAAGCTAGTCCTAACCCTAACCTAACCCTAAAATTAACACTAGCCCTAGCACTAACCCTAACCCTAACCGTAACCTAGCCATAGCCCTAGTCCTTGAAATAACCCTAACCCTAACCCTAAACCTAGCCCTAGCCCTAGCTGTAGCCCTAAGCCTAACCCTAACACTAACCTAGCCATAATCCTAACCCTAAACCTAACCCTAGCCCTAACCCTAGCCCTAAACTTAACCCTAACCCTAACCCTAAACCTAGCCCAAGCCCTAACCCTACCCTAACCCTAGCCCTAACCATAACCCTAAACCGAGCCCTAGCCCTAGCCCTAGCCCTAACCCTAACCCTAGCTCTAGCCCTAGCCCTTGCTAACCCTAACCGTAGCCTAACCCTAGCCATAACCCTAACCCTAACTCTAACCCTAACCCCAACCCTAACCCTAACCCTAGACCTAAACCTAGCCCTAGCCCTGGCCTTAACCATAACCCTAACTCTAACCCTAACCATAACCCTAGCCCTAGCCCTAGCCCTAGTCCTAGCCCTAGACCTAACCCTAACCCTAACGCTAACCCTAAACCTAGCCATAGCCCTAAACCTAATCCTAACCCTAGACCTAGCCAAAGGCCTAGCCCTAACCTTAAACCTAACCCTAACCCTAACCCCAACCCCAAACCCAACCCTAACCCCAACCCCAACCGCACCAAAACCACAACCCCAACCCAAACCCCAACTCTAAACCCAACCCCAGCCCACCCCAACCACAGCCCCAACCCTAACCCTACCACAACCCTTACCAGAACCCTAACCCTAACACTTAATCCTAAAAAAAACACAAAATCCTCATAAAAAACACTAAACTTAACCCTAATCGTAACCCTAAACCTAGCCCTAACCTAGCCTTAAACTAACCCTAACCTTAGCCCTAACTATAACCCAAAACGTAGCCCTAACCCTAACAACAACCCTAACCTTAACTCTAACTCTAACCCTAAACCTAACCCTAGCCCTAGCCCTAACCCTAACCCTAAACGTAACCCTAACCCTAAACCTAGCCCTACCCTAGCCTTAACCCTAACCCTAACCCTAACCCTAACCCTAACCCTAACCATAACTCTAACCCTAACCACAGGCCTAGCACTAACCCGATCCCTAAACCTAACCCTAAACCTAAACCTAAACCTAGCACTAACCCTAACCCTAACCCTAGCCCTAACCCTAATCCTAACCCTAGCCCTAACCTTAGCCCTAACCCTAACCCTAGCCCTAAACCTAACACAAAAACTAGCACTAGCCCTAACACTAATCCTACCCTAAACCTAGCTCTAGCCCTAGCCCTAGCTAACCCTAACCGTAGCCTAACCCTAGCCCTAGACATAACATTAATCCTAACCCTAACCCTAACCCTAGACCTAGCCATGGCATTAAGCATAACCCTAAACCTAACACTAACCCTAAACCTAGCCATAGCCCTAGCCCTAGTCATAGCCCTAGCCCTAACCCTATCCCTAACGCTAACCCTAAACCTAGCCCTAGCCCTAAACCTAACCCTAAACCTAGCCC
>CM027399.1:48216008-48271215 GCA_015711505.1 Sylvilagus bachmani
TAACCCTAGCCCTATCTAACCCTAACCTTTACCCAAGCCCTATCCCTAACCCTTACCCTAACACTAGACCTAGCCCTAACCCTAACCATAACCCTAAACATAGCCCTAACCCTAAACCACACACTAAACATAAACCTAGCCCTAGCCCTAACCCTAACCCAAACCCTAACCCTAGCCCTAGCAATAGCCAAAACCCTAACCATAACCCTAGCACTAACCCTAACACTAAACCTAACCCTAGGCCTACCCTAACCCTAACCCTAGCCATAGCCCTAACCCTAACCCTAGCCCTAACCCTAACGCTAACCCTAACCCTAACCCTAACCCTAGCACTAAATCTAACCCTAATCCTAGCCCTATCCCTATCCGTAACCCTTACCCTAACTCTAGACGTAGCCCTAACCCTAACCAAACCCTAAACATAGCCCTAACTCTAACCCTGACCATAACACTAGCCCTAACCCTAACCTTAGCCCTAGCCCTAAACCTAGCCCTATCCCTTACCCTTACCCTAAACCTAGCCCTAGCCCTAGCCATAACCCTAACCCTGACCCTAACACTAGCCCTAACCCTAACCCTAGCCCTAGCCCTAGCCCTAGCCCTAGACCTAAGCCTAACCCTAACCCTAACCCTAGCCCTAACCCTAGCCCCAACCCTAAACCTACCCCTAGGACTAGAACTAGCACTAACCCTCAACCTAACAATAAACCTAACCTTAGCCCTAACACTAACCGTAGCCCTAACCCTAACAGTAGCCCTAACCCTAACCATAACCCTAGCCCTCGCAGTAGTCCTAACCCTAAACCTAGCCCTAACCCTAAACCTAACCCTAACCATAACACTAACCCTAAACCTTACCGTAACACTAACCCTACCACTAAACCTAGCCCTAGACCTAACCCTGACACTAACCCTAGCACTAGGCCTAGCCCTAACCTCAACCCTAACCCTAACCCCAACCCCAACAACAACCTCAACCAAAGAACCCAAGCTAACCCTGACCCTAGCCCAAACCCTGATCCACAAACTAAACCTAACACTAGCCTTAGCCCTAACCCTAACAGTAGCCCTAACCCTAACCCTAGCCCTAGCCCTAACCCTAATGCTAACCCTACTCCTAGCCCTAGCACTAGCGCTAAACCTAAACTAACCCTAGCCCTAGCCCTAGCCCTAGCCCTAACCCTAACCCTAACCCTAGTCCTAGCCCTAACCCTAACCCTAACAACAACCCTAACAACAACCCCTACCAAAGAACCCAAGCTAACCCTGACCATAGCCCGAACCATGACCCACAACCTAAACCTAACACGAGCCTTAGCCCAAACCCTAAGCCGAAACCTAACCCTAACCCTAACCATAGCCCTAGCCCTAACCCTAATGCTAACCCTACTCCTATTTCTAGCCCTAGCGCTAAACCTAACCCTAAACCTAGCCAAAGCCCTAGCACTAGCCCTAACCCTCAACCTAGTCCTAGCCTTAACATTAACAATAACCCTAGTCCTACCACTAAACCTAGCCCTAGCCCTAGCCCTAGCCCTAACCCTAACCCTAACCCTAGCCCTAGGCCTAGCCCTTGCCCTAACCGTAATCGTAACCCTAAACCTAGCCTTAACCATAACCCAAGCACAAAACCTAACCCTAACCCTAACCCTAGCCCTAGCCTAAACAAAAAACATAACCCTAAGCCTAGGCCTAGCCCCAACCCTAACCCTAACCCTAACCCGCACGCTAACACTAAACCTAGACCTGATGCTAACCAACACCCTAACCCTAACCCTACTCTAACCCTAGCCCTAGCCCTAACCTTAACCCTAACCCTAGCCCTAAACCTTGCCCTAGCCCAAGCCCGAAACCTAAACCTAACCCTAACACTAGCCCTAGCCCTAGCCCTAACCCTAGCACTAACCCTAACCCTAACCCTAGTCCTAGACCTAGACCTTGACCTAACCCTAACCCTAGACCTAGCCCTAACCCTAACCTTAAATGTAACCCTAGTCCTAACCCTAGCCCAAACCCTAACGCTAACCCTAAACCTAACCCTAGCCTTAGACCTAGCTCTAGCCCTAACCCTAAACCTAGCAGTAGCCCTAACGCTAATGCTAAACCTAGCCCTAACCCAAACCCTAGCCCTAGCACCAACCCTAACCTAGTCCTCACCCTTGCCCTAGCCCTAGACCTAACCCTAGCCCTAGCCCTAACCCTAACACTAACACACACACTAAACCTAACACCAGCCAAAACCCGAACCCTAACCAGAACCCTAACCCTAACCCTAGCCTAACCCTAACCCTAACCCTAAACCTAACCCTAACCCAAGCCCTAAATGCAACCCTAACCCTAACCCTAACCTTAAGCCTAGCCCTAGCACTAAACTTAACCCTAACACTAGCCATAGCCCTAACCCTAACCCTAGTCCTCGCCCTGGCCCTAGCCCTAGACATAACGCTAGCCCTAAACCTAACTCTAACCCTAACCTACCCCGAACCCTAACCGACACCCTAAACCTAACAACAGCCCTAGCCCTAACCCTAACTCGAACCCTAACCATAACCCTAGCCGTAGCCTTAGCCCTAACCCTAACCCTAACCAAAACTGTAGACCTAGCGAAAGACCTAGCCCTAGCCCAAATGCTAACAATAACCCTAGCCCTAACCGTAACACTAGCCCTAACACTAATCCTAACCCTAGACCTAGTCCTAACCAAAACACTAGCCCTAGCCCTAACCCTAACCCTAGTCCTCACCCTGGCCCTAGGCCTAGACATAATCCTAGCCCAAAACCTAACTCTAAACCTAACCTAGCCCGAACCCTAACCGACACCCTAACCCTAGCTGTAGCCCTAGCCCTAACCCTAACCCTAACTGTAGCCCTAACCCTAGCCCTAGCCCTAGACCTAACCCTAACCCTAGCCCTAGCCCTAACGCTAACAATAACCCTAGCCCTAACCGTAACACTAACCCTAACATTAATGCTAACCCTAGCACTAGCCCTAACCCAAACACTAGCCATAGCCCTAACCCTAACCCTAGTCCTCGCCCTGGCCCTAGCCCTAGACATAATGCTAGCCCTAAACCTAACTCTAAACCTAACCTAGCCCGAACCCTAACCTACACCCTAAACCTAACAACAGCCTTAGCCCTAACCCTAACCCTAGCCGTAGCCCTAGCCCTAACCCTAACCCTAACCAAAACCATAAACATAGCGAAAGCCCTAGCCCTAGCCTAACCCTAACCCTAGCCCTAACCGCAACCCTAACCCTAACCCTAATTCTAACCCTAGCCCTAGCCCAAACCCTAAACCTAAGAATAGCCCTAACTCTAATCCTAGCCCTAGCCCTAACTCTAACCCTAACCCTAACCCTAATCTAAACCTAACCCTATCCCTAACCCTAGACCAATCCCTAGACCTAGCCCTAACCCTAACCGTAGCCCTAGCCCTAACCCTAGCCCTAGCCCTAGCCTATACCTAACCGTAACCCTAGTCCTAACCATAACCGTAAACCTAACCCTACCCTAACCCTAACCCTAGCTCTAAACCTAACCCTAACCTAGCCCTGACCTTTGCCCTAGCCCTAGCCCTAACCCTAAACCTAACCCTAGACTTGGCCCTAACCCTAAACCTAAACCTAATCCTAGCCCTAGGCCTAGCACTAGCCCTAACCCAAAACCTAAACTTAACCCTAAACCTAACACTGGCACTAGCCCTAGCCCTAAACCTAACCCTAACACTAGACCTAGCCCTAACACTAGCACTAACCCTATCACTAACCCTTGCCCTAGCCCTAGAACTAACCCTAACGCTAACCCTAGCCATGACCCTAAACCTAACTACAACGCTAAACCTAACCCTAGCCGTAAGTCTAGCCCTACCCTTAACCCTAACCGCAACCCCAACCCCAACAACAATCCCAACCCCAAATCCAACCCTAACCCTGACCCTAGCCCGAACCCTAACCGTACTCTAACCCTAACCGTAGCCCTAACTCTAACCCTAAACCTAGCCCTAGCCCTAGCACTAGCCCTAACCCTCAACCTAGTCCTAGCCCTAACCCTAACAATAACCCTAATCCTAACTCTAACCCTAGACCTAGGCCTAGCCCTAGCCCTAACCCCATGCCTAACTGTAACACTAGCCCTAGCACTAACCCGGAACCTAACCCTAGGCCTAGGCCTAGACCTGTCCCTAACCGTAACCGTAACCCTAACCCTAGCCTTAACCCTAACCCAAGCACTAAACCTAACCCGAACCATAGCCCTAGCCCTAGCCCTAACCAAAAACATAACTCTAGCCCTAGGTCTAGCCACAACCCTAACCCTAACCCTAACGCAAACACTAACCCTAGCCCTAACCCTAACCAACACCCTAACCCTAACCCTAGCCTATCACTAGCCGTAGACCTAACACTAACCCTATTCGTAGCCCAGGCACTAGCCCTAGCCTAAACCTAACCGTAAGCCTAGTCCTAACCTTAACCGTAACCGTAACCCTACCCTAACCCTACCCTAGCCCTAACCCTAACCATAACCCTAGCCCTAAACCTTGCCCTAACCCTAGCCCTAACCCTAAACCTAACTGTAGACCTAGCCCTAGCCCTAAATGTAAACTTAACACTAGCCCGAGCCCTAACACTAGCACTAACTCTAACCCTAACCCTAGCCCTAGACCTAACCCTAACACTAGCCCTAACCCTAACCCTAACCCTAACCCTAACCATAGCACTGGCCCTAACCCTAACCCTAAACCTAAACCTAACTCTGGCCCTAGCCCTAAAACTAACACTAATTCTAGCCCTAGCAATAGCCCTAGTCCTAGACATAGCCATAACCCTAACCAAACACTAACCCTAACCCTAACCCTAACCCTAACCCTAACCATAGCACTGGCTCTAACCCTAACCCTAAACCTAAAGCTAACTCTGGCCCTAGCCCTAAAACTAACACTAATTCTAGCCCTAGCAATAGCCCTAGTCCTAGACATAGCTATAACCCTAACCAAACCCTAACCCTAAACCTAGGCTTAGCGCTAAACCTAAACCTAACCCTAACCCTAGCACTAGCCATAGCCAAAACCCTAAACTTGCCCTAGCCCTAGCCCTAACCCTAAGCCTAACCCCAACACCAACCACAACCCCAACCCTAACCCTATCCCTAGATCTAGCCCTAATCCTAACCCTAACCCTAGCCCTAACTCTAACCCTAACCCTAACCATAACCCTAACCCTAGCCCTAACCCTAAGCCTAAACCTAGCCATAGCCCTAACCCTAACCCTAACCCTAGCCCTAGCTCCAAACCTAGCCCTAACCGTAAACCATACCTTAAACATAACCCTAGCCCTAGTACTAACCCTAACCCAAAACCTAACCCTAGACCTAGCCCTAGCCCTAGACCTAGCTCTAGCTCTAGCCATAACCCTAACCCTACCCTAACTGTAGCCCTAACCCTAAGCCTAACCCAAGCCCTAACCCTTACCCTAACCCTAACCCTAAACCTAACTCTAGCCCTAACACTAACCCTAACCCTAAAACTAACCCTAACCCTGACCTTAGCCCTAAACCTAACCCTAACATAACCCAAACCATAGCACTGGCCCTAACACTAATCCTTACTGTAGCCCTAGCCCTAGCCCTAGCCCTAGCCTAAACCTAACCCTAAACCTAGCCCTAACCATGAACTTAATCCAAACCCTACGCTAAACCTAGCCCTAGCCCGAACCCTAACCCTAGCCCTAGCCCTAGACCTAGACCTAACCCTAACCCTAGCCCTAGCCCTAGACCTAGCACTAGCCCTAAACCTAACCCTAACACTAGCCCTAGCCCTAACCCTAGCACTAATCCTAACCCTAACCCTAGACCTAGCCCTAGAACTAACCTTAACCCAAACGCTAACCCTAGGCATGGCCCTAAAACTAACCCCAAAACTAACCCTAACCCTAACACCAAACATAACCCTAATCCTAACCCAAACCTAACCCTAACCCAAAACCTAACCCTAAACCTAAACCTAGAGTCGGCCCTAACCCTAACCCTAACCCTAAACCTAATCCTAGCCCTAGCCCTAGCCCTAAAACTAACACTAACTCTAGCCCTTGACTTAGCCGTAGCCCTAGCCATAAGGCGAACCCTAACCCTAGCACTGACCCTAACGCAAACCCTAACCCTAGCCCTAGCACTAGGCCTAACCCTAAGCCTAACCCTAACCCCAACCAGAAGCCCAACCCTAAACCTAGCCCTAGCCCTAGGAAAACCCTAACCCTAACCCTAAACCTAGCCCTAACCCTAAACATAACCCTAAACATAGCCCTAACCCTAAAACACATACTAAACATAAACTTAGCCCTAGCCCTAAAACTAACCCAAACACTAAACCTAGCCGTAGCCCTAGCCCTAGACCTAGCCATAACCCTAACCTTAACCCTAACACTAGCCCTAACCCTAAACCTAGCCCTAGCCCTAGACCTAGGCCTAAACCTAACCCTAACCCTAACCCTAAACCTAGCCGTAGCCCTAGCCCTAACCCTAACTCTAACCCTAGCCCTAGGCGTAGCACTAGCACTAACCCTCAACCTAAAGCTAACCCTAACCATAGCCCTAACCATAACCGTAGCCCTAACCCTAACCCTAATCATAACACTAGCCCTAGCCCTAGCACTAGCCCTAACCATAAACCTAGCCCTAGCCCTAACCCTAACAATAACCCCAATCCTAGCCCTCTACCTAATAAAGGCCCTACCCTAACCCTAACCCTAATCCTAGTCCTAGCCCTAGCCCTAGCACTAGCCCGAGCCCTAACCCTAACCCTATCCCTAGCCCTAACCCTAACCCTATACCTAACCCTAACCATAACACTAACCCTAATCCTTACCGTAACACTAACCCTACTGCTAGACCTAGCCCTAGACCTAACCCTGACACTAACCCTAGCCCTAGGCCTGGCCCTAACCTTAACCCTAACCCTAACCCCAACCCCAACAACAACCCCAACCAAAGACCCCAACCCTAACCCTGACCCTAACCCGAACCCTGACCCACAACCAACACCTAACACTAACCCTAAACCTAAACCTAACACTAGCCCTAGCCCTAACACTAACATTAGCCCTAGCCCTAAACCCTAACCCTAACCTTAACCCTAACGCACACCGTAACCTAACCATAGCCCTAGATCTTACCCTAATCCAAACCCTAAACCAAACCCTAGCACTAACGCTATACCTAACCCTAGGCCTAGCCCTAGCCCTAGCCCAAAACTAAACCTAACTCTACACTAATCCTAACCTTAACCCTAAACCTAAACTTAGCCCTAACCGTAAACCTAACCCTAGTGCTAGCCCTAACCGTATCCATAGCCCTTATCCTAGCCTTGGCCTAACCCTAACCCTAGCACTAACCTAACCCTAACTCTAACCTAACCTTAACCCTAACCCTAACCCTAACCGTAAACCTAGCCCTAATCCTAACCCTAGCCCTAACCCTAGCCCTATCCCTAACCCTTAGCCTAACCCTAGACCTAGACCTAACCCTAACCCTAACCCTAAACCTAGCACTAACCATAAACCACACCCTAGATAAACCTAGCCCTTGCTCTAGCCCTAACCATAACCCTAACCCTAAACCTAGCCCTAGCCCTAGCCCTAGTGCTAGCCATAACCCTAAGCCTAAGCCTAGCCTTAACCCTAACCTAACCCTAATACTAAACCTAACCCTAGCCCTAGCCCTAGCCCTAACCCAAACCCTAACCCTAAGGCTAGCCCTAGTCCTAGCCCTAGCACTAGCCCTAACCCTAAACCTATCCCTAGCCCTAACCCTAACAATAATCCTAATCCAAGACCTAACCCTAACCCAAGCCCAAGCCCTGACACTAAGCACAGTCCTAGCCCTAGCCCTAGCCCTAGCCCTAACCCTAGTCCTAGCCCTAGCCCTAACCCTAAAACTATCCCTAACCTTGACCCTAACCCTAAACCTTACCGTAATACTAACCCTACCACAAGACCTAGCCCTTGACCTAACCCTAACCCTTACCCTAAGCCTTACCGTAACAATAACCCTACCACTAGACTTAGCCCTAGACCTAACCCTAACCCTATCACTAACCCTATCCCTTGGCCTAGCCCTAAACTTAAACCTAAACCTAACCCCAACCCCAACAACAACACCAACCCCAACCCCAACCCCAACCCTAACCCTAACCCTAAACCTTACCCTAACCCTAGGCCTAGCCCTAGCCCTAACGGTAACCCTAACCGTAACCCTAGCCCTAACAAACCCTAATCCTAACCCTAGCCCTAACCAACACGCTAACCCTAACCCTAGCCCTGGCCCTAGCCCTAGCCCTAGTCTAAACCTAACCATAACCCTAGCCCTAACCGTAACCGTAACCCTTAACCTATGCTAACCTTATCCCTAGCCCCAACCTTAAACCTAATCCTAGCACTAACCCTTGCCTAGCCCTAGCCTTAACCCTAACCCTAACCGTAAACCTAACCCTAGCCCTAACCCTAACCAACACCCTAACCCTAACACTAGCCCTAGCCCTAACCATAACCCTACCCATAGCCCTAGCCCTGCCCTGGCCCTAGTATAAACCTAACCCTAACCCTAGCCCTAACCGTAACCGTAACCCTTACCCTACACTAACCCTAGCCCTAGCCCTAAACTTAAACCTAATACTAGAACTAACCCTTGCCTTGCCATAGCCCTAAACTTAACCCTAACCGTAAACCTAACCCTAGCCCAAGCCCTAGCCCTAAACTTCACCCTAACACTAGCCCTAGCCCTAACGCTACACTAACCCTAACCCTAAACCTAGCCCTAGCCCTAGAACTAAACGAAACCCTAAACGTAACCCTAGCCCTAACCCTAACCCTAACTCTAACCCTAGCCCTAACACTAGCCATAACCTTGCCCTAGTCGTAACCCTAACCCTAAACCAAACCCTAACCCTAACCCTATCCAAAGCCCTAACACTAACCCCAACACTAGCCCTAGCCCTAACCCTAACCCTAGCCAAAACCCTGACCCTAAACCTAACCCTAACCCTAGCCCTAATCCTAAACCTAAGCCTAAACCTAAACCAAGCACTAAACCTAAACCATACACTAAACATAACTCTAGCCCTAGCACTAACCCTAACCCAAACCCTAAGCCTAGCCATAGCCCTAACCCTAGCCCTAGCGATAACCCTAACCCTAAAACTAACACTATCCCTAACCCTAACCCTAGCCCTAGCCCTAGACCTAAACCTAACCCTAAACCTAACACTAGCCCTAGCCCTAGCCCTAGCCCTAGCCCTAAAACTAACACTAGACCTAACCTTGCCCTAGCCCTAGCCCTAACCCTAAACCTAACCCTAGCCCTAGCCCTAAACCTAACCCTAACACTAGACCTAGCATTAACCCTAACACTAACCCTAAGCCTAAACCTAGCCCTAGCCCTAGACCTAACCCTAACCCTAACCCTAACCCTAACCCTACCCCTAGCCATGGCCCTAACCTAGACCCAAATCTAACACTAACCCTCACCCCAAACCTAACCCTAACCATAACCCTAACCCTAAACCAAACCCTAGCGTCGGCCCTAACCCTAACCCTAAACCTAACCCTAGCCCTAGCCTTACAACTAACAATAACTCTAGCCATAGCCCTAGACATATCCCTAACCCTAACCCAAATCCTAGCCCTAGTCCCAACCCTAACACTAACCCTAAACCTAGCACTAGCCCTAACGCTAACCCTAACCCTAGCCCTATCACTATCCCTAACTCTAAGCCTAACCCTAAACACAACCACACACCCAACCCTAACCCTAGAACTACCCCTAACCCTAACCCTAACATTAGCCCTAGTCCTAGCCCTAACACTAACCCTAACCCTAACCCTAAACCTAACCCACACCATAACCTAACCATAGCCCTAGATCTTACCCTAATCCAAACCCTAAACCAAACCCTAGCACTAACCCTATACCTAATTCTAGGCCTAGCCCTAGCCCTAGCACAACCCTAAACCTAACCCTACCCTAATCCTAACCCTAAACCTAAATATAAACATAACACTAAACTTAGCCCTAACCCTAAACCTAACCCTAGCGCTAGCCCTAACTGTAGCCCTTATCCTAGCCTTGGCCTAACCCTAACCCTAACCCTAGCACTGACCCTAAACCTAACCCTAACCCTAACCCTAACCCTAACCCTAGCCCTAATGCTAACCCTAGCCCTAACCCTAGCCCTATCCCTAACCCTTAGCCTAACCCTAGACCTAGACCTAACCCTAACCCTAACCCTAAACCTAGCCCTACCATAAACCACACCCTAAAGATAACCCTAGCCATAGCTCTAGCCCTAACCCTAACCCTAACCCTAAACCTAGCCCTAGCCCTAGCCCTAGTGTAGCCATAACCCTAACCCTAACCCTAACACTAGCCCTAACCCTAACACTAGCCCTAGCAATAACCTAAACCTAACCATAACCCTAAACCTAACCCTAGCCCTAGCCCTAGCCCTAACCCTAACGCTAACCATAACCCTAGGCCTAGCTCTAGCACTAGCCCTAACGCTAAACCTAGCCCTAGCCCTAGCCCTAACCCTAACAATAATCCTAATCCAAGACCTAACCCTAACCCAAGCCCTAGCCCTAACACTAAGCATAGTCCTAGCCATAGCCCTTGGCCTAGGCCTAACCCTAGTCCTACCCCTAGCCCTAACCCTAAACCTATCCCTAACCTTGACCCTAACCCTAAACCTTACCATAATACTAACCCTACCACAAGACCTAGCCCTTGACCTAAACCTAACCCTAACCATAACCCTAACCCTAAACCTTACCGTAACAATAACCCAAGCACTAGACTTAGCCCTAGACCTAACCCTAACCCTAACCCTAACCCTATCCCTAACGCTATCCCTAGGCCTAGCCCTAAACTTAACCCTAAACCTAACCCCAACCCCAACAACAAACCCAACCCAAACCCCAACCTTAACCATGACACTAGACCTAACCCTAGCCATAGCCCTAACCCTAACCCTTACCCTAGCCCTAGACCTAGCCCTAGCCCTAACCGTTACCCTAGCCCTAACCATAGCCCTAACCCAAACCCTAGCCCTAAACCTAACCCTAAATCTAGTCATAGCCCTAGCCCTAACCATAAAAATAACCTTAGCCCTAGGCCTAGCACTAACCCTAAACCTAACACTAAACCTAACCATAGCCCTAACCCTAAACCTAGCCCTAAGCCTAACACGAACCCTAGCCTTAGCCCTAGCGCTAGCCCTAACCCTAACCCTAGCCTGAACCCTAACCCACACCCTAAACCTAACACTAGCCCTAGCCCTAACCCTAACCCCAACCCTGACCCTAAACCTAGCCCTAGCACTAGCCCAAACCCTAACAATAGCCCTAACGATAACCCTCACCCTAACCCTAACCTTAACCCTAGCCCTAGCCCTAACCCTAACCCTGCCCTAGACCTTGCACTAGACCTAACCCTAAACCTAACACTAAACCTAGGCCTAGCCCTAGCACTAACCCAAACTCTAAACATGGCCTAACACTAACCCTAACCGTAATCCTAACAGTAACCCTAACCCTAAACATAACCCACACCCTAAACCTAACACTAGCCCTAGCCTTAACGCTAACCCAAACCCTAGACCTAGCCCTGGCCCTATCCCTAGCCTTAGCCATAACCCTAACCCTAACACTAACCCTAGCCCTAGACCTAACCCTAACCCTAATGCTATGCCTAGGCCTAGCCCTAAACCTAAAACAAACCCAAGACCTAGCCCTAACTGTAACCATATCCCTAGCCCTAGGGCTAGCCACAGCACTAACCCTAGAGCCAACCCTAACCCCAAACGTAGCCCTAACCCTAACCCTAGCCCTAACCGTAACCCTAACCCTAGCCTTAGCACTAGTCCTAGCCATAACCCTAAACCACACCCTAAACCTAACCATAGCCCTAGCTCTAATCCTAATCCATATCCTAAACAAGCCCTAGCCGTAGCACTAACCCTAAACCTAGCACTAGCCCTAACCCTAGCCCTAACCCTAACCATAACCCTAACCGTAGTCCTATCCCTAGCCCTAGCTCTAATCTAACCCTAACCCTAACCCTTGCCATAACCGTAACCCTGACCCTAACCCTTGCCCAAACCGTAACCCTAACCATAACCCTAAACCTAATCCTAGCCCTAGCACTAACCCTAACCCTAACCATAGCCCTAACCCTAACCCTCACCGTAGACCTAGACCTAACCCTAATCTTAAACCTAACACTAGCCCTAACCATAACCATAACCCTAACCCTAATTCTAGCCCTAGCCCTAGCTCTAACCCTAACCCCAGCCCTAACCCTAACTCACACCCTAAACCTAACCCTAGCCCTAGCTCTAACCCTAATCCAAACCCTAAACCAAGATCTAGCCCTAGCCCTAGCCCTAGCCCTTACCCTAACACTAGACCTAGCCTGAACCCTAACGCTAACCCTAACCCTAATTATAACTGTAGACGTAGCCCTAGCCCTAGCATTAGCCCTAAGCGTAACCCTAACCCTAACTCTAACCCTAACCCTTACCCTAGTCCTAACTCTAAACCAGAATCTAACCCTAACCGTAGCACTAATCCTAACCGTAGCCCTAGCCCTAGCATTAGCCCTAACCCTAACTCTAACAATAACCCTAGCCCTAGCCCTAAACCTAAGCCTAACCCTAACCCTAGACCTAACCCTAAACCTAGACCTAACACTAACACAAACCTAGCCCTAGCTCTAACACTAACCCTAACTCTACACCTAGCACTAAACCTAACCCTAGACCTAGCCCTAGACCTTGCCCTAGCCCTAACCCTAAACCTAACCCTAGCCTTAGCCCTAACCCTAACCCTAACACTAGCCCTAAGCCAAGCCCTAGCCCTAAACTTAACCCTAAACCTAGCCCTAACCATAATCAAAACCCTAGCCCTAGGACTATCACTAACCCTTACCCTAACCCTAGGCCTAGGACTAGCACTAACACTAACCCTAACACTAACCCTAACCGTAGCCCTAGCCCAGCCCAAGAATTAGCCCTAACACTAACAATAACGCTGCCCTAACACTAACCCTAGCCCTAGCCAGAGCACTAACCCTAACCCTAATCATAACAGCAGCCTTAGAGCTAGCCCTAGCATTAGTCCAAACACTAAGCAAAACCCTAAACCGAGACGTAGCCCTAGCCCTAGCTCTAAACATAACCCTGACCCTAACCCTAACACTAGCAGTAACCCTAGCCATAGGCCTAGTCCTAAACCTAACCCTGAATCTAACCCTAACCCTAGCACCAGCCCTAAACGTAGCCCTAGCCCTAGCCCCAGCAGTAGCCTTAACCCTAACCTTAACCATATCCCTATCCCTAGCCCTAGCCCTAGCCCTAACCCTAACCCTAAGCCTAACCCTAACCAAAATCCTAGCCCTAATCCTAGCACTAGGCCTAGCTCTAACCCTAGCCGTAACCCTAGGCCTAGCCCTAGCCCTAGACCTAGCCCTAACCCTAACCCTAACCCTAGCCATAGCCCTAGCCCTAACCCTAACCCTAGCCCTAGCCCTAGCCCTAACCCTAACTCTAACCCGAACCGTAGCCCTAGCCCTAGCCCTAGCATTAGCCCTAACCCTAACTCTAACGATAACCCTAGCCCTAGCCCTAAACCTAAGCCTAAGCCTAACCCTAGCCCTAACCCTAAACCTACACCTAACCCTAACCCAAACACTAAACCTAGCCCTAGCCCTAACACTAAACCTAACCCTAGCCCTAGCCCTAACCCTAACCCTAACACTAGGCCAAGGCCAAGCCCTAGCCCTAAACTTAACCCTAACCCTAGCCCTAACCCTAATCCTAACCCTAGGCCTAGGACTATCCCTAACCCTTACCCTAACCCTAGGCCTAGGCCCAGACCTAGCCCTAACCGTAATCCTAACCCTAGCCCTAACCCTAACCGTTACCCTACCCTAACTCTAACCCTGGCCCTAGCCCTATACCTAACCCTTACCGTAAATCTAGCCCTACGCCTAACCTTAACCCTAATCCTAACCTTAATCCTAGCCCTAAAAATAACCCACACCCTAAACCTAACCCTTGTCTTAGCCCTAACCCTAACCCAAACCCTAACCCTAGCCCCAGCCCTATCCCTAGCCCTAGCAATAAACCTAACACTAACCCCAAACCTAGACCTAGCCATGGTCCTAGCCCTAACACTAAACATAACCCTAACCCTACCCCTAGCCCTAACCCTAACCCTAACCCTAACCCTAGCCCTAACCCTAACCCTAGCCCTAACCCTGACCCTAAACCTAACCCTAGCCCTAACCCTAGAATTAACCCTAGCCCTAACCTAGACCTAGCCCAAGCCCTAGCCCTAGCCCTAACACTAACCCTAACCCTAACCCTAACCCTAGCCCTAGCCAAGCCCTAGCCTAAAACCCTAGCCCTAAACCTAACCCTAACCCTAGCCACAACCCTAAGAATAACCCTAGCACTAGCCTTAATCCTAAACCTACCCCTAAACCTAGACCTAGCCGTAACCCTAACCCAAAACCTAACCGTAGCCCTAGCCATAGCCCTAGACTAACCTTAACAGTAACCCTCACCCTAGCCCGAACCGTAACCCTACGCAAACCCTAACCTTAGCCCTAGCCCTAACCGTAAACCTACCCTAGCCCTAACCCTAGGCCTAGCCGTAGCACTAACCCTACCCCTAGCCCTAACCCTAACACTAACGCTAGCCTTGCCCTAGCCCTAACCCTAACCTAACCCTAAGTGTTGCCCTAGCCCTAGCCCTAGCATTAGACCAAAACCTAACTCCAAATTTAACCTTAGCCCTAGCCCTAACCCTAACCCTAACCCTAACCTAGACCTTGCACTAGCCCTAACCCTAACCCTAACCCTAACCCTAGACCTAGACCTTGACCTTGCCCTAAATCTAGCCCTAAATCTAACCCTAGCCCTAGCCTTAGCACTAGACCTAACCCTAACCCTAGTCCTAACCCTAGCACTAGCCCTAAACCTAACCCTAGCCCTAACCCTAAACCTAGCCCTAGCCCTATCCATAACCCTAACCCTAACCCTAACCCTAACCGTATCCCTAGAATAGCCCTAGCATTAGCCCTAACCCTAACCCTAACCTTAACCCTTGCCCTAGCCCTAACCCTAACCCTAGCCCTAATCCTAGCTCTAACCCTAACCCTAACCCTAACCCTAACCCTAGCCCAAGACCTTGCCCTAGCCCTAGCCCTAACCCTAACCCTAACCCTAACCCTAACCGTATTCCTAGCCCTAGCCCTAGCCATAGCACTAACCCTAAACCTAACCCTAACCCCAACCGTAGCCCTAAACCTAAACCTAGCAATAACCCTAACCCTAACCCTAAACCTAGCCTTAGAACTAGCCCTATCCCTAACCCTAAACCTAGACCTAGCCCTAACCGTTACCCTAACTGTAGCCCTAACACTAACCCTAGCCCTAGCCCTAACCCGATCCCTAGATCTAGCCCTAACTTAGCCCTAACCCGAACCCTAACCCTAACCCTAGCCCTAGCCGTAGCCCTAACCCTAACCCTAACCCTGACCCTAACTGTAGCCCTAGGTCTATCCATAGCCCTAGCCTAACCCTAAACCTATCCCTAACCCTAGCCTTAGCCGTAGCCCTAGGCCTAGCATACACCGTAACCTTAGCCTAGCCCTAGCCCTAACCCTAACCTTAACCCTACCGTATCGCTAGCCGTAGGCCTAACACTAAACTTAACCCTAACCCTAGCCCTAACCTTAAACCTTACCTTAACACTAACCCTAACACTAGCCCTAGTCCTACACCTAAACTAACCCTAACACTAGTCTGGCCCTAGCCCTAGGCTTAGCCATAACCCTGCCCCTAACCCTAATTCTAGCACTAGACCTAACCCTAACCCTAAACCTAGGCCTAGGCTTAGCCCTAACCCTAACCCTAACCCTAGCACTAGCCCTAACACTAACCCTAACTGTAGCACTAGGCCTAAGCATAGCACTAACCCTAAACCTAACCCTAACCCTAACCGTAGCCCTAAACCTAACCCTAGCCTTAACCCTAACCCTAATCCTAACCCTAGCCCTAGCTCTAACTTTAACCCTAACCCTAGACCAAGCCATAGCCCTAGACCAAACCCTAAACCTAACAGAACCCTAACTGTAGCCCTAGGTCTATCCCTAGCCCTAGCCTAACCCTAACCCTAACCCTAACCATAGTCCTAGCCGTAGCCCTAGCCATACCCCACACCTATACCAAAGCCTAGGCCTAGCCCTACTCTTACCCTAACCCTAACCGTAACGCTAGCCATAGCCCTAACACTAACCTTAACCCTAACCCTAGCCCTGACCCTAAACCTTACCATTACCCTAACCCTAACACTATCCCTAGCCCTAGACCTAACCCTAACAATAAACCTAACCCTAACCCTAGTCCTAGCCGTAGCCCTAGCCCTAGCCCACACCTATACCTAAGCCTAGCCCTAGCCCTAACTCTTACCCTAACCCTAACCGTAACGCTAGCCATAACCCTAACACTAACCTTAACCCTAACCCTAGCCCTAACCCTAAACCTTACCAAAACCCTAACCCTAACACTAGCCTTAGCCCTAGACCTAACCCTAACCCTAGCCCTAGCCCTAATCCTAACCCTAATCCTAGCCGAAGCCCTAACCCTAACCCTAACCGTAGCCCTAGCCCTAACCCTAAACCTAAACCTTACCCTAGCCCTAGACCTAACCTTAACCCTAACCTAACCCCAACCCAACAACAACCCAAACCCCAACCACAACACTAACCCTGAACCTAGCCCGAACCCTAACCCACAACCTAAACTTAACACTAGCCTTAGCCCTAACGCTAACATGAACCGTAATCCTAACACTAGCCCTAGGCCCAGCCCTAAACCTAAACTGAACCCTGGCCCTAGCCTTAGCTCTAGCCCTAGCCCTAGCCCTAGCCCTAGCCCGAACCCTAACCCTAGCCCTAGGCCTAAACCTACCCTAACCGTAATCCTAACTTTAACCTTAGCCCTAAACCTAAACCACACCCTAAACCTAACCCTAGACCTAGCCCTAACCCTAACCCTAACCCTAACCCAAACCCTAACACAAGCCCTAGCCCT
The DNA here is from genome assembly GCA_015711505.1 of Sylvilagus bachmani. Taxonomy (NCBI): domain Eukaryota; kingdom Metazoa; phylum Chordata; class Mammalia; order Lagomorpha; family Leporidae; genus Sylvilagus; species Sylvilagus bachmani. Next base: position 48,233,154 of record CM027399.1, read on the forward strand.
CGCCCTAGCCCTAGACATAACCCTAACCCTATCACTAACCCTAACCGTAGCCCTAGAACTAGACCTAGCATTAGCCTTAACCCTTGCCCTAGCCCTACTCCTAACAAAAACCCTGACCCTAAACCTAAACCTAGCACTAAACCTAACTGTAGCCCTAAGCCTAGCACTAGCCCTAACCCTAATTCTAGCCCTAACCCTAACCCTAGCCCTAGCCCTAGACCTAACCCTAAACCTAACCCTAACCCTAACCATAGCCCTATCCCTAGCCCTAGCATTAGCCCTAACCCTAACTTTAACCCTAACCATAGACCTAGCCGTAGCCCTAACCCTAACCCTAAACCTATCACTAACCCTAACCATAGCCCTAGGTCTATCCCTAGCCCTAGCCTACCCTAAACCTATCCCTAACCCTAGTCCTAGCCGTAGCCCTAGGCCTAGAATACACCATAACCCTTAGCCTAGCCCTAGCCCTAACCCTAATCCTAACCCTAACAGTAATGCTAACCGCAGCCCTAACACTAAACTTAACCCTAACCCTAGCTCTAACCTTAAACCTTAACTTAACACTAACACTAACACTAGCCCTAGTAATACACCTAAACTAACCCTAACACTTACCCTGGCCCTAGCCCTAGGCTTAGCCATAACCCTAACCCTAACCCTAATTCTAGCCCTAGACCTAACCCTAACCCTAAACCTAGGCCTAGGCCTGGCCCTAACCCTAACCCTAACCCTAACCCTAGCCCTAGCCCTAACCCTAACCCTAACTGTAGCACTAGGCCTAAGCATAGCACTAACCCTAAACCTAACCCTAACCCTAACCGTAGCCCTAAACCTAACCCTAGCCCTAACCCTAACCCTAACCCTAACTCTAGCCTTAGCACTAGCCCAGCCCTAACCCTAAACCTAGCCCTAGCCCTTACCCTACTAACTGTAGCCCTAACACTAACCCTACCCCTAGCTCTAACCCTAACCCTATCCCTAGTCCTAACACTAACACTAGCCTGAAGATTAACCCACACCCTAAACCTACCACTATCCCTAGCTGTAACCCTAACCCGAACCCTAACCCTAACCCTAGCCCTAGCCCTAGCCCTAGACCTAACCCTAACCCTAAACCTAACCGTAGCCCTAGCCCTATCCCTAGCCCTAGCCTAACCCTAACCCTAGTCCTAGCTGTTGCCCTAGCCCTATCCCTAGCCCTAGCCTAACCCTAACCCTAGTCCTAGCTGTAGCCCTAGCCCTAGCCCACACCTCTACCTAAGCCTAGCCCTAGCCTTAACTCTCACCCTAATCCTAACCGTAAAGCTAGACGTAGCCCTGACCCTAAACCTTACTGTAACCCTAGTCCTAACCCTAAACCTTACCAAAACACTAACCCTAACACTAGCCCTAGCCCTAGACCTAACCCTAACCCTAACCCTAACCCTAGCCCTAGCCCTAACCCTAACCCTAATCCTAGCCGAAGCCCTAACCCTAACCCTAGCCCTAACCCTAAACCTAAACCTAACCCTAGCCCTAGACCTAACCTTAACCCTAATCTAACCCCAACCCAACAAAAACCCAAACCTCAACCAAAACCCTAACCCTGAACCTAGCCCAAACCCTAACCCACAACCTAAACTTAACACTAGCCTTAGCCCTAACGCTAACCCGAACCATAATCCTAACCCTAGCCCTAGGCCCAGCCCTAAACCTAAACTGAACCCTGGCCCTAGCCTTAGCCCTAGCCCTAGCCCTAGCCCTAACCCTAGCCCGAACCCTAACCCCAACCCTAACCCTAGCCCTAGGCCTAAACCTACCCTAACTATAATCCTAATTTTAACCTTAGCCCTAAACCTAACCCACACCCTAAACCTAACCCTAGCCCTAACCCTAACCCTAACCCTAACCCAAACCCAAAAACTTAGCCCTAGCCCTAGCCCTAGATATAAACCTAACCCTAGCACTAACCCTAACCGTAGCCCTAGCCCTAGCCCTAACCCTAAACCTAACTCTAGCCCGTACCCTAACCCACACCCTAAACCTAACACTAGCCCTAGACGTAACCCTAACCAGAGCCCTGACCCTAACCCTAGCCCTAGCCCTAGCCCTAACCCTAACCCTACCCTAACTGTCGCCTTGGCCCTAGCCCTAGCCCTTGTCCTAACCCTAAACCTAGCTTTAACGGTAACCCTAACCCTAACCTTAACCCTGATCTTAAACCTAGCCCTAGCCCTAGCCCTAGCCCTAACCCTAGCACTAACCCTAGTGCTAGCCCTAAACCTAACCCTAGCCCTGACCCTAACCCACACCCTAAACCTAACCCTAGCCCTAGCTCTAATCCTAATCCAAATCCTAAACCAAGCCCTATCCCTGGCCCTAGCTCTAGCCCTAACCCTAACCCTAGTCCTAGCCCGAGTCCTAACCCTAACCCTAACCCTAATCCTAAGCGTAGACCTAGCCCTAGCTCTAGCATTAGTCCTAACCCTAACCATAACCCTAGCACTAGCCCTAACCCTAGTCCTAACACTAACCCAGCCCCTAACACTAACACTAGCACTAACACTAACTGTAGCCCTAGCACTAGCCCTAGCATTAGCCTTAACCCTAACCCTAACCTTAACCCTTGCCCTAGCCCTAGCCCTAACCCTAACCCTAAACCTAACCCTAACCCTAGCCCTAACCCTAGCACTAGCCCTAAACCTAACCCTAGCCCTAACCCTAACCCTATACCTAACCCTAACCCTAACCCTAACCCTACCCTAACCCTAACCGTATTCCTAGCCCTAGCCCTAGCATTAGCCCTAACCCTAACTTTAACCCTAACCCCAACCGTAGCCCTAACCCTAAACCTAGCCCTAACCCTAACCCTAACCCTAACCCTAAACCTAGCCTTAGAACTAGCCCTATCCCTAACCCTAAACCTAGACCTAGCCCTAACCCTTACCCTAACTGTAGCCTTAACACTAACCCTAGCCCTAGCCCTAACCCGATCCCTAGATCTAGCCCTAACCTAGCCCTAACCCTAAACCTAGCCCTAGCCATAGCCTTAACCCGAACCCTAACCCTAACCCTAACTGTAGCCCTAGGTCTATCCCTAGCCCTAGCCTAACCCTAAACCTATCCCTAACCCTAGTCTTAGCCGTAGCCCTAGGCCTAGCATACACCGTAACCTTAGCCTAGCCCTAGCCCTAACCCTAACCCTAACCCTACCGTAACACTAGCCATAGCCCTAACACTAACCTTAACCCTAACCCTAGCCCTAACCTTAAACCTTACCTTAACAATAACCCTAACACTAGCCCTAGTCCTACACTTAAACTAACCCTAACACTAGTCTGGCCCTAGCCCTAGGCTTAGCCATAACGCTAACCCTAACCCTAATTCTAGCCCTAGACCTAACCCTAACCCTAAACCTAGGCCTAGGCCTAGCCCTAACCCTAACCCTAACCCTAGCCCTAGCCCTAACCCTAACCCTAACTGTAGCACTAGGCCTAAGCATAGCACTAACCCTAACCCTAACCCTAACCCTAACCCTAACCCTAACCCTAGCCCGTAGCCCTAACCCTAACCCTAACACTAACCCTAGCCCTAGCCCTAATCCTTACCCTAAATGTAGCCCTAACACTAACCCTAGCCCTAACCCTAACTCTATCCCTATTCCTAACACTAACCCTAGCGAAGACTAACCCATACCCTAAACGTACCACTATCCCTAGCTGTAACCCTAGCCCGAAACCTAGCCCTACTCCTAGACCTAGCCCTAGACCTAACATTAACCCTAAACCTAACCGTAGCCCTAGCCCTATCCCTAGCCCTAGCCTAACCCTAACCCTAACCCTAACCATATTCCTAGCCGTAGCCCTAGCCCTAGCCCACACCTATACCTAAGCCTAGCCCTAGCACTAATACTTACCCTAACCCTAGCCCTAACCCTAGCACTAGCCCTAACACTAGCCCGAACCCTAACCCTAACCTAAGCATAACACACACCCTAAACCTAACCCTAGCCCTAGCTCTAATCCTAAACCCAATCCTAAACAAAGCCCTAGCCTTAGCCCAAGACCTAACAATAGCACTAAACCTAAACCTAGCCCTAGCACGAGCCCTAACCCTAACCCTAACCCTAACCCCAAACCTAAATGTAGCCCTAGCCCAAGCCCTAGCATTAGCCCAAACCCTAACCCTAACCCTAACCCTAACCCTAACACTAGCCCTAGTCCTAACACTAACCCAGACCCTAACCCTAACCCTAGCACTAACCCTAACCGTAGCCCTAGCCCTAGCCCTAGCATTAGCCTTAACCCTAGCCCTAGACTAGCCCTAACACTAAGCCTAACCCTAACCCTAACCCTAGCACTAAACCTAACCGTAGACCTAACCCTAGCACTAGCCCTAACCCTAACTCTAGCCCTAACCCTAAACCTAGAGCTAGCCCTAGCCCTAACCCTAACCCTAACCCTAACCATAGCCCTAGCCGTAGCCCTAGCATTAGCCCTAACACTAACTTTAGCCCAAACACTAGACCTAGCCCTAACCCTAACCTACACCATAACCCTAACCCTGCCCTAACCTTGCACAAGCCCTTACCCTAACCCTAACCCTAACCCTAACCCCTACCCAAACAACAAACCCAACCCCAACCCCTACCCTAACTCTGACCCTAGCCCGAACCCTAACCAACACCCTAAACCTAAGAGTAGCCTTAGCCCTAAACCGAATCCAAACCCTAACCATAACCCTAGCCCTAGCCCTAGCCCAAACCCTAACCCCAATCCTAACCCTAGCCCTAGCCCTAGCCCTAACCCAAACCCTAACCCTACCCCTAACCCTAGCACTCACCCTAACCGTAGCCCTAGCCCTAGCCCTAGCACTAGCCCTAGCCCGAACCCTAGCCCTAACCCTAGATCTAGCCCTAGACCTAGCCCTAGACCTAGCCCTAACCCTAACCCTAACCCTAGCCCACACCGTAACCCTAAGCCTAGCACTAGCCCTAACCCTAACCCTAAACATAGTTTTAGCCATAGCCCTAAAACTAACCTTAACCCTAAACCTAGCCCCAACCCTACACCTTACCGTAACCCTAACCCTAACACTAGCCCTAGCCCTATACCTAACCCTAAGCCTAAACATAACCCTAGCCCTAGCCCTAGCCCTAACCCTAACCCTAACACTAACGCTAACCCTAACCCTAGCCTAAGCCCTAACCATAACCCTAGCCCTAGCCCTAGAACTAACCCTAACCCTAACCCTAACCCTAGCTTTAGCACTAGCCCTAGCCCTAATCCTAAACCTAGCCCTAGCCCTAACCGTACCCTAGCCTTAGCACTAGCCCTAGCCCTAATCCTAAACCTAGCACTAGCCCTAACCATACCCTAACTGTAGCCCTAACACTAACCCTAGCCCTAGCCCTAACCCGATCCCTAGATCTAGACCTAACCTAGCACTAAACCGAACCTTAACCCTAACCCTAGCCCTAGCCGTAGCCCTAACCCTACTCCTAAACCTAATCATAGCCCTAGCCCTATCCCTAGCCCTAGCCTAACCCTAATCCTAGCCTTAGACTAGCCCATCCATAACCATAAACTTAGCTCTAGCCCTAACCCTTACCCTAACTGTAGCCCTAACACAAACCCTAGCCCTAGCCCTAACCCTTACCCTAGTACTAACCCTAACCCTAGCCCGAAGCCTAACCATACCCTAAACCTAACACTATCCCTAGGTGTAACCATAAACCAAACCCTAAACCTAACTCTAGCCCTAACTGTAGCCGTAACCCTAACCCTAACCATAGTCCTAGCCTTATCCCTAGACACAGCCTAACCCTAACCCTAAATCTAACCCTAGTCCTAGCCGTAGCACTAGCCCTAGCCCACACCGTAAACCTAATCCTAGCCCCAGCCCTAACCTTAACCCTAACCCTAACCCTATCCGTAGCCCAAGCACTAACCCTAACCCTAACCCTAACCCTAGCCCTAACCCTAAACCTAAACCTAACCCTAGCCCTAGCCCTAAACTTAACCCTAACCCTAACCCCAACACCAACAACAACCCAAGCTCCAACCCCAAACCTAACCCTAACCCTAGACTGAACCCTAACCACACACTAAACCTAACACTAGCCTTAGCCCTAAAACTAGCCCTAACCCTAACCCTAACCCTAGGCCTAGGCATAGCCCTAGTCCTAAAACAAACCCTAAACCTAGACCTAACTCTAACCCTAACCCTAGCCCTAGCCCTATCCCTAACCCTTACCCTAAACCTAGCCCTAGGTATAACCCTAACCATAAACGTAATCCTAATCTTAACCCTAGCCCTAAACCTAACCCACACACTAAACCTAACCCTAGCCCTAGCCCTAATGCTAACCCAAACCCTAAACCTAGACCTGGCCCTAGGCCTAGCCTTAGCCATAACCCTAACCCTAACCCTAAACCCAGCCCTAGACCTAACCCTAACCCTAAACCTGGGCCTAGGCCTAGCCCTAACCCTAACCCTAACCCTAGCCCTAGCCCTAACCCTAACCCTAACCCTAGCCCTAGGCTTAGTCATAGCACTGAACTTAACCCTAACCCTAACCCTAACCCTAACCCTAACCCTAACCCTAGCCTTAGCACTAGCCAAGTTCTAACCCTAAACCTAGCCCTAGCCCTAAACCTTACCCTAACTGAAGCCCTAACGCTAAGCCTAGCCCTAGCCCTAACCCTATCCCTAGTCCTAACCCTAACCCTAGCCCGAAGCCTAACCCACACCCTAAACATATCACTATCCCTAGCTGTAACCCTAGCCTGAAACCTAACCCTAACCCTAGCCCTAGCCCTAGAACTAACCCTAACCCTAACCCTAACCGTAGCCATAGCCCTATCCCTAGCCATAGTCTAACACTAAACCTAACCCTAAACCTAGTCCTAGCCGTAGCCCTAGCCCACACCTAAACCTAAGCCAAGCCCTAGCCTTAACCCAAGCCTGAAATCAAACCGTAATTCTAGCCGTAGCACTAACGCTAACCTTAACCCTAACCCTATCCCTAACCCTAAACCTTACCATAACCGTAACCCTAACACTAGCCCTAGACCTAGACCTAACCCTAACCCGAACCCTAACCCTAACCCTAGCCCTAGCCCTAAACCTAACCCTAACACTAACCCTAACCCTATACCTAGTCCAAGCCCTAACCCTAACCCTAACCCAAGCCCTAGCCCTAACCCGAAACCTAACACTAACCATAGCCCTAGGCCTAACTTTAACCCTAACCCTAACCCCAACCCCAACACAACACAAACCCCAACCCCAACCCTAACCCTGACCCTAGCCCGAACCCTAACAATACTCCAAACCTAACAGTAGCCTTTGCCCTAACCCTAACACTAACCTGAATCCTAACCCTAACCCTAGCCTTAGCCCTAGCCCTAACCCTAACCCTAATCCTAGCTCTACCCTTAGCCCAATCATAGCCCTAGCCCTAGCCCTAACCCTAACTCTAATCCTAGTCCTAAGCGTAGCCCTAGCCCTAGCCCTAAAACTAAACCTGACCCTATCCCTAATTGTAAACCTAACCCTAACCCTAACCCTAACCCTAACCCTAACCCTAACCCTAACCCTAATCTTAGTCCTGGCCCTAGCCCTAGCCCTACCACAAACCCTAACCCTAACCCTAGCCCTAGCCCTGACCCTAACCCTAAACCTAATCCTAACCCTAGCCCTAGCCCTAACATTAACCCTAACCTTATCCCCAACCCCAACACCAACAACAACCCCAAACCCAACACCTACCCTAACCCTGACCCTAGCCCGAACCCTAACCCACACCTTAACCCTAGCCCTATCCCTTGTCCTAACCCTAACCCTAACCCTAGCCCTAAACCTAACCCTAACCCTAGCCCTAGCCCTAGCCATAACCCTAAAACGAACCCTAACCCTAATCTTAACCCTAACCCTAGCCCTAAACCTAACCCACACCCTAAACGTAACCCTAGCCCTAGCCCTAACACTAACGCAAACGCTAACACTAACCCAGGCCCTAGCCCTAGCCCTAGCCCTAGATATAACCCTAACCCTAACGCTAAACCTAGCCCTAATCCCAACCCTGACCCTAGCCCTAGCACTAGCCCTAAATCTGACCCTAAACCTAACCCCAACCCTAGACCTAGCCCTAATCATAACAATAACACTAGACCTAGGCCTAGCCCTAGCACTAACTCTAAACCTATCCCTAAACCTAACCGTAGCCCTAAGCTTAACCCTAGGCCTAACCCTAGCCCTAGCCCTAACCCTACCCTAGTCCTAGCCCTAGCCCTAGACCTAACCCTAACCCTAGCCCGAACCCTAACCCACACCCTACACCTAACACTTGCCCTAGCCCTAAACCTAAACCGAACCCTGACCCTAAACCTAGCCCTAGCCCTAGCCCTAACCCCAACCCTACCCTAACCGTAGCCTTGGCCCTAGCCCTAGCCCTAGCCTAACCCTAACCCTAACCCTAACCCTAGCACTAACCGTAACCGTAACCCTAACCCTTACCCTAGTCCTAACACCAAACCTAATCCTAACCCTAACCCTAGAACTAACCCTAGTCCTAGCCCTAGCCCTAGCCCTCACCCTAACTCTAAACCTAGCACTAAGCTTAGCCCTAACCCTAGCCCTAACCCTAACCCTAAACCTAACCCTAACCCTAACCCTACCCCTAGCCCTAGCCATAACACTAACCCTAACCCTAGCCCTAGCCCTAAACTTAACCCTAACCTTAACCCCAACCCCAACAACAACCCCAACACCAACACCAACCCTTACACTGACCCTAGCACAAACCAAAACCCACACCCTAAACCTAAGACTAACCTTAGCCCTAAGCCTAACCTGAACCCTACCCTAACCCTAGGCCTAGTTCTAGCACTAACCCTAACCCTAACCCTAAACCTAACCCTAGCCCTAGGCCTAACCCACACCCTAAGCGTAACCCTAGACCTAGCACTAACACTAACCCAAACCCTAACACTAGCCCTAGCCCTAACCCTAGCCCTAGACATAACCCTAACCCTAATGCTAAACCTAGCCCTAACCCTGACCCAGGACCTAACCCTAGCTCTAGCCTTAACCTAACGACAACTCTATCCCTAGCCCTAACCATAAAAATAACCTAGCCCTAGAACTAGCACTAACCCTAAACCTAACACTAAACCTAACCGTAGCCCTACCCTAAACCTAGCCCTAACCCTAACCCTAGCCCTAGCCTTAGATCTAGCCCTAGCCCTAACCATAACCCAAACCCTAACCCTAGCCTGAACCCTAACCCACACCCTAAACCTAACACTAGCCCTAGCCCTAACACTAACCCGAACCCTAACCCTAAACCTAACCCACACCCTAAACCAAACTCTAGCCCAAAACCCTAACGCTAACCCAAACCCTAAACCTAGCCCTGCCCCTATGTTTAGCCTTAGCCATAACCATAACCCTAAAACTAACTCTAGCCCTAGACCTAGCCCTAAACCTAACGGTAGACCTAGCCCGAGCCCTAACCCTAACCCTAACACTAATCCTAACCTTAGGGCTAGACAAGGCCCTAGCCATAGCATTAGCCCTAACCCTAACCCTAACCCTAACCCTAGCGCTAGTTCTAGCACTAGTCCTAACCCTAAACCTGAATCTAACCCTAAACCTAACAATAACCCTAACCGTAGCCCTAGCCCTAGCCCTAGCATTAGCCCTAACCCTAACCCTAACTCTAACCCTAACTCTAGCCCTAGCCCTATCCCTAGTCCTAACTCTAACCTTAACCCTAGCAATAACCCTAACTGTAGCCCTAGCCCTAGCCCTAGCATTAGCCTTAAGCGTAACCCTAACCTGAACCCTTGCCCTAGCCCTAGTCCTAAACCTAACCCTAACCCTCGTCCTCGCCCTCATCCTAGCCCTAGCCCTAACCCTAATCTTAAACCTAACACTAGCCCTAACCATAACATTAACCCTAACCCTAATTCTACACCTAGCCCTAGCCCTAAGCCTAACCCTAGCCCTAACCCTAACCAAAACCCTAAACCTAACCCTAGCCCTAGCTCTAATCCTAATTCAAACCCTAAACCAAGATCTAGCCCTAGCCCTAGCCCTAGCCCTAATCCTAAGGCTAGCCCTAGCCAGAGCCCTAACCCTAACCATAACCCGAACACTAATCTTAACCAGAGGCCTAGCCCTAGCCCTAGCATTAGCCCTAACCCTAACCCTAACCCTAGACCAAACCCGAGCCCTAGCCCTAGACCAAACCCTAACCCTGAATCTAACCCTAACCCTAGCACCAGCCCAAGCCGTAGCCCTAGCCCTAGCTCTAACCCTGCCATGACCCTACGCCTAGCCCTAGCCCTAACCCTAACACTATCCCTAGGCCTAACCCTAACCCTAGCCCTACCCCTAACCCTAACCCCAATTCTAACCCTAACCATAGCCCTAGCCCTAGCCCTAGCATTATCCCTAACCCTAACCCTAAACATAACCCTAGCCCTAGCTCTAAACCTAAGACTAACCCTAACCCTAGCCCTAACCCTAAACTGAGACCTAACCCTAACCCAAACACTAAACCTAGCCCTAGCCCTAACCCTAACCCTAACTCTACACCTAGCACTAACCCTAACCCTAGACCTAGCCCTAACTTCCCCTAGCCCTAACCCTAAACCTAACCCAACCCTAGACCTAACCCTAACCCTAACACTAGGCCAAGGAAAAGCCCTAACCCTACACGTAACCCTAACCCTAGCCCTAAGCCTAATCCTACCCTAGCCCTAGGACTATCCCTAACCCTTACCCTAACGCTAGTCCTAGGCCTAGACCTAGCCCTAACACTAATCCTAACCCTAACCCTAACCCTAACACTAACCCTAGCCCTAGCCCTATACCTAACACTTACCATAAACCTAGCCCTACGCCTAACCCTAACCCTAACCCTAATCATAACCTTAACCCTAGATAAAAATAACCCACAACCTAAACCTAACCATAGCCTTAGCCCTAACCCTAAACCTAACCCAAACCCTAACCCTAGCCCCAGCCCTATCCCTAGCCCTAAGCCATAAACCTAACCCTAACCCCAACCCTAGAGCTAGCCATGGTCCTAGCCCTAAACCTAAACATAACCCTAACCCTAGCCCTAGCCCTAGCCCTAACCCTAACCCTAACACTAGCCCTAATCCTAGCCCTAGATAGAGCCCTAACCCTAACCATGAACCTATCCTAACCCTAGCACTAGACCTAGCCCTAACACTAACCCTAACAATAACCCTAACCATAACCCTAGCCCAGCCCTAGAATTACACCTACACTAATCCTAACGGTGCCCTAACACTAACCCTAGTCCTAGCCAGAGCCCTATCCCTAAGCCTAATCCTAACCGCAGCCTTAGACCTAGCCCGAGCATTAGCCCAAACCCTAACCATAACCCTAAACCTAGACATAGCCCTAGCCCTAGGCCTAAACCTAACCCTGACCCTAACTCTAACCCTAGCAGTAACCCTAACCGTAGCCCTAGTCCTAGCCCTAGCATTAGCCCTAACCCTAACCCGAACCCTAACCCTACACATAGCCCTGGCCCTAACCGTAACCCTAACCCTAAACCTAACCCTAACCCTAGCCCAAACCCTAGCAATAGCCCTAGCCCTAACACTAACCATAACCCTAGCCCTAGCCCTAGCCCTAACCCTAACCCTAATCCTAGCCCTAATCCTACCCCTAGCCCTAGCCTTATCCCTAACCATAACCCTAACCCTAACTGTATCCCTAGCCCTAGCATTAGCCCTAACCCTAACTCTAACCCTAACCTGAGCCCTTACCCTAACCCTAACCCTAACCCTAACACTAAACCTAACCCTAACCCTAGCCCTAGACCTTGCGCTAGCCTTAACCCTAACCCTAACCCAAGGCCTTAGCCTAGCCCTAGCCCTAAACCTAACCATAAACCTAGCCCTAGGCCTAGCCATAGCCCTAACCTTAACCTTAGCACTAACCCTAAACCGAGCCCTAGCCCTAACCCTTATCCTAGCCCTAAACCTAATCCTAAACCTAGAACTAGCCGTAGCCTAACCCTAACCCTAACCCTAACCCTAACCCTAGCCCTAACCCTAAGCCTAACCCTAACACTAACCCTAGCCCTAGCCCTAACCCTAAATCGAACCTAACCCTAACCCTAGCCCTAGCCCTAAGCTAAACATAAATTAACACTACAGGTAGCACTAGCCCTAGCCCTAGCACTAGCGTAACCCTAAACCTAACCCTAACCCTAGCCCTAACCATAACCCTAACCCTAACACTAACCCTAGCCCTAGCCCAAACCCTAAAACTACCCTAGACCTAACCAGAGCCCTAGCCTTAACCCTAACCCCAACACTAGCCCTAGCCCTAGCCCTAACCCTAACCCTACCTAACCCTAAACGTAGCCCAAGCCCTAGCCCTTACATTAGCCCTAACCCTAACTTCAAACCTAACACTAGCCCTAGCCCTAATCCTAACCATACCCCTAACCCTAACCCTGCCCTAGACCTTGCAATAGCCCTAACCCTTACCCTAACCTTAGGCCTAGGCCGAGCCCTAGCCCTAACCCTAACCCTATTCTAGCCCTATACCTAACCCTTAACCTAACCCTATCCCTAGGCAGAACCCTAACCCTAAACCTAATCCTAACACTAGCCCTACTCCTAAACCTAACCCACACCCCAAACCTAACCCTAGCCCTAGCCCTAAACCTAACCCAAACCCTAAACCTAGCCCTGGCCCTAGCCCTAGCCCTAGCCATAAGACTAACCCTAACCCTAACCCTAGCCCTAAGCTACCCCTAACCCTAACTGTAAATCTAACCTTAGCCCTAACCCTAAACCTAACCCTAACCCTGGCCCTAGCCCAAACCCTAGCCATAACCCTAACCCTAGCCCTAGAGCTACCCCAACCCTAACTGTAACTCTAACCTTAGCCCTACACCTAGCCATAGCCCTAGCCTAACTCTAACCCTAACCCTAGCACTAACCGTAACCCTAACCCTAACCCTTACGCTAGCCCTAAAACCAAACCTAACCCTAACCCTAGCCCAAGCCCTTACCCTAGGCCTAGACCAAGCCCTAGCCCTAGACCTAACCCTACCCTATCCCTAACCGTAACCGTAACCGTAACCCTAACCCAAACCCTAAACTAGTCCTAGCCCTAGCCCTAACCCTAACCCTAACCCTAGCCCTAGTCCTAACCCTAACCCTAGTCCTAGCCCTAGTCCTAGCCCTAGTCCTAGCCCTAGCCCTAGCCCTAACCCAAAACCTAACTATAGCCCGTACCCTAACCCACAGCCTAAACCTAACACTAGCCCTAGATGTAACCCTACCCAGACCCTGACCCTAAACCTAGCCCTAACCCTAGCCATAACCATAACCCTACCCTAACCGTCGCCTTGGCCCTAGCCCTAGCCTAAACCTAACCCTAACCCTAGTCCTAACGGTAACCCTAACCCTAACCCTAACCCTGACCTTAACCCTAGCCCTAACCCTAACATTAAACTTAACCCTAGCCCGAAACTTAGCCCTAGCCCTAGCGCTAACCCTAGCACTAACCCTAGCACTAGCCCTAACCCTAACCCTAGCACTAACCCTAACCCACACCCTAAACCTAACCCTAACCCTAGCTCTAATCCTAATCCAAATCCTAAACCAAGCCCTATCCCTATCCCTAGCTCTAGCCCTAACCCTAACCCTAGTCCTTGCCCGAGTCCTAACCTAACCCTAACCCTAACCCTAACCCTAGCCCTAGCCCTAGCCCTAGCCCTAGCCCTAGTCCTAACACTAACACTGACCCTAACCCTAACACTAGCACTAAACTAACTGTAGCCCTAGCACAAGACCTAGCATTAGCCTTACCCTAACTCTAAACTTAAACCTTGCCCTAGCCCTATCCCTGACACTAACCCTAAACCTAACACTAACCCTAAACCTAACCCTAAACCCTAGCCCTAACCCTAGCACTAGCCCTAAACCTAAACCTAGCCCTAACCCTAACCCTAGCCATAGCCCTAGCCCTAACCCTAACCCTAACCGTATCCCTGGCCCTAGCCCTAGCATTAGCCCAAAACTTAACTTTAACCCTAACCCTAGTCCTAGCCCTAACCCTAACCCTCACCTTTTCACTAGCCCTAGAACTTGCCCTAGCCCTAACCCTAACCCTAACCCTAGGCCTAGTCCGAGCCCTAAAACAAACCCTAAACCTAGACTTAACCTTAACCCTAAACCTAACCCTAGCCCATTCCCTAACCCTTACCCTAAACCTAGCCCTAGGCCTAACCCTAACGCTAACCATAATCCTAACCCTAACCCAAGTCCTAAACCTAACACACACCCTAAAACTAACCCTAGCCCTAGCCCTACGATATCGCACACCCTAAACCTAGCCCTGGCCCTAGACCTAGCCTTAGCCATAACCCTAACACTAACCCTTATCCTAGCCCTAGACCTAACCCTAACCCTAAACCTAGGCCTAGGCCTAGCCCTAACCCTAACCCTAACCCTAACCCTAGCCCTAGCCCTAACCCTAAACCTAACCCTAGCCCTAGGCCTAGCCATAGCACTAACCCTAAACCTAAACCTAACCCCAACCCCAGCCCCAACCTAAAACCTAGCGCTAACCCTAACCAATACCCTAACCCTAGCCCTAGCCCTAACCCTAACCCTAACTCTGACCCTACCCTAGACCTTGCACTAGCCCTAACCCTAAACCTAACCCTAACCCTAATCCTAGCCCTAGACCTTGCCCTAGCCCTAACCCTAGCCCTAACATTAGCCCTAGCCCTAACCCTTACCCTAACCCTATGCCTAGGCCTAGCCCTAGCCCTATCCCTCACTCTTAACCTAACCCTATCCCTAGGCAGAACCCTAACCCTAAACCTAATCCTAACACTAGCCCTACTCCTAAACCTAACCCACACAAACCACCCTACCCTAGCCCTAGCCCTAAACCTAACCCAAACCCTAAAAATAGCCCTGACCCTAGCCTTAGCCATAGCCATAACCCTAACTCTAATCCTAACCCTAGCCCTAGAGCTAGCCCTAACCCTAACCGTAACTCTAACCTTAGCCCTAGACCTAGCCATGGCCCTAGCCTAACCCTAACCCTAACACTAGCACTAACCGTAACCCTAACCCTAACCCTAAACCTTACCCTAGCCCTAACAACAAACCTAACCCTAACCCTAGCCCTAGCACTAACCTTAGCCCTAGCCCTAGCCCTAGACCTAACCCTAACCTTACCCTATCCCTAACCCTAACCCTAACCCTAACCTTATCCCTAACCCTAACCTAAACTAGTCCTAGGCCTAGCCCTAAAAATAACGCTAACCCTAGCCCTAACCCAAACCCTAGCCCTAGCCCTAACCCTAACCCTAGTCCTAGGCCTACTCCTAGCCCTAGTCCTAGCCCTGGCCCTAGCCCTAACCCAAAACCTATCTCTAGCCTGTACCCTAACCCACACCCTAAACCTAACACTAGCCCTAGACGAAACCCTAACCAGAGCCCTGACCCTAACCCTAGCCCTAGCCCTAGCCCTAACCCTAACCCTACCCTAACTGTCGCCTTGTCCCTAGCCCTAGCCTAAACCTAAACCTAACCCTAACCCTAACAGTAACCCTAACCCTAACTCTAACCATGACCTTAACCCTAGCAATAGCCCTAGCCCTAGCCCTAACCCTAGCACTAACCCTAGCACTAGCCCTAAACCTAACCTTAGCCCTGACCCCAACCCACACCCTAAACCTAACCCTAGCCCTAGCTCTAATACTAATCCAAATCCTAAACCAAGCCCTATCGCTAGCCCTAGATCTAGCCCTAACCCTATCCCTAGTCCTAGCCTGAGCCCTAACCCTAACCCTAACCCTAATCCTAAGCGTAGCCCTAGCCCTAGCTCTAGCATTAGTTCTAACCCTAACCCTAACCCTAGCCCTAGCCCTATTCCTAGTCCTAACACTAACCCTGACCCTAACCCTAACACTAGCACTAAATTAACTGTAGCCCTAGCACTAGCCCTAGAATTAGCCTTAACCCTAACCCTAACCTTAACCCTTGCCCTAGCCCTGTCCATAACACTAACCCTAAACCTAACCCTAACACTAGCCCTAACCCTAGCACTAGCCCTAGCCCTAGCCCTAAACCTAACTCTAACCCCAACCCGAACCCTAACCCAACCCTAAACCTAACACTAGCCCTAACCCTAACCCTAGCCATAACCCTAACCCAAAACCGAGCCCTAACCCTAGCACTAGTCCTAGCCCTAACCATAAACATAACCCTAGCCCTTGCCCTAGCCCTTGTCTAACCCTACCTTTAAACCTACCCCTACCCCTAACCCTACCCGTAATCCTAACCCTAATCCTAACCGTAATCCTAGCCCTAAACATAACCCACACCCTAAAGGTAACCCTAGCCTTAACTAAAACACAAAACTAAACTCTAACACTAGCCCTAGCCCTAACCCTAACCCTAACAGTAACCCTAACCCTAGCCCTAAATGTAACCCTAAAACTAGCCAGAGCCCTAACCATAACCCTAATGCTACCCTAGCCCTAACACTAATCTTAACCCTAACCCTAGCCCTAACCCTAAAATTTATCGTAACCCTAACCCTAACACCAGCCCTAGCCCTAGCCCTAGCCCTAGCCCTAGCCCAAGTTCTAACCTAACCCCAGTCCTTGCCCTAGCACTAGCCCTAGCCCTAGCCCCAGCCCTAAACCTAACTCTAACCCCAGCCCGAAACCTAAACCTAACCGTAAACCTAACCCTAGTCCTAGGCGGAGCCATAGACCTAGCCCACACCTAAACCTATGCGTAGCCCTAGCCCTAATATAAACCTGAAACCTAACCGTAACGCTAGCTGTAGCACTAACACTAACCTTAACCCTAAACCTAGCCCTAATGCTAAACCTTACCGTAACCCTAGAACTAACACTAGCCCTAGCCCTAGACCAAACCCGAACCCTAACCCTAACCCTAACCGTAACCCTAGCCCTAGCTCTAACCTTAACCCTAACACTAACCCTAACCCTAACCCTAACCTAGTCCAAGCCCTAAACCTAACCCTAACCCTAACCATAACCCTAGCCCTAGACCTAACCCTAAACCTAACCCTAACGCCATCCCTAGCCCTAACCTTAACCCTAACCCCAACCCCAACAACCCCAAACCCAAAACCAACCCTAAACCTGAACCTAGACCGAACCCTAACCCACACCCTAAACGTAACACTAGCCTTATCCCTAACCCTAACCCCAACCCTAGCCCTAGTCATAGCCCTAACACTAACCCTAACCCTAGCCCTAGCCCTAGGCCTAAACCAAATCCTTGCCCTAGGCCTACCCTAAAGCTAAGCACAATGCTAAACCTAACCCTAGCCCTAAACCTAACCCACACCCTAACCTAACCCCAGCCATAGCCCTAACAATAACCCAAACACTAACACTAGTCCTAGACCTAGCCCTAGCCCTAACCCTAACCCTAACCCTAGCCCTATTCCTAACCCTAACAATAACCCTATCCTTTGCCCTAGCCCTAGCCCTAACCATAACCCTAACACTAACCCTAGCCCTAGCCCTTACCCTAACCCTATTCCTCGCCATAGCCCTAGCCTTGCCCTAGCCCGAACCCTACCCTAACCCTAGTCTGAAGCCTAACCCACACCATAAACCTACAGTAGCCCTAGCCCCAACGCTAAGCCAAACGCTAACCGTGACCCTAACCGCAGCCCTAGCCCAAGACATAACCCTAACCCTAACCTTAGCCCTAGCCCTAGCCCTATACCAAACCTAACCCTAAGCCTAGCACTAACCATAACACTAACCCTAACCCTTACCCTAGCCCTAACACCAAGCCTAACCCTAACCCTAGCACTAACCGTAACCCTAACCCTAACCCTCACCCTAGACCTAGCCCTAACCCAAACCTAACCATAGCCCTAACCCTAACCCTAGTCCTAGCCCTATCCCTAACCCTAACCATAAATCTAGCCCTACCCTAGAATTTGCCCTGCACCTAACACTAACCCTAGCCCTAACCATAAACCACAACATAAACCTAACCCTAGCCCTAGCTCTAACCTTAATCCAAACCTTAAACCAAGCCCAAGCCCTAGGCATAGGCCTACACCTAATCCTAACCCTAGCCCTAGATCTAGCCCTAACCCTAACCCTAGCACTAGTCTTAACCCTAAAGCTAACCCTAGCCCTAGGCCTAGCCCCAGTACTAACCCTAAACCTAAACCTAACTCTAGCCCTAACCCTAATCCTAGCCCTAACCCTAGCCCTAGCCCTAGCCCTAGCCCTAGCACTAACCCTAGCCCTAGCCCTAGCCCTAATGCTAACCCACAACATAAACCTAACCCTAGCTGAGCTCTAATCCTAACCCAAACCCTAACACTAGCCCTAGCCCTAGCCCTAGACATAGACATAACCCTAACCCTAACCCTAACCCTAACCCTATCCCCAGTCCTTGCCCTAGCCCTAGCCCTAGCCCCAGACCTAGCCCTAACCCTAACCCTAAGCCGAGTCCAACCATAACCCTAAACCAAGCCATAAACCTAGTTCTAACCCAAGCCCTAAATCTAAACCAAACGTAACCCTAAGCCAAAACGTCACCTGCACACTATCCTTAATGCTAACCCTATCAAATTCAAGCCCTAATCATAACACTATTGCTAACCCCAGCCTAAACCCTAACCCTAACCCTAACCCTAACACTAGACATAAGGCTAACCCTAACCCTAACCCTCGCTCTAAACCTAAACCTAACCCTAACCCTAACCCTAACCCTAGGACTAACCCTAACCCTAATCCTAATCCTAAACCTAACCCTAGCACTAAACCTAACCCACACCCTAAACATAAACCTGACCCTAACCCTACACTAACCCAAAACCTATCACTAGCACTAGCCCTAGCCCTAGCCATAGACAAAACCCTAACCTTAACACTAAACCTAGCCCTAACCCTAACCCTGGCACTAGCCCAATCTCTAGCCCTAACCCTAACCCTAACCCTAACAGTAGCCCTATCCCTAACCATAACAATAACCCTAGCCCTATGCTTAGCCCTAGAACTAAACCTAAACCTAACCCTAAACCTAACCATAGCCCTAACCCTAACCCTAGCCATAACCCTAACCCTAACACTAACCCTAACACTAGACTTAGCCCTAGCCCTAACCCTAACCCAAACTCTAACCATAGCCCTACCCTAGCCCTAATCCCTTACCTAGCCCTAGCCTTAACCTAACCCTATCCCTAGCCCTAACACTAACCCTAGCCGTACCCCTAACCTTAACCCTAGTCCTAGCTCTAGCCCTAGCCCAGCCCCAACCCTACCCCTAACCCTAACCCTAACCCTAGCCCAAACCCGAACCCACACCCTAAACCTAACACTAGCCCTAGCCCTACACCTAACCCTAACCCGAATCCTAACACTAAACCTAGCCCTAGCCCTAGCCCTAACCATAACCCTAATGATAGATTTAACCCTAACATTAGCCCTAACCCTAGCCCTAGCCCTAGCCCTAGCCCTTACCCTAAACCTAGTCCTCGCCCTAGCTGTAGCCCTTACCCTAATCCTAGTCCTCGCCCTAGCACTTGCCCTAGCCCTGGCCCTAACCCTAAACCTAAGGCTAGCCCAACCCTAACCCTAAACGTAGCCATAACCCTAGTCCTAGGCCAAGCCCTCGCACTAATCCTAAACTTAACCCTAAAACTAACCGTAGCCCTAACCCTACCCTAGCTCTAACCCTAACCCTAACCCTAACCATAGACTTAGCCCTAGCCCTAGCCCTAACCCGAAAACTAGCCCTAGCCCTAGCCCTAACCCTAATCATAACCCTAGCCCTAACCCTAGCCCTAGCCCTAGCCCTTACCCTAATCCAAGTCCTCGCCCTAGCCCTAGCCATAGCCCTAGCCCTAACACTAACCCTAAGGCTAGCCCACACCTAACCCTAAACCTAGCCATAAACCTAGTCCTAAACCTAGCCCTAAACCTAAAATCAAACATAACCCTAAGCCAAACCCTCACCTTCACACTATCCTTAATGCTAACCCTAATCCTCATTCAAGCCCTAATCATAACACTATTGCTAACCCCAGCCCAAACCTTAACCCTAACACTAACACTAGACATAAGGCTAACCCTAACCCTAAACCTCGCTCTAAATGTAATCCTAATCCTAACCCTATCCCTAGCCCTAAATCTAACCCTAAACCTAGCCCTAGACCTATCCCTAACCCTTAACCTAACCCTAGCCCTAGCCATAACCCTAACCTTAACCCTAGCTATAACCCTAACCCACACCATAAACTTAACCCTAGCCCTAGCCCTAACCCTAACCCTAACCCAAACCCTAATATAGCCCTACCCTAGCCCTAAATCTATACCTGGCCCTAGCCCTAACCTAATGCTAACCCTAGCACTAACACTAACCCTAGCCCTACCCCTAACCCTAACACTAGTCCTAGCTTTAGCCCTAGCCCAGCCCCAACCCTAACCCTAATCCTAACCCTAATCCAAGCCCTAACCCCCACCCTAACCCTAACCCTAACCATAACCCTAACCCTAGCCCGAACCCTAAACCTAGATATAGCCCTAGCCCTAACCATAACCCTAACCCTAGCCATAGCCCTAGCCCTAGCCCTAGCCCTAACCCTAACCATAACCCTAGACCTAAACCTACCCCAGCCCTAGCCCTAGCCCTATCCCTAACCATAACCCTAACCCTAAACTTAACCGTATCCCTAGCCCTAGCATTAGCCCTAACCCTAACTCTAACCCTAACCCTAGCCCTTACCCTAACCCTATTCTTAACCCTGCCCTAGACATTTCCCTAGCCCTAACCCTAACACTAACCCTAACCCTAACCCTAACATTAACCCTAGCCCTAGACCTTGTGCTAGCCTTAACCCTAACCTTAACCCAAGGCCTTAGCCTAGCCCTAGCCCTAAACCTAACCCTAAACCTAGCCCTAGGCCTAGCCATAGCCATAACCTTAACTCTAGCACTAACCCTAAACCGAGCCCTAGCCCTAACCCTTGCCCTAGCCCTAGCCCTAACCCTAACCCTAAACATAGCCCTAGCCGTAGCCTAACCCTAACCCTAACCCTAACCATAGCCTTAACCATAACCCTGACCCTAACACTAACCCTAGCCCTAGCCCTAACCCTAAACCTAACCTAACCCTAACCCTAGCCCTAGCCCTAAGCTAAACATAAATAAACACTACAGGTAGACCTAGCCCTAGCCCTAGCACTAGCCTAACCCTAACCCTAACCCTAACTCCAGACCTAACCATAACCCTAACCCTAACACTAATCCTAGCCATTGCCCTAACCCTAAATGTACCCTAGCCCTAAACCTAGCCCTAGCCGTAGCCCTAACCCTAACCCTATCCTAGCCGTAACACTAACCCGAGGCCTAGATCTAACCCTACCCCCAACACTAGCCCTAGCCCTAGCCCTAGCCCTAACCCTAACAGTAACCTAACCCTAAGCGTAGCCCGAGCCCTAGCCCTAGCATTAGCCCTAACCCTAACCCTAGCCCTAGCCCTAGCCCTAACCCTAACTCTAACCCTAGACCTTGCACTAGCCCTAACCCTAACCCTAACCCTAACCCTAAACCTAGCCCTAGACCTTGACCTAGCCCTAACCCTAACCTTAACCCTAACACTAGCCCTAGCCCTAGCCCTAACCCTTACCCTAACCCTAGGCCTAGGCCTAGCCCTAACCCTAACCCTAACCCTACTCTAGCCCTATCCCTAACCCTTACCCTAAACCTATCCCTAGGCAGAACCCTAACCCTAAACCTAATCCTAACACTAGCCCTACTCCTAAACCTAACCCACACCCCAAACCTAACCCTAGCCGAAGCCCTAATCCTAACCCTAACACTAGCCCTAGCCCTAACCCTAAACCTAAACCTAACACTAGCCTTAGCCATAACCCTAACCCTACCCCTAGCCATAACCCCAAACCTAAACCTAAACCTAGCCCTAACCCTAAACCTACCCTAGACCTAGCCCTAGACCTAACCCTAACCCAAATCGAACCCTAACCCACACACTAAACCTAACACTATACCTAACCCTAACCTTAGCCCTAACCCTAGCCCTAAACCTAGCCCTAACCCTAACCCTAAACCTGGCCCTAGCCCTAGCTCTAGCCATATCCCTAACTCTAACCCTAACCCTAACCCTAACCCTAGCCCGCACCCTAGCCCTAGCCCTAGCCCTAGCCCTAACCCTAACCTTAAACCTAATCCTAGCCCTAACCCTACCCGTAACCTTAACCCTAACACTAGCCCAAGGCCTAGCCCTAACCCTAGCCCTAGCCTTAGACCTAGACCTAGCCCTAACCCTCACCCTCACCCTAACCCCAACCTTAACCCTAGCCCTAAATATAACCCACACCCTAAACCTAACCCTAGCACTAGCCCTAACACTAACCCAAACCGTAACACTAGCCCTAGCCCTAATCCTAACCCTAGACATAACCATAAACCAAACTGTAGCCCTAACCCTAACCCTAGTTCTAACTCTAACCCTAACCTTAACCCTAGCTTTAGCCCTAGCACTAGCCCTATCCAAAACCAATTTCCTAATCCTAGACCTCACCGTAACGCTAACCCTAGCCCTAACCCTAAACATAGCCCTAGCCCAAGCCCTAGCCGAAACCCTAACCATAACCCTAACCCTAGCCCTAGGCCTAGCCCTAGCACTAGCCCTAACCTAATCCTAAACCAAACTATAGCACTAACCCTAACCCTAGCCCTAACTCTAAACCTAACCTTAACCCTAGTCTTAGCCCTAGCACTAGGCCTAACCCTAACCCTAGCCCTAGCCCAAACCCTAACCCTAGTCCTCGCTCTAGCACTAGCCTTGCCCTAGACCTAACCCTAACCCTAACCCTAGCCCGAACCTTAACCCAAACCTAAACCTAACACTAGCCCAGCCCTAAACCTAACCTGAACCCTAACATTGACCCTATCCCTAGCCGTAATCCTAACGCTAACTGTAACCCTAATTTTAGCCCTAACCCTAACCCTAGACCTACCATAGCCCTAACCCTAAACCTAGCCCTAAACCTAGGCCTACCCTAGCCCTAGCCCTAACCCGAACCCGTACCCTAACCCTAGCCCTAGGCCTAACACTAACCCTAACCCAAATCCTAACCCTAAACCTAGCCCTAAACCTAACCCACACCCAAAACGTAACGCTAGCCCTAGCCCGAACACAAACCAATACGCTAACACTAACCTTGCCGTAGCCCTAGGCCTAGACATAACCCAAACCCTAACGCTAAACACTAACCCTGGTCTTAGCCCTAGCTTTAGCACTAAACCTAACCCTAAACCTAAATCTAGCCCTCCCCCAAGCCCTAGCCCTAACACTAACCTTAAACCAAACCCAAATCCCAGCATGAGCCCGAGCCCTAGCCATAGCCATAACCCTAACCCTAACCCTAACCCTAGCCATAACCCTAACCCAAGACCTAGACCTAGCCCTAGCACTAACCCTAACCCTAACCCTAGACCTAGCCCTAACCGTAACCGTAACCGTAACCCTAGCCCTAGCCCTACCACTAACCCTAAACCTAACCCTAAACCTAACCGTTGCCCTAAACCTATCCCTAACCCTAACCCTAACCCAAACCCCAACCCCAGCCCCAGCCCTAAACCTAAACTAGACATAGCCCTAACCTTTACCCTAACCCTAGCCATAACCCTAAACCTAGCCCAAGCCCTAGCCCTAAACCTAACCCTAGTCCTAGCCCTAGCCCTAGCCCTACCCTAACCCTAAATCTAACCCAAGCCCTAGCCCGAACCCTAACCCACACGCTAAAACTAACACAGGCCTCTCAATAACCCTAACCTGAACCGTAACCCTAAACCTAGCCCTAGCCCTAACCCTAACCATAACCCTAAACGTCGCCCTATCCATATCCCTAGCCCTAACCTAACCCTAACGTTAAACCTAACCCTAGCCCGAACCCTAACCCACACCCTAAACCTAACACTAGCCTTATCCCTAACCCACTTGAACCCTAACCCT
The DNA here is from genome assembly GCA_015711505.1 of Sylvilagus bachmani. NCBI lineage: Eukaryota > Metazoa > Chordata > Mammalia > Lagomorpha > Leporidae > Sylvilagus > Sylvilagus bachmani. The sequence goes on from CM027399.1 coordinate 48,257,207, forward strand.
AACCCTAGCCCTAGCCCTAGCCGTAGCCCTAACCCTAACCCTAGCCCTAAACCTAACCCTAGCCCTAAACCTAACCCTAACCCTAACCCTAGCCCTAGGCCTAACACTAACCCTAACCCTAATCCTAAACCTAACCCACACCCGAAATGTAACCCTAGCCCTAGCCCTAACACTAACCCAAACGAAAAACGAACCCTAGCCCTAGCCCTAGCCCTAGACATAACCCTAACCCTAATGCTAAAAATAGCCCTAACCCTAACCCTGGCCCTAGCCCTAGCTCTGGCCCTAAACCTAACCCTAACACTAACCCAAACCCTAGCCCTAGCCCTAACCATAACAATAACCCTAGACCTAGGCCTAGTCCTAGAACTAACCCTAAACATATCCCTAAACCTAACTGTAGCCCTAAACTTAACCCTAGACCTAACCCTAGCCCTAGCCCTAGCCCTAACCCTAACCCTAACCGTAGTGCTAACCCTAACCCTAGCTCTAACCCTAATCCTAACCCTAACACTAGCCTTAAAAATAACCCACACCCTAAACCTAACACTAGCCCTAGCCCTAACCCAAAACCAAGCCCAAATCCAAGCTTGAGCACTAGCCCTAGCCATAGCCATAACCCTAAACCTAACCCTAACCCTAGCCCTAACCACAACCCTAGACCTAGACCTAGCCCTAGCACTAACCATAGACCAAACCCTAAACCTAACCGTAGCCCTAAACCTATCCCTAACCCTAGCCCTAATCCTAACCCAAACCCTAACCCCAGCCCCAGCCCTAAACCTAAACCTAGCCCTAGCCCTAACCTTTACCCTAACCCTAGCCATAACCATAAACCTAGCCCTAGCCCTAGCCCTAAACCTTACCCTAGTCCTAGCACTAGCCCTAGCCCTAGCCCGAACCCTAAACCACACCCTAAACCTAACACTAGCCCTCTCCATAACCCTAACCTGAACCGTAACCCTAAACCTAGCCCGAGCCCTAACCCTAAACATAACCCTAAACATAGCCCTATCCCTATCCCTAACCCTAACCTAACCCTAACGCTAAACCTAACCCTAGCCCTAACCATAACCCTACCCTAAACTAACCCTAGCCCTAGCCCTAAACCTAACCCTAACCCTAACCATAGCCCTAGCCCTACCCTAAACCTAACCCTAACCCTAACCCTTGCCCTAACCGTAACTCTAAACCTAAACCTAAACCTAGCCCTAGCCCTAGCCCTAAACCTAACTCTAGCCCTAGCCCTAGCCCAAACCCTAGCCCTAAACCTAGCCTTAGCCCTAACCCTAGCCAAAACCCTAACCCTAACCCTAGCACTAGCCCTAACCCTAAACCTAGCCCTAAACTTAAAACTAGCCCTAACCCTATCCCTTACCCTTACCATAGCCCTAGCCCTAGACCTAGCCTAACCCTAACCGTAACCATACCCAAGCCCTAATCGTAAACCTAACGCAGCCTTAACCGTAACCCTAACATTAACCCTAGCCCTAGCCCTAACCCTAACCCTAGCCCTAACACTAACACTAGCCCTAGCCCAAACCCTAACCCTAGTCCTCGCCCTAGCCCTAGCCTTGCCCTAGCCCTAACCCTAACCTGAACCCTGAGCGTGACCCTATCCCTAGCCCTACCCCTAACCCTAACTGTAACCCTAACTTTAGCCCTAGACCTAGCCATAGCCCTAGCCTTACCCTAACCCTAACCCTAGCACTAACCATAACCCTAACCCTAAGCCTAACCTTTACCCTAGCCCTAACACCAAACCTAACCATAACCCTAACCCTAGAACTAACCCTAACCCTAAACCTAACGCTAGCTGTAGCCCTAACATTAATCCTAACCTTAACCCCAACCCCAGCAACAACACCAACCCCAACCCCAATCCTAACCCTGACACTAGTCCGAACCCTAACCCACACCCTAAACCTAACACTAGCCTAAGCCCTAACCGACTTAAACCCTAACCCTAACCCTAGCCCTAGCCCTAGCCCTAACCCTAGCCCTAAACCTAACCCTAGCCCTAATCCTAAACCTAACCCTAAACCTAACCCTAACCATAGCCCTAGCCCTAGCCATAACATTATCAAAAACGCTAAAACTAACCCTAGCCCTAGCCCTAGCCCTAGCCCTAGACATAACCCTAACCATAACTCTAAACATAGCCCTAACCCTAACCCTGGCCCTAGCCCTAGCTCTGGCCCTAAACCTAACCCTAACACTAACCCAAACCCTAACCCTAGCCCTAACCATAACAATAACACTAGACCTAGGCCTAGTCCTAGCACTAACCCTAAATGTATCCCTAAACCTAACCGCAGCCCTAAACTTAACCCTAGCCCTAACCCTAGTCCAAGCCCTAACACTAACAATAGTCCTAGCCCTAGCCCTAGCCCTAGACCTAACCCTAACCCTCACCCTAGCGCGAATCCTAATGCACAACCTAAACCTAACACTAGCCTTAGCCCTAACACTAACCTGAACCCTAACCCTAACCCTTGCCCTAGCCCTAGCCCTAACCCTAACTCTAGCCCTAGTCCTAACCCTAGCCATAGACATAAGCCTAACCCTAACCCAAACCCTAACCCTAGCCCGAACCCTAACCCCAACCCTAACCCTTGCCCTAGCCCTAGCCATAACCCTAACCCGAACCGTAACCCTAAAGCTAGCCCTAGCCCTAACCCTAACCATAACCCTCACAGTAGCCCTATCCCTAGCCCTACCCTAACCCTAACACTAACCCTAGCCCTAGCCCTAACCCTAACCCTAACCCTAGCCCTAGCCCTAGCCCTACCCTAACCCTAATCCTAACCCTAATACTTGTCCTAACGGTAACCCTAACCTTAGCCATAACCCTAAGCCTAACCCTAGCACTAGCCATAACCCTAAACATAGCCCTAAACCTAGACATAGCCCTAACCCTAATCCGAACCCTAACCATAGCCCTAGCCCTAGCCCTGGACTAACCCTAACCGTAACCCTCACCCAGTCCTAACCGTAACCCTAACCCAGCCCTAACCGTAACCCTAACCGTAACCCTAACCCTAGAACTAGCCCTAACTCTAACTGTAACACTAGACACAAACATAGCCCTAGCACCTAGTCCTAACCCTCACCCTAACCCTATACCTAACCCGAGCCCTAGACCTATCCCTAGCCCGAACCCTAACACTAACCCTAACCCCTAGCCCTAACCAAAACCCTAACCCTAGCACAAACCCTAACCATAGTCCTAGCCCTAGCCCTAGGCTTGCCCAAGCCCTGACCCTAACCCTAACCCTAAACCGAACATTAACCCACAACCTAAAATTAACACTAGCCCTAGCTCTAACCCTAACCCGAACCCTAACCGTGACCCTATCCCTAGTCCTATACCTAACCCTAACTGTAAACCTAACTTTAGCCCTAGACCTACAATAGCCCTAGCCTAACCCTAAACCTAACCCTAGCACTAAAGGTAACCCTAACCCTAACCCTAATCCTTACCCTAGCCCTAACACCAATCCTAACCATAACCCTAACCCTAAAACTAACCCTATCCCTAGACCTAGCCCTAACCCTAACTCTAACCCTAGCCTTAAGCCTAGCCCTAGCCCTAGCCCAAAACCAAAGCCTAAACCTATCCCTAACCATAAACTTAACCCTAACCCTAGCCCTAGTCCTGGCCCAAGACCTAGCCCTAGCCCAAACCCTAACCCGAACTCTAGCCCTAGCCCTGACCCTAACCCTTAACCTAACCCTAACCGTAGCCCTAGCCCTAACATTAACCCTAATCTTAACCCCAACCCCAAACCCAACAACAACCCCAAACCCAACCCCAACCCTAATCCTGACCCTAGACCAAACCCTAACCAACACCCTAACCCTAACCCTAGCCCTAGGCCTAACACTAACCCTAACCCTAATCCTAACCCTAAACCTAGCCTTAAACCTAACCCTAACCCTAGCCGTAGGCCTAACACTAACCCTAACCCTAATCCTAACCCTAACCCTAACCCTAAACCTAACCCACACCCTAACCCTAACCCTAGCCCTAGCCGTAGAACTAACCCTAACCCTAACCCTAACCATAGCCCTAGCCCTATCCAGAGCCCAAGCCTAATCCTAAACCTAACCCTAATCCTAGTCCTAGCCGTAGCCCTAGCCCTAGCCCTAGCCCAAACCTAAATCTAAGCCTAGACCTAGCCCTAACCCAAACCCGAAACCTAACCATAACGCTAGCTGTAGCACTAACACTAACCTTAATCCTAATTCTAGCCATAACGCTAAACCTTACGATAACCCTAGAACTAACACTAGCCCTAGGTATAGACCTAACCCGAACCCTAACCCTAACCCTAATCCTAGCCCTAGCCCTAGCCCTAACCCTAACACTAACCCTAGTCCAAGCCCTAATCCTTAACCCTAGCCCTAAACCTAGCCCTAGCCCTATGTCTAAACTTAACCCTAACACTAGCCCTAGCCTTAAGCTTAACCCTAACCGTAACCCCAACCCCAACAACACAAATCCCAACCCCAACCCTAACCCTGACCCTAGCCCGAACCCTAACAACACCCTAAACATAAAACTAGCCTTTGCCCTAACCCTAACCCTAACCCGAAACCTAACCCTAACCCTAGCCCTAGCCATAACCCTAACCCTAACCCTAAAAATAGCCCTACACTTAGCCCTAGCCCTAGGCCTAGCCCTAACCCTAACCGCAACCCTAACCCTAGCCCTAAACCTAACCTTCCCTAACCCTAATCCAAACCCTAACCTTAGCCCTAAACCTAACCCACAACCTAAACCTAAACCTAACCCTAACCCTAATCCTAACCCTAATCCAAACCCTAACACTAGACCTAGACCTAGCCCTAGCCCTAGACATAAAACTAACCCTAAACCTAAACCTAGTCCTAATCCTAACCCTAGCCCGAAACCTAACCCTAGTGATAGCCCTAGCCCTAGCCCTAGCCCAAACCCTAAATCTAATCCTAGCGCTATCCATAACCCTAACCCTAACCCTAACTCTAGTCCTAACCCTAACCCTAACCGTAGCCGTAGCCCAAACCCTAACTCTAACCCTAGCGCTAGCCCTAACCCTAACCCTAACTCTAACCCTAGCCCTAGGTTTAGCCCTAGGACTAACCCTAACCATAGCCCTAACACTGACCTTAGTCCTAACTCTAACCCTAATGCTAGCCCTAGCCCTAGCCCTAGCCCTAGCCCAAACACTAGACCTAACCCTAACCCTAACGCTAGCCCTAGCCCTAGACCTAACCCTAGCCCTAACCCTATTCCTAACCCTAGCTCTAACCCTAACCCTGATTCTAGGCCTAGCCCTAAAACTAACCATAGCCCTAGCCCTAACCCTAACCCTATTGCTAGCCCTAGCCCTAGCCCCAGCACGAGCCCAAACCCTAACCCTAACCCTAGCCCTAGGCCAAACCCTAACCATAACCATAACGCGAGCCCTAGCCCTAACCCTAAACTTAACCCTAACCCTAGCCCTAACGATAAAAATTACCTTAACCCTAAAACTAACACTAGCCTTAGCCCTAGACCTAAACCTAACCCTAACCCTAACCCTAGCCCTAGCCCTGACCCTACCCTAACCCTAACCCTAACACTAGCCCAAGCTCTATCCCTAACCCGAAACCTAGCCACAGCCCTAACCCTAACCCTAAACCTAACCCTAACCCTAGCCCTAGCCCTAACCTTAATCCTAACCCTAACCCAACCCCAACGACAACACCAACCCTAACCCTGACACTAGCATGAACCCTAACCCACACCCTAAATTAACACTAGCCCAGCCCTAACCCTAACCTGAACCCTAACCCTAACACTAGCCCTAGCCCTAGCCCTAACTCAAACCCTAACCTTAAACCTAACCGTAGCCCTAGACCTATCCCTAAGCCTTAACCTAAAACTAGCCCTAGGCCTAAACCTAACCCTAACCCTAAACCTAACCCTAACCCTGGTCCTAAACCTAACCCACACTGTAAACCGAACACTAGCCCTAGCTCGAACCCAAAGCCAAACCCTAACCCTAGCACTAGCCCTACCCCTAGTTCTAACTCTAACCCTAGCACTAGCCATAGCCCTAGCCCTAACTCTAACCCTAACCCTAACCCTAGCCCTAACCCTAACCCTAGCCCTAGCCCTAGGCCTAACCCTAATCCTAACCATAAATCTAACCGTACACCTAGCCCTAACCCTAACTATAACCCTAAGCGTAGCCCTAGCCCTATTCCTAACTCTTACCCTAACACTATCCCTAGGTCAAAACCTAACCCTAACCCAAATCCTAACCCCAACCCTGGCCCTAACCTAACCCACACCCTAAACCTAACCCTAGCCCTAGCCCTAACCCAAATCCAAACATTGACCCTAGCATAAGGCCTAGCCATAACCCTAACCCTAAACCTAACCCTAACCCTAGCCCTAACCCTAACCCTAGCCCTAGCCATAACCCTAAGCCTAGCCCTAGCCCTAGCCCTAGCCTTAGCGCTAGCCTGAACACTAAGGCTAGTCCTGGCCCAGCCCTAGCCCTAACACTAACCCTAACCCTAGCGCAAACCCTAACCCACACCCTAACCCAAACCCTAAACCTAACACTAGCCCTAGCCATAACCCTAACCCGAACCCTAAACCTAACCCTAGCCCTAGCCCTAGCCCTAAGCCTGACTCTAACCGTAGCCCTAATACTAGCCTTAGTCCTAGACTAAACTAAACCTAACCTTAACCCTCGTCCTATTTGTAACCCTAACCCTAACACTATCCCTAGCCCTAGCCCTAACCCTAACACTAACCCTGGCCCTAAACCTAGCCTTAGCCCTAGCCCTAAAGCTACACCTAAATCTAGCCCTGACTCTAGCCCTAGCCCTAGCCGTAAACCTAACCCTAACCCTAGACCCAACTGTAACCATAACCCTAACCCTAACCCTAGCCCTAGCCCTAACCCTAACCCTAACCATAGCACTAACCCTAAAACTATACCTATCCCTAACACTAACCCTAAACCTAGCCCTAACCCTAGCCCTAGCCAAAGCCCTAACCCTAACCCTAACCCTAACCCTAGCAGTCGGCCTACTCCTAGCCAAAGCCCTAACCCTAATCTAATGGTAGCCCTCGCCCTAGCCCTAGCCCTAACCCTAACCTTAAACCTAACCGTAGCCCTAACCCTAACCTTAACCCTAACCCTGATTCTAGCCATATCCCTAGCCCTAACCCTAACCCTAACCCAAGCCCTAGCCCTAGGTCTAGCGCTAACCCTAACCCTAGCCCTAATCCTAAACCACACCCTAAACCTAAACCTACCCCTAACTCTAACCCTAATCCATACCCTAAACCAAACCCTAGCCCGAGACGTAACCTTAACCCAAGCCCTAGACCTAGCCCTATCCCTAACCCTAACCCTAACCCTAACCATAACCCTAGCCCTAGCCATAGCCCTAACCCTAATCCTAGCCCTAGCCCTAGGCCTACACCTAGGACTAACCCAAACACTAAACCTAACACTAACCCTTAACCTAACCATAGCCCAAGCCCTAACCCTAACCCGAACCCTAGCCCCAGCCATAGCCCTAACCCTAAACCTAACCCTAACCCTAGACCTAGCCCTAACCTTTATTCTAATGCTAACCCAACCCCAACAACAACACCAACCTCAATCCTAACCCAACCCTGACCCTAGCATGAACCCTAAGCCACACCCTAAACTAATACTAGCCCAGCCGTAACCCTAACCGGAAACCTAACCCTAACCCTAGCCCTAGCCCTAGCCCTACCTAACCCTAAACTTCACCCTTACCGTAGCCCTAGTCCTATTCCTAGCCCTTACCCTAACACTAGCCCTAGGCCTAAAATTAACCCTAACACTGACCCTAAACCTAACCCTGGCCTTAAACCAAACCCACGCCCTAAACTTAACCCTAGTCCTAGACCTAACCCTAACACTATTCCTCGCCCTAGGCCTAGCCCTAGCCGTAGCCCTAACCCTAGCCCTAACCCCAACCCTAACCCTAGCTCTAAACCTAACCCACACCCTAACCCTAACCCTAGCCCTAGAACTAACCCTAACCCTAGTCCTCGGCCTAGGCCTAGCCCTAGCCATAGCCCTAACCCTAGCCCTAACCCTAGCCCTAACCCTAACCCCAACCCTAACCCACACACTAAACCTAACACTAGCCTTAACCCTAACCCTAACCCTAACAGGAAACTTCAACATAACCCTTGCCCTAGACCTAGCACTAACCCTAAACCTAACCCTAACCCTAACCCTAACCGTAGCACTAGCCTTAGCCCTAGCCCTAGCCTAACCGTAACCCTAATCCTAGCCCTAATAGTAACCCTAACCCTAAACCTAACCCTAACCGTAACCCTAGCTCTAGCCCTAACCCTAACAATAACCCTAACCCTAGCCCTAACCCTACCCCTAACCCTAGCCCTAACCCTATCACTAGCCCTAGACATAACCCTAAACCTAACCCTAGCAATAACCTTAACCCTAACACTAACCCTAACACTAACCGTAACCCTAACGCTAACCCGAGCCCTAGGACTAACCCTAAACCTAAACCTCACCATGGCCCAGGCCTAGCCCTAAACCTAACCCTAACCCTAGACCTAGCACTAACCCTAACCCTAGCCCTATCCCTAACACTAGCCCTAACCCTGACCCTAACCCTAGACCTAGGCCGAGCCCTAGCCCTAAACCTAAACCTAGCCCTAGCCCTAACCCAAACCCTAACCGTAACCCTAAACCTACCCTAGCCCTAGCCCTAAAACTAACCCTAACTTTAGCCCCAGTCCTAGCCCTAGCCATAACTCTAACCCTAAACCTAACCCTACCCCTAACCCTAAACCTAACCCTAAGCGTAGCCCTAACCCTAGCCCTAACATTAAACTGAGCCCTAGCCCTAAACCTTACTCTAACCGTAGCCATAACCCTAAAACTAACCTAGCCCTAGGCCTAATGCTAACCCTAGTTCTAGCCCTAGTCCTAACCCTAAACTAAACCTAGCCCTAACCCAGACTCATGCCCTAAACCTGACCCTAGCCCAAGCCCTAACCGTGACCCAAACCCTAAATCAAGCACTAGCCCTAGCCCTAGCCCTAACCCTAACCCTAACCCTAGCCCTAGCCCGAGACCTGGCATTAGCCCTAAACCTAACCTTAACGCTAACCCTAGCCCTAGCCCTAACCCTAACCCTAACACTAGACCTAGGCCTAGCCCTAACACTAACCCTAACCCTAACCCTAGCCCTAGCCCTAACCCTAGCCCTACCCATAACCCTTAACCTATCCCTAGACTTAGCCCTAACCATAACAATAGCCCTAACCCTAACCCAAAACCTAGCCCTAAACCTAGCCCTAGCCCTAACTGTAACCCTAACCCTAGCCCTAACACTCAGCCTAACCCTAGCCCTAGCCCTAACCCTAAACTTAGCCCTAAACCTAGCCCTAGCCCTAACCCTAACATTAACCCTAAACCTAAACCTAACTCTAACCCTAAAGCTACACCTAGCCCTAACCCTAACCCTAACCATAGCCCTAACCCTAATCCTAACCCTAAAGCTAAGCCTAACACTAACCTTAACACATGCCCCATCCCTTACCCTAACCCTAACACTAGCCCTAGGCCTAGTCCTAGGACTAAACCTAAGCCTAAACCTAACCTTAGCCCGAACCCTAACGATAACCCTAACCCTAACCCTAGCCCTAGGCCTAGTCCTAGGACTAAGCCTAAACCTAACCCTAACCCTAACCCTAACCCACACCCTAACACTAACCCTAGCCCTTGCACTAACCCTAACCCTAGTCCTAGCCCTAGCACTAGCCCTAGCCATAGCGCTAACACTAACCCTAACACTAACCCTAGCACGAAACCTAACCCACACCCTAAACCTAACACTAGCCCTAGCCATAACCATAACCCAAACCCTAACCCTGAACCTTGCCCAAGCCCTAGCCCTAACCCTAACACTAACCCTAACCGTAGCCCTAGGACTAGCCCAGGCCTAGCCTAACCTTAAGCCGAACACTAACCCTAGCCCTAATCATAACCCTAAACCTAACACTAACTGGAGCCCTAGCCCTAAACCTAACCCTAACCCTAGCCTAAACACTAGCCCTAGCCCTAGCCCTAACCCTAACCCTAACCCTAACCCTATACCTAAACCTATCCCTACCCCTGACCCTAACCCTAACGCTAACCCTACCCCAAACCCTAACCCTAACCCTATACCTAAACCTAGCCCTACCCCTGACCCTAACCCTAACCCTAACCCTAACCCAAACCCTAACCATAGCCCTAACCGTAAACCTAGCCCTAGACATAACCCTAGCCTAACCCTAACCCTAGCCCTAAACCTAACACACAACCTAAACCAAACCCTAGCCCTAGACCTCACCCTAACCAAAACCCTCATCCTAGAAATAGACCTAGGCCAAGATATAAACCTAACTCTAACCCTAGTGCTAGCCCTAACCCTAACCGTAACCATAGCACTAGCACTAGACCTAACCCTAAACCTAAACGTAACCCTAGCCCTAGCCCTAGCATTAGCCCTAACCCTAACCCTAACCATAAGCATAGCCCTATTCCTAGATCTAGAATTCGCCCTAACCCTAACTCTAGCACTAGCCCTAATGCTAACACTAACCCTAGCCCTAGCCCTAACCCTAACCCTTGCCCCAACCCGAAACACAACCCCAACCCTAACACTAGCCTTAGCCCTAGCCCTAGCCCTAACCCTAAACCTAGCCCTAGCCCTAGCCCTAACCCTTAACCTAAACCTAGCCCTAACCCTAACCCTAGCCCTAGCACTAACCCTAACCCTAGTTCTAGCCATAGCGCTAGCTCTAGCCCTAGCCCTAAACATAACCATAACCCTAACCGTAACACTAACCCCAGCCCTTACCCTAACACTAATCCTAACCCTAGCCCTAGCGCTAACCTTAACCCTAACCCTAACCACAACTCCAAAAACAACCGCAACCCCAACCATATCCTTAATCCTAAACCTAACCCCAGCACGTAACCTAACACTAACCCTAGCCCTAGCGCTAACCTTAACCCTAACCCTAACCACAACCCCAAAAACAACCCCAACCCCAAACCTAACCCTGACCCTAGCCCGAACTCTAACCCACACACTAAACCTAACGCTAGCCTTAGCCTTATCCCTAACCCGAACACTCACCCTGACTCTAGCCCTAGCCCTAGCCTTAGCCCTAACCCAAAAAATAAACCTAGCCTTAGGCCTAGCCCCATCTATAACCCTAACCCTAACGCTAACCCTAACCCTAGTCCTAACCCTAACCATAACCCTAATCCTAACCCTAACCCTAGCCCTAAACCTAACCCACACCCTGCACATTACCCTAACACTAGCCCTAACACTAAACCAAACCCTAAACCTAACCCTAGCCCTAGCCCTAGCCCTAGTCCTAACCCTAACCCAAAACCTAACCCTAGTCCTAGCCGAAACCCGAAACCTAACCCTAGCCCTAACCCTAACCCTAACCCTAGGCATAGCCCTAGCCCTAGTCCTAACCCTAAACTGAGCCCTAGCCCTAACCCTTACTCTAACCCTAGCCCTAACCCTAACCCTAAACTTGGCCCTAGCCCTAATGCTAACACTAGTTCTAGCCCTAGCCCTAGCCCTAACCTAAACCTAGCCCTAAACATAACCCACACCCTAAACCTAAACCTAGCCCTAGCCCTATACCTAACCCAAACCCTAATCCAAGCACTAGCACTAGCCCTAGCCCTAGCCCTAGCCCTAACCCTAACCCTAACCCTAGCCCTAGCCCGAGCCCTGGCATTAGCCCTAAAACAAACCCCAACCCACCCCTATCCCTATCCCTAACCCTAATCCTAACACTAGCCCTGGCCTAGCTCTAGCACTAACCCTAACATTAACCCTAGCCCTAACCCTAACTCTAGCCCTAACCTTAACCCTAGCCCTAGCCCTAACCATAGCCCGAGCCATAGACCTAGCCCTAGCCCTAGCCCTAACCATAAAACTAGCCCTGGACCTAAACCAAACCCTAGCCCTAAAACTAGCCCTAGCCCTAACTGTAACCCTAAATCTAGCCCTAACCCTCACCCTAATCCTAGCCCTAGCCCTAACCCTAACATTAACCGTACACCTAAACCTAACTCTAACCCTAATGCTAAACCTAGCCCTTAACCTAACCCTAACCCTAGCACTAGCCCTAGCCATAGTCCTAACCCTAACCCTAACCATAAACATAACAATAGCCCTAGACTTAACCCTAACACTAACCCTAGCCCTAGTCCAAGTCCTAGGACTAACCCTAACCCTAAACCTAACCCTAGCCCTAACACTAACCCTAGCCCTAACCCTAACCCTAACCCTAACCCTAACCTTAGCCCTAACCCTAACCCTAACCCTAAACCTAACCCTAACCCTAGTCCTAGGACTAACCCTAAATGTAACCCTAACCCTAACACTAACCCTAACCCACACTCTAACCAAAACCCTAGTCCTTGCACTTCCTCTAACCCTAGTCCTAGCCCTAGCACTTGCCCTAGCCCTAGCCTTAACACTAACCCTAACACTAAACCTAGCCCGAACCCTAACACACATGCTAAACCTAACACTAGCCCTAACCCTAATCCAAACCCTAAACCAAGCCCTAGCCCTAGTCATAGCCCTACACCTAACACTAACCCTAGCCCTAGCCCTTTCCCTAACCCTAACCCTAACCCTAACCCTAACCATAATATTAGCCCTAACCCTAACCCTAACCCTAACCCTAGCCCTAACACTAACCCTAACGCTTGCACTAGCCCTAGACCTAACACTAGCCCTAACACTAACGATAAGCCTAACCCTACCCTAGCCCTAGTCCTAACCCTAAACCTCGTGATTGCGCAAGCCCTAGCCCTAACACTTACCCTAACCCTAGCCCTACTCCTAAAGGAAACCCTAACCCTAACCCTAACCCTAATCCTGGCCCTAAACCTAACAAACAGCCTAAAAATAAACCTGGCCCTAGCCCTAACCCTAACCCAAAACCTAACCCTAGACCTAGCCCTAGCCCTGGCCCTCGCCTTAGCCATAACCCTAACTTTAAACCTAAGACTAGCCATAAACCTAACACTAACCCTATCCCTATCCCTAGCCCTAGCCCTAGGACTAACCCTAACCCAAACCCTAACCCTAACCCTAACCCTAACCCTATCCCTAGCACTAACCCTAACATTAGACCTAGCCCTATCCCAACCCCTTATCCTAACCCTATCCCTGGCCTTAAACCTAACCCTAACCCTAGCTCTTACCCTAACCCACACCCTAAACCTAACCCTATCCCTAGCCCTAACCCTAACCCAAACCCTAAACCTAGCAATAGCCCTAACCCTAACCCTAGCCCTAAGCCTAAACCTAGCCCTGGCCCTAACCCTAACCCTAGTCTTAGCCCTAACCCTAACCCTAACCCTAGCCGTACCCCTAACCCTAGTGCTAGCCCTAGCCCTAGCCCAAACCCTAACCCTCACCCTAGTCCTAGCCATAACCCTAACCATAACCCTAACCATAGACTAGCCCTAACCCTAAGTTTAACCCTAACCCTAGTCTAACACTAAACCCTACATTACCCTAACACTAACACTAGCCCTAGCCAAGACCTAACCTTAACACTAACCCTAGCCCTAGCCCTAGCCCTAGCCCTAGCACTTACCCTAAACTTAACCCTAAACATAGCCCAAGCCCTAACCCGAACCCTAATCCTAACCCTAGTCCCATCCGTAACCCTAACAGTAACCCTAGCCCTAGTCCTATCCTTAACCCTAAACCTAGCCTTAGCCCTAGCCCTAGCCCTAACCCTTAATATAGCCTTAGCCCTAACCCTTACCCTAAACCTAGCCCTAACCAAACCTTAGCTCAAGCAATTACCCTAACCCTAGTCCTTGACCTAGCCCTAGCCCTAACCCTAACCCTAAAGCTAACCCGAGCCCCAGCCCTTACCCTAACCCTAACCCTAACCCTACCCATAG
>CM027399.1:48288956-48320424 GCA_015711505.1 Sylvilagus bachmani
CTAACCCTAACCCTAACCCTAGTTTCACCCTAGCTCTAGCCCTTACCCTAACCTTAAACCTAACCCTACTCCTAACCCTAACCATAAACCTAAATCTAACTCTAGCCCTAAACCTAACCCTAGCCCTAAACCTAACCCTAAACCTAACTCTAGCCCAAACCCTAACCCTAGACCTAACCCTAACCCTAACCCTAATGGTAGCCCTAGCCCTAGCCCGAACCCTAGCCCTAACCCTAATCTTAACCTACCCCTAGCCCTAACCCTAACCCTAGCCCTAACCCTAACACTAGCCCTAACCCTAACCCTAACCCTAGCCCTAGCCCTAGCCCTTTCCCTCACCGTAAAGTTAGCCCTAGCCCTAAACCTAACCCAAACAATAGCTCTAATCCTAACCCACACCTTAAACCTACCGCTAGCCCTAGCCCTAACCCTAACACAAACCCTAACTCTAGCCCTAGCACTAGTCTTAAACCTGACCCTAACCCTAACCCTAAACCTAGTCCTAGCCCTAGCCCTAGCCCTAGCCCTAGCCGTAACCCTAGCCCTAACCCTAACCCTAAATATAACCATAGCTTTAACCATAACCCCAACACTAGCGCTACCCCAAGCCCTAATTTAAAACTAGCCCTAACCCTAACCCTAGCCCTAGTACTAACCCTAACCCTAGTCCTAGAACTTACATTAACCGTAGCCCTAGCCCTAACCCTCACGCTAGTGATTGTCCTAGCCCTAGCACTAGCCCAAACACTAATCCTAACGCTAGCCCTAGCACTAAGCCTAACCTTTACTGTAACCCCAGCCCTAACCCTAAACCTTATCTTAACCCTAACCCTAACACTAGCCCTAGCCCTAGACCTAACCCTAACCCTAACCCTAACCCTAGCCTTAACCCTAACCCTAACCCTAACACTAACCCTAACCCTACCCCAAGCCCTAACCCCAACCCTAATCCTAGCCCCAGCCCTAACACTAGACTTAACCCTAACCCTAGTTGTAATCCTAACCCACTGCATAAACCATACCCTAGCCTTAGCTCTAACCCTAATCCAAATCCTAAACCAAGCCCTAGCCCTAGGCCTAACCCTAACCCTAGCCCTAGTCAAAGCCCTAGCCCTAGCCCTAACCCTAACCCTAACGCTAACCCTAACCCTAACCATTGCCATAACCCTAGCCCTAGCCCTAACCCTAACCCTAACCCTAGACCTAGCCTTAACCCTAACCCTAAACCTAAACCTAGCCCTAGGCCTAGCCCTAGACCTAAACCTAACCGTAGCCTTAGCCCTAACCCTAACCCTATCACTAACCCTTGCCTTTGCCCTAGCCCAAGCCCTAACCCTAAACCTAGCCCTAGACCTAACCCTTACCCTAAACCAGGACTAACCATAACCCTAGCCCTAGCCCTAACCCTAACCCTAAACCTAGTCCTAGCGCTAGCCCCAGCCCTAACACTAAACCTAGTCCTAGCCCTAGCCCTAGCCCTAACCCACACGCTAAACCTAACACTAGCCCTAGCCGTAACCCTAACCGATACCCTAACCCTAACCCTAGCCCTAGCCCTAGCCTTAACCCTAACCCTAACCTTGGCCCTAACCTGAGCCCTAATTCTAACCCTAACCCTAACACTAGCCCTAGCCCTAGCCCTAACCCTCAACCTAACCATAGCCCTAACCCTAACCCTAGCTCTTTCCTAAACCTTACACTATCCCTAGCCCTAACCCTAGACCTAGCCAAAGCCCTAACCCTACCCTAGTTTCACCCTAGCTCTAGCCCTTATCCTAACCCTAAACCTAACTCTAGCCCTAACCCTAACCCTAGCCCTAGCCCTAGCCCTAACCCTAACCCTAACCCTAATGCTAGCCCTAGCACTAGCCTGAACCCTAGCCCTAAACCTAATCTAAACCTAACCCTAGCCCTAACCCTAACCCTAACGCTAGCCCTAGCCATAGCCAAAACACTACCCTAAACATAGCCCTAGGCCTAGCCATAGCCCTAACCCTAACCATAGCCCTAAACTTAAACCTAACCCTATCCCTAGACTTAGCCCTAACCCTAACCCTAGCCGTAGTCCTAAACCTAACCCTAAACCTAGCCCTAAACCTAACCCTAGCCCTAACCCTAACCCTAATGCTAGCCCTAGCCCTAGCCCTAAAACTAACCCTAAACCTAGCCCTAGGCCTAGCCCTAGGACTAACACAAACCCTAACCATTACCCTAGCCCTATCACTAATGCTAGACCTAGACATAGACTTAACCCTAAACCTAACCCTAGGCCTAGCCTTAACCCTAACCCTAACCCTAACCCTAACCCTAATCCTAACCCTAACACTAACCCCAACCTTAGCCCAAGCCCTAACCCCAACCCTAATCCTAGCCCCAGCCCTAACACTAGCCTTAACCCTAACCCTAGTCTTAACCCTAACCCTAGCTCTAATCCTAACCCACAGCCTAAACCATACCCTAGCCTTAGCTCTAACCCTAATCCAAAGCCTAAACCAAGCCCTAGCCATAGGCCTAACCCTAACCCTAGCCCTAGCCCTAGCCCTAGCCGTAATCCTAACCCTAACCCTAACACTAGCACTAGCCCTAACCCTAACCCTAACCCTAGCCCTAGCCCTAGCCCTAGCCCTAGCCCTAACCCTAAACCTACCCCTAATCTAGACCTAGCCCTAGCCTTAACCCTAACACTAACCATAACCCTAGCCAAAGCCGTAACCCTAACCCTAACCCAAGCCCCAGCCCTAAACCTAACCCTAACCCTAGCTCTAGCCCTAACCTTTGCCCTAACCCTAATCCAACCCCAACAAATCACCAACACCAACCCAACCCTAACCCTGACCCTAGCCTGAACCCTAACCCACAGCTTAACCCAAACTAGCCCTAGCCGAAACCCTAACCCACACCCTACCTCTAACCCTAGCCCTAGCCCTAACCCTAACTCTAACCCTAAATGTAACTCTACCCATAGCCCTACCCTTAGCCCTAGCCTAACCCTAACACTAACACTAGCCCTAGCCCTAAGCCTAACACTAACCCTAGCCATAACCCTAGCCCTAGACCTAGCCCTAGCCCTAGCCCCAAGCCTAGCCCTAACCCTAGCCCTAGCCCTAGCCATAACCCTAACACTAGCCCTATCCCTAGCCCTAGCTCTACCCCTAATCCAAACCATAAACCAAGGCCTTGCCCTAGCTCTAGCCCTAGCCCTAGCCCTAATCCTAACTCTAACCCTAACTCTAAACATAACCCTAGCCCTAGCAATAAACCTAACTCTAGTCCTTGCCTTAACCCTAACCCTAGCGCTAGCACTAGCCCTAATCCTAACACTAACGCTAACACTAACCCTAACCCTAGCCCTAGCCATAAAACTAACCCTAGTCCTTGCCTTAACCCTAAACCTAGCCCTAGCCCTAAACCTAAACCTAGCCCTAGCCCTAAACCTAACCCAAACCCTAACAAAAGCCCTAGCCCTAGCCCTTGCCATAACCCTAACCATAATACTAGCCCTAGCCGTAAGTCTAACCCGAACCCTAACCCAAAACCTAGCCCTATCCCGAGCCCTAACACTATCCCTAAGGGTAGCTCTAGTCCTATCCCGAGCCCTAGCCTAACCCTAACCCTAACCGTAACAATACCCCTAACCATAACCCTAACCCTGACTAACCCTAACCCTAAATAACCCGAACACTAGCCCAAACCCTAGCCCTAACCCCAACACTAACACTAGCTCTAACCCTAGCCCTAACCCTAGCCCTAACCCTAAACCTCACACTAGTCCTAACACTAACCCTAAACCTAAACCTAAACCTAGCCCTAGCCCTAAACTTAACCCTAAGCGTAGCCCTAACCCTAACCCTAACCCTAGCCCTAACCCTAACCCTAACCCTAGCCCTAGCCCTAGCCCTAGCCCTAATCCTAAACCTAGCCCTAGGCCTAGCCCTAGCCCTAACCCTAACCGTAGTCCTAGCCCTAGCCCTAACCCTAACCGTAGTCCTAGCCCTAACCCTAAACCCTATCCCTAACCCTAGCCTTAGACCTAGCCCAAGCCATAACCCTAAACCTAGCCCTAGACCTAACCCTTACCCTAAACCAGGCCTAACCATAACCCTAGCCCTAGCCGTAACCCTAACCCTAAACCTAGTCCTAGCCCTAGCCCTAGCCCAAACACTAAACCTAACCCTAACCCGAGCCCGAACCCTAACCACATGCTAAACCTAACACTAGCCCTAGCCGTAACCCTAACCGGTACCCTAAACCTAACCCTAGCCCTAGCCCTAGCCCAAACCCTAACCCTAACCCTGGCCCTAACCCGAGCCCTAACTCTAACCATAACCCTAACACTAGCCCTAGCCCTAGCCCTAACCCTAACCCTACCCCTAACCATAACCCTAACCCTAATGCTAGACCTAGCCCTAGCCTAACCCTAGCCCTAAACCTAATCTAAACCTAACCCTAGCCCTAACCCTGTCCCTAGCACTAACCCTAACCCTAACCCTAATACTAGCCTTAACTCTAACCCTAACCCTAGCCCTAGCCCTAGCCCTAGCCCTACTGTAAACACAGACCTAGCCCTAAACCTAACCCTAAAAATAGCTCTAACCCAAACAACACCTTAAACCTAATGCTAGACCTAGCCCTATACCTAACCCTAACCATAACCCTAGCCCTAGCCCTGGTCCTAACCCTAACCCTAACCCTAGCCCTAGGCCTAGTCCTAGGACTAACACAAACCCTCACTCTAAATGTAGCCCTAACCCTAACACTAGCCATAACCCTAACCCTAACGTGAGCCCTAGCCCTAGCCAAAACACTAACCCTAAACATAGCCCTAGGCCTAGCCATAGCCCTAAGCCTAACTGTAGCCCTAACCCTAAACCTAACCCTATATCTAGACTTAGCCCTAACCCCAACCCTAACCCTAGCCCTAGCCCTAAATCTAACCCTAAACCTAAACCTAGCCATAACCCTAACCCTAATGCTAGCCCTAGCCCTAGCCCTAACACTAACCCTAAACCTAGCCCTAGGCCTAGCCCTAGGACTAACACAAACCCTAACCATAACACTAGCCATAACACTAACAATAGCCCTAACCATAACCCTAACACTAGACCTAGCCGTAGCCCTAACCCTAGCCCTAACCCTAACCCTAAATATAACTATAGCTCTAACCGTAACCACAACACTAGCGCTAGCCCTAGCCCTAACCAAAAAACAAGCCCTAACCCTAACGCTAGCCCTGGCACTAACCCTAACCCTGTCCTAGAACTAACATTAACACTAACCCTAGCCCTAACCCTAACCCTAGTGCTAGCCCTAGCCCTAGCACTAACCCAAACACTAATCCTAACGCTAGCCCTAGCCTTAAACCTAACCTTAAACGTAACCCTAGCCCTAACCCTAAACCTTATCTTAACCATAACCCTAACACTAGCCCTAGCCCTACACTTAACCCTAACCCAGACCCTACCCTAGCCTTAACCCTAACCCTAACCCTAACACTAACCCTAACCCTAGCCCAAGCCCTAACCCCAACCCTAATCCTAGCCCCAGCCCTAACACTAGCCTTAACCCTAACCCTAGTCTTAACCCTAACCCTAGCTCTAATCCTAACAAACAGCCTAAACCATAACCTAGCCTTAGCTCTAACCCTAATCCAAACCCTAAACCAAGCCCTAACCCTAGGCCTAGCCCTAACCCTAGCCCTAACCCTAGCCCTAGCCCTAGCCCAAACCCTAACCCTAACCCTAACCCTAGCCCTAACCTTAAACCTAAACCTAACCCTAACCCTAGCACTAGCCCTAGCCCTAGCCCTAGCTCTCACCCTAAACCTATCCCTAACCCTAGCCCTAGCCCTAGCCCTAACCCTACCACTAACCATAACCCTAGCACTAGCCCTAACCCTAAAACTAAACCTAGCCCTAGGCCTAGCCCTAGTCCTAACCCTAAACAAGGCCTAGCCCTAACCCTAACACTATCCCTAAACCTAACCCTACCCCTACCCCTAAACCTAACAAAAAACCTAACCCTAACCCTAGCCTGAACCCTAACCCACACGCTAAACCTAACACTAGCCCTAGCCATAACCCTAACCAGTACCCTAACCCTAACCCTAACCCTAGCCCTAACACGAGCCCTAGCCCTAGCGCTAAACCTAACCCTAAACCTAGCCCTAACCCTAGTCCTAGCCCTAGCCGAAACCCTAACCCTAACCCTAGCCCTAACCGTAACTTTAACCCTAACCCCAACACTAGCCTTAGCCCTAGCCCTAACCGTAAACTTAAACATAGCCGTAACCCTAACCCTAGCCCTTCCCTAAACCTAACACTATCCCTAGCCTTAACCCTAGCCCTAGCCAAAGCCCTAATCCTAACCCTAACCCTAGCTTCATCCTAGCTCTAGCCCTTAACCTAAAATTAAACCTAACCCTACTCCCAACCCTAACCATAAACCTAAATCTAACTCTAGCCCTAACCCTAACCCTAGACCTAACCTTAACCCTAACCCTAACCCTAACCCTAACCCTAACGGTAGCCCTAGCCCGAACCCTAGCCCTAACCCTAATCTAAACCTAACCCTATGCCCTAACCATAACCCTACCCCTAACCCTAACCCTACCCCTAACTAGCCCTAAATCTAACCCTAACCCTAGCCCTAGCCCTAGCCCTAGCCCTATCCCTTACCCTAAAACTAGCCCTAGCCCTAAACCTAACCCTAACAATAGCTCTAACCCTAACCCACACCTTAAACCTAAGGCTAGCCCTAGACCTAAACCTAACCCAAATCCTAAGCCTAGCCCTAGCACTAGTCATAAACCTAACCATAACCCTAGCCCTAGGCCTAGCCCTAGGACTAACCCAAACACTAACTCTAAACCTAGCCCTAACCCTAACCCTAACGCTAACCGTAGCCCTAGCCCTAACCCTAACTCTAAACCTAGCCCTAGGACTAACACAATCCCTAACCCTAACCGAAGCATAAACCTAGCCCTAGCCCTAACCCTAAACCTAAATATAACCATAGCTTTAACTGTAACCCCAACCCTAGCACTAGGCCTAGCCCTAATTTAAAACTAGCCCTAACCCTAACCCTAGCCCTTGCACTAACACTAACCCTAGTCCTAGAACTTACATTAACCCTAGCCCTAGCCCTAACCCTAACCCTAGTGCTATCCCTAGCCCTAGCACTAGCCCAAACACTAATCCTAACGCTAGTCCTAGTCCTAAGCCTAACCTTAACTCTAACCTTAGCACTAACCTAAACCTTATCTTAACCATAACACTAACACTAGCATAGCCCTAGAGGTAACCCTAAACCTAACCCTAACCCTAGCCCTAGCCTTAACCCTAACACTAACCCTAACACTAACCCTAAATCTAGCCCAAGCCCTAACCCCAACCCTAATCCTAGCCCCAGTCCTAACTCAAGCCTTAACCCTAACCCTAGCTCTAATCCTAACCCACAGCCTAAACCATACCCTAGCCTTAGCTCTAACAATAATCCAAACCCTAAACCAAGCCCTAGCCCTAGGCCTAAGCATAACCCTAGCCCTAGCCCGAGCCCTAGCCCTAACCCTAACCCTAACCCTAACCCTAGCCCGAGCCCTAACCCTAACCCTAACCCTAACCCTAACCCTAACCCTAGCCCTAGCCCTAGCACTAACCCTAAACCTAAACCTAGCCCTTGGCTTAGCCCTAGCCCTAATCCTAACCATTCCCTAGCCCTAATGCTAACCCTATCCCTAATGCTAGCCTTATCCCTAGCCCAAGCCCTAACACTAAACCTACTCCTAGACCTAACCCTTAACAAATCCAGGCCTAAGCATAACCCTAGCCCTAGCCCAAACCTAAACCTAGTCCTAGCCCAAGCCCAAGCCCTAGCCCTAACACTAAACCTAACCCTAATCCTAGCCCGAACCCTAACCCACACGCTAAACCTAACACTAGCCGTAGCCTTAACTCTAACCCTAACACTAACACTAAACCTAACTCTAGCGCAAGCCTTATCCCTAACCCTAACACGAGCCCCAGCCCTAAACCTAACCCTAACCCTAGCTCTAGCCCTAACCTTTGCCCTAACCCTAATCCAACCCCAACAAATCAGCAATACCAACCCAAACCTAACCCTGACCCTAGCCAGAACCCTAACCCACAGCTTAACCCAAACTAGCCCTAGCCGAAACCCTAACCCAAACCCTACCCCTAACCCTAGCCCTAACCCTAACCCTAACTCTAACCCTAAATGTAACTCTACCCCTAACCCTACCCTTAGCCCTAGCCTAACCCTAACACTAACACTAGTCCTAACCGTAAACCTAACCCTAACACTAACACTAGCCCTAGCCCTAAGCCTAACACTAACCCTAGCCATAACCCTAGCCCTAGCCCTAACCCTAACCGCAACCCTATCCCTAACCCTAACCCTAGCCCTAGCCCTAGCCATAACCCTAACACTAACCCTAGCCCTAGCCCTAGCCTTAACCATAACACTAACCCTAGCCCTATCCCTAGCCCTAGTTCTACCCCTAATCCAAACCATAAACCAAGCCCTAGCCCTAGCCCTAGCCCTAGCCATAACCCTAACCCTAGCCCTAGCCCTAGCCCTAATCCTAACTCTAACCCTAACTCTAACCATAACCCTAGCCCTAGCCATAAACCTAACCCTAGGCCTTGCCTTAACCCTAAACCTAGCCCTAGCCCTAAACCTAACCCTAGCCCTAGCCCCAAACCTAACCCAAACCCTAACACAAGCCCTAGCCCTAGCCCTTGCCATAACCCTAACCATAACACTAGACCTAGCCGTAAGTCTAACCTGAACCCTAACCCAAAACCTTGCCCTAGCCCTAGCCCTAACACTATCCCTAAGGGTAGCTCTAGTCCTATCCCTAGCCCTAGCCTAACCCTAACCCTAACCGTAACAATACCCCTAACCATAACCCTAACACTAAACTAACCCTAACCCTAAACTTAACCCGAACCCTAGCCCTAAACCTAACCCTAACCCTAGCCCTAGCCCTAAACCTAAGCCTAAGCGTAGCCCTAACCCTAACCCTAACCCAAGCCCTAAACCTAAACCTAACCCTAGCCCTAACCCTAGCCCTGGCCTTAAACCTAACCCTAGACCTAGCCCTAGCCCTAACCCTAACCCATACCCTAAACCTAACATTGGCCCTAGCTCTAAAACTAATTCTAACTAAACCAGACTCTAGCCCTAACCCTAGCCCTAGCCGTTACCCTAAACCGAAACCTAGCCCTAGCCCTAGCCCTAACCCTAACACTACCATAGCCCTAGCCCTAGCCCTAACCCAAACACTACCCTAAATCTAACCATAGCCCTATCCCTAAACCTAACTCTAGTGTAAGCCCTAGCCCTAACCCTAACCCTAGCCCTAGCCCTAGCCCTAACCATAACCCTAACACTTATCCCAACACCAACAACAACCCCAACCACAACCACAACCCTAACCCTCACCCTAGCCTGAACCCTAACCCATACCCTAAACCTAACACTAGCCCTAGCCGTAACTCTAACCCTAACCGTAGCTCTAGTCCTATCCCTAGCCCTAGCCTAACCCTAACCCTAACCGTAACCCTAGCCCTAACCGTTACCCTAACCCCAAACTAAACCTAACCCTAAACCTAACCCGAACTCTAGCCCTAACCCTAGACCTATCCCTAGCCCTAACCCTAACCCTAACCCTAGCCGTAACCCTAACCCTAACCCTAACCCCTACGCTAGCCCTAGCCTTAGCCCTAACACTAAACTTAACCGTAACCCTAGCCCAAACCCTACACCTTACCTTAATCCTAACACTAACACTCGCCCTAGCCCTAGACCTAACCCTAACCATAACTCTAACCCTAGCCCTAGCCTTAACCCTATCCCTAACCCTAATCCCTAACCGGAACCCTTGCCCAGCCCTAATGCTCACCATAACCCTGGCCCCATCCCTAACCATAACCCTAACCTTAGCCCTAGCCCTAACCTTAATCCTAACACTAATCCAACCCCAACAACAACCCCAACCCCAACCCCAACCCTATACCTGACACTAGCCTGAACCCTAACCCACAACCTAAACTTAACACTAGCCCTAGCCATAACCCTTACCTGAACCCTAAACCTAACCCTAGCCCTAGCCTAACCCTAACCCTAACCCCAACCCAGCCCCAGCCCTAACCTTAACCCTAACCCTAAACCTAGCCCTAGCACGAACCCTAACCCTAGTACTATACCTAAACCTAGCCCTAGCACTGAACCTAACCCTAGTCCCAGTCCTAAACCTAACCCTAAACCTAGCCCTAACCCTAACCCTAACCGTAGCCCTAGCACAAACACTAATCCCAATGCTAGCCCTAGCCCTAAATCTAAACTCAACCGTAACCCTAGACCTAACCCTAAACCTTACTTTAACCCTAACCCTAACACTCGCCCTAGCCCTAGACCTAACCCTAACTCTAACCCTAACCCGAGCCCTAGCCTTAACCCTAACCCTAATCCTAACCCTAACCCTAACCGCAACCCTAGCCCAGCCCTAACGCCAACCCTAACCCTGGCCCCAGCCCTAACCCTAACCCTAACCCTAACCTAACCCTAACCCTAGCCCTAGCCCTAGCCATAACCATAACCCTAACCCTAACGCCAACCCAAACAACAACACCAACCACAACCCCAACACTAACCCTGACCCTAGCATGAACCCCAACCCACACCCTAAACCTAACACTAGCCCTAGCCATAAATCAAACACGAACCCTAATCCTAACCCTAGCCCTATCCTAGCCCTAAACCTAACCCTAACCCTAAACCTAACCGTAGCCCTAGCCCTGTCCCTAACCCTTACCATAACACTAGCCCTAGGCCTAAACCTAAACCTAACCCTAACCCTAGCCCTAGCTCTAAACATAACCCTATCCTAACCCTAGTCCTAGCCCTAGCCCTAGCCCTAACCCTAACCCTAGCCCGAACAAAAACCCAAACACTAAACCTAGCTCTAACCCTAATACAAACCCTAAACCAGACCCTAGCCCTAGCCCTAGCCCTAACCCTAACCCTAACCCTAGCCCTAGGCCTAGCCATAGGACTAACACAAATCCTAACCCTAACCCTAACCCTACCCTAACCCTACCTAATCCTAACACTAACCCTAGTCCTAACCATAACCCTAAACCTAACACTAACCCTAGCACTAGCCCGAACCCTAACCCTAGTCCTAAATCTAACCCTAGCCCTAGCACTAACTGTAACCCTAGTCCTAGCCCTAACACTAACCTTAACCCTAGCCCTAACCCTAATCCTAGTTCTAGCCCTAGCCCTAGCCCTAGCCCAAACAATAATCCTAACGCTAGCCCTAACCCTAACCGTAACCGTAACCCTAGCCCTAACCCTTAACCTTACCTGAACCCTAACCCTAACACTAGCCCAAGCCGTAACCCTAACCCTAACACTAGCCCAAGCCCTAACCCTAACCCTAACAATAGCACCAGCCCTAACCCTAACCCTTACCCTAGCCCTAGCCCTAACCATAGCCCTAACCCTAATCCAACGCCAACACAACACCAACACCAACCCAACCCTAACCCTGACCCTAGCCTGAACACTAAACCACACCTTAACCCAAACCTGGCCCTAGCCCTAAACCTAAACCTAGTCCTAGCCCTAACCCTAAACCTAGCCCTAGCCCCAACCCTAACCGAAACCCTAACCATAGCCCTAGCCCTAGCAATAACCCTAACCCTAACCCTAACACTAGCCCTAGCCCTAAACTTAACCATAGTCCTAGCCCAAACCCTGACCCTAAACCTAGCCCGAACCATAACCATAGTGTGAGCCCAGGCAGAGCCCTAGACCAAACCCTAACCCTAACCCTAGCTCTAGCCCTAACTCTAGCCCTAACCCTAACGCTAAACATAGCCCTAACCCTAAACTTTACCTTAACCCTAACCCTAACACTAGCCCTAGCCTTAGACAAAACCCTAACCCTAACCGTAACCACAACCCTAGCCCTACCCCTAACCCTAACACTAACCATAGCCCTAGGTTTAGCCCTAAGACTAACCCTAACCCTAGCCCTAACAATAACCTTAGCCCTAACCCTACCCTAATGCTAGCTCTAAACCTAACCCACACCGTATACCTATCCCTAGCCTTAGCCCTAACCCTAACCTAAACACTAACCATAGCACTAGCCCTAGCCCTAACCCAAACACTAGCCCTAAACCTAATCATAGCCCTAGCCCTAACCCTAACCCTAACTATAGCCCTAGCCCTAGGCCAAACCCTAACCCTAACCCTAGCGCTAGCCCTAATCCTAACCCTAACCCTATCTCTAGCGCTAGGCCTAACCCTAACCATAGCCCTAACCCTAAACCTAACCCTAGTGCTAGCCATAGCCCTAACCCTAGCCCAAAACCTAATCCTAACCCTTGCCCTAAACCTAAACCTAACCCTAGACCTAGCCCCAGCCCTAGCCCTAAACCAAATCCTAAACATAAGCCTAGCCCTAACACTACCCTAATGCTAATCCTAGACCTGGCCCTAGCAATAACCCTAGCCCTAGCCCTAGACCTAGACCTAATCCTAAACCGAAACCTAGCACTAACCCTAACCACAACCCTAACCCAAGCCCTAGTCCTAGCCCTAACCCTAACCCCAACGCTAACCCTAACCCTAGACCTAAGGCTTTTCCTAAACTTAACCCTAAAGAAAGCCCGAACCCTAACCCACACCTTAAACCTAACACTAGCCCTAGCCCTAACCCTAACCCGAACCCACACGGAAGTCCTAGCCCTAGCCTTAGTCTAACCCAAAACCTAACCCTAACCCTAGCCCTTGCCTTAACACTAAACCCAACCTTAAACCTAAACCTAACCCTAGCCCTGGCCTTAAAACTAACCCTACTCAAGACCTAGACCTAGCCCTAGCCCTTGACATAACCATAACCCTAATCCTAACCCTAGCCCTAGCCCTAAGCTTAACCCTAACCCTAACCCCAACTCCAACAACAACTCAACACTAACCCTAGCCCTAGCCCTAGACCTAGTCCTAAACTTAACCCGAACCCTAGCCCTAACGCTAACGCAAACCTAACTCTAGTCCTAGCTTTAGACATACCCTAGATAAAGCCCTAGCCCTATCCCTAACCCTCACCCAAACCATAGCCCTAGCCCTAGACCAAGCCCTAACCCTAAACCTAACCATAGCCCTAACCCTAACCCTAACCCTAACCCTAGACCTGACCCTAACCCTAGCTCTAGCCCTAGCCCTAACCCTAACCCTAACCCTCAACCTAGCCCTAGGCCTAGCTCTAACCCTAACCCTAACCCTAACTTGAGCCCAAACCCTAACGCACACCCTAAACGTAACACTAGCCCTAGCCCTAACCCTAGCCCTAACCCTACCCCTAACACTAGCCCTAGCCAGCCCTAGCCCTAAACGTAAACCTAAAACAAGCCCTAGGCCAATCCCTAGCCCTAACCCTAACCATAGCCCCAGCTCTAAACCTAACCCTATACCTAACCCTAACCTTAGCCCTAGCCCAAGACTTAACCCTAAACCTAGCCCTAGCCCGAACCCTTACCCTAAACCTAGCACTAACCATAACCCTAGCCCTTGCCCTAACCCTAACCCTAGTCCTAGCCGTAGCCCTAGCCCTAGACCTAACAGTAAACCTAATCCTAACCCTAGCCCGAAGACTAACCCACAAGCTAAACATAACACTAGCCCTAGCCGTAACCCTAACCGGTAACCTAACCCTAAACCTAGACCTAGCACAAGCCCTAACCCAAATCCTAAACCTGGCCCTACCCGAGCCCTAGCCCTAGTCCTAAACCTAACCATAAAACTAGCCCTACTTCTTACACTTACCCTAAAACTACACCTAACCCTAACACTAGCCCTAGCCCTAGCCCTATCCCTAACCCTAACCCTAAAGCTAGTCCTAGGCCTAGCCCTAACCCTAAACCTAACTCGAGCCCGAACCCTAACCCACACCCGAAACCTAACACTAGCCCTAACTCTAACCCTAAACCGAACCCTAACAGTAACCCTAACCGTTAACCTAGCGCTAGCCCTAGCCCTAGCCCTAATGGTAACCCTAACCCTAAACCCTAGCCCTAGCCCTAACCATAAACCTAGTCTTAGGCCTAGCACTAAACCTAACCCTACCTCAAGCCCGAACCCTAAACCACACCCTAAACCTAACACTAGCCCTAGCCCTAACCCTAAACCTAACCCTAATCCTAGCACTAACACTAGCCCAAAACCTAAACCTAACCCTAGCCCTAGCCCTAGCCCTAGCCCTAGCCCTAGCCCTAAACCTAAACCTAAACCTAGCCCTAGCCCTAGACCTAGACCTAAACCTAAGCCTAACCATAACCCTACCCCTAACACTAGCCCTAGCCCTAGCCCTAACCCTAACCGTAAACCTAAAACTAGCCTTAGGCCTATCCCTAGACCAAACCCTAACCTTAGCCCTAAATCTAACACTAACCCTATCCCTAAACCTAGCCTTAGCTCTAGCCCAAGCCCTAACCCTAAACCGAGCCCTAGCCCTAGCCCTAAACCTAACCCTAGACCTAGCCCCAACCATAACCCAAACCCTAACCCTAACCCTAGCCCTAGCACTACCCCTAGCCCTAGCCTAACCCTAACCTAACCCCAGTCCTAAACATAACCCTAAACTTAACACTAACACTAGCCCTTGCCCAAAACCTAACCCTACTCCTAAATCTAAACCAAGCCCTAGCACTAACTGTAACCCTAGACCAGGCCTAACCCTAACCCTAACCCTAGAACTAAACCTAATCCTAGTTCTAGCCCTAGCCCTAACCTTAGCCCAAACACTAATCCTAAAGCTAGCCCTAGCCTTAACCCTAACCCTAACCCTAGCCCCAACCCTAACCCCAACCCTAACCCTAGCAGTAGCCCTAACCTTTGCCCTAACCCTAATCCAAACCCAAAACAACACCAACACCAAACCCAACCCTAACCCTGACCCTAGCCTGAACCCTAACCCACACCATAACCCAACACTAGCCCTAGACAAAACCCTAACCCAAACCCTAAACCTAACCCTAGACCTAGCCCTAGCCCTAACCTTAACCCTAACCCTAACCCTATCCCTAACCTTACCCCTAGCCCTAGACTATCCCTAACACTAAACCTAGCCCTAACCCTAGCCATAGCCCTAGCCCTAGCCCTAGCCCTAACCCAAACCCTTACCCTAACCCTAGCCCTTTCCCTAACCCTAACCCTAGCTCTAACCCTAACCCACACCCTAAACCTAATGCTAGCCATAGCCCTAACCCTAACACAAACCCTAACCCTAGCCATAGCCTAGCCCTAATCCTAACCCTAATCTACCTCTAACCCTAACCGTACCCTAGCACTAACTCTAACACTAGCCCTAAACCTAACCCTAGCCCTAACCCTAACCCTAATCCTAACACTAGCCCTTTGCCTGGCCCTAGCCCTAACCCAAAACCTAAACCTAGCCCTAGGCCTAGACCTAGGCCAAAGCCAAACCATCGCCCTAGCTCTAACCCTAACCCTATCCCTAACCCTAGATTTAGTCATAGCCCAAATCCTAACCCTAAACCTAGCACTAGCCCTAGTCTTAAAACTAACCCTAGCCCTAGCCCCAACCCTAACCCAAACCCTAACACTAACCCTAGACCTAGCCCTAGCCTAACTCTAACCCTAACCCTAACCCTAGCCCTAGCTCTACCCCTACCACAAGCCTAACCCTAACCCTAACCCTAGTCCTAAACATAACCCTAAACTTAACACTAAACCTAGCCCTAGCCCTACCCCTAGACCTAGCCTAACCCTAATCCTAACACTAGTCCTAACCGTAGACCTAATCCTAAAAGTAACCCTAGCCCTTGCCTGAAACCTAACCCTAGTCCTAAAGCTAACCCTAGCCCTAGCACTAACCCTAACCCTAGTCCTAGCCCTAACCCTAACCCTAACCCTAGCCCTAAGCATTACCTAGTGCTAGATCTAGCCCTAGCCCTAGTCCAAACACTAATCCTAATGCTAGCCCTAGCCCTAACCCTAACCTTAACCTTAACCCTAGCCCTAACCATAAACCTTACCTTAACTGTAACCCTAACACTAGCCCTAGCCCTAGACCTAGCCCTAAACCTAACCCTAACCCTAGCCCTAGCCTTCACAATAACCCTAACACTAACACTAACCCTAACTCTAACCCTAGCCTTAACCCTAACCCTAACCCTAGCCCCAACCCTAACCCTAACCCTAACCCTAGCAGTAGCCCTAACCTTTGCCCTAACCCTAATCCAAACCCAAAACAACACCAACACCAAACCCAACCCTAAACCTGACCCTAGCCTGAACCCTAACCCACACCATAACCCAACACTAGCCCTAGCCGAAACCCTAACCCAAACCCTAAACCTAACCCTAGAACTAGCCCTAGCCCTAACCTTAACCCTAACCCTAACCCTAGCCCTAACCTTACCCCTAGCCCTAGACTATCCCTAACACTAAACCTAGCCCTAACCCTAGCCATAGCCCTAGCCCTAGCCCTAGCCCTAACCCAAACCCTTACCCTAACCCTAGCCCTTTCCCTAACCCTAACCCTAGCTCTAACCCTAACCCACACCCTAAACCTAATGCTAGCCATAGCCCTAACCCTAACACAAACCCTAACCCTAGCCATAGCCTAGCCCTAATCCTAACCCCAATCTAGCTCTAACCCTAAACGTACCCTAGCACTAACTCTAACCCTAGTCCTAGCCCTAACCCTAGCCCTAACCCTAACCCTAATCCTAACACTAGCCCTTTGCCTAGCCCTAGCCCTAACCCAAAACCTAAACCTAGCCCTAGGCCTAGACCTAGGCCAAAGCCAAACCATCGCCCTAGCTCTAACCCTAACCCTATCCCTAACCCTGGATTTAGTCATAGCCCAAATCCTAACCCTAAACCTAGCACTAGCCCTAGTCTTAAAACTAACCCTAGCCCTAGCCCCAACCCTAACCCAAACCCTAACACTAACCCTAGACCTAGCCCTAGCCTAACTCTAACCCTAACCCTAACCCCAGCCCTAGCTCTACCCCTACCACAAGCCTAACCCTAACCCTAACCCTAGTCCTAAACATAACCCTAAACTTAACACTAAACCTAGCCCTAGCCCTACCCCTAGACCTAGCCTAACCCTAATCCTAACCCTAGTCCTAACCGTAGACCTAATCCTAAAAGTAACCCTAGCCCTTGCCTGAAACCTAACCCGAGTCCTAAATCTAACCCTAGCCCTAGCACTAACCCTAACCCTAGTCCTAGCCCTAACCCTAACCCTAACACTAGCCCTAAGCATAACCTAGTGCTAGATCTAGCCCTAGCCCTAGTCCAAACACTAATCCTAACGCTAGCCCTAGCCCTAACCCTAACCTTAACTGTAACCCTAGCCCTAACCCGAAACCTTACCGAAACCCTAACCCTAACACTATCCCTAGCCCTAGACCTAACCCTAAACCTATCCCTAACCCTAGCACTAGCCCTAGCCCTAGCCTTCACAATAACGCTAACACTGACCCTAACCCTAACCCTAGCCCAAGCCCTAACCCTAACCCTAGCCCCAACCCTAACCCTAACCCTAACCATAGCCCTAGGCCTAGCCCTAACGATAACATCAGCCCTAGCCCTAGCCCTAACCCTAACCCTAACCCTAACCCTTACCCTAACCCTAGCCCTTTCCCTAACCCTAACGCTAACACTAGCCCTAGCCCTAGACCTAACAATAACCCTAACTCTAACCGTAGCCCTAGCCTTCACAATAGCCCTAACATTGACACTAACCCTAACCCTAGCCCCAACTTTAACCCTAATCCTCACCCTAGCTCTAGCCCAAACATTTGCCCTAACCCTAATCCAACCCCAACACAACACCAACACCAACCCTAACCCTAAACCTGACCCTAGCCTGAACCCTAACCCACACCATAACCCAACACTAGCCCTAGCCGTAACCCTAACTCAAACCCAAACCCAAACCCTAGACCTAGACTTAACCTAACCCTAACCCTAGCCCTAGCCCTAGCCCTAGCCTAAACCTAACCCTAACCCTAGTCCTAACCGTAACCCTAACACTAACACTTACCCTAGCCCTAGCCCAAACCGTAACCCTAGTGCTAGCCCTAACCCTAGCCCTAGCCATAGCACTAACTCTAACCCAAACCCTAACCCTAGCCCTAAACCTAACCCTAAAACTATCCCGAACCCTAACCTTAGCCCTAGCACTAACTCTAACCCTAGTCCTAGAACTTACCCTAACCCTAGCCCTAGCCCAAACCCTAACCCTAGTGCTAGCCCTAGCCCTAGTACAAACAATAACCCTAAAACTAAACCCTAGCCCTAACCCTAAACCTAACCCTATCGCTAGCCCTAGCCCTAGCTCTAACCCTAACCTTAACCCTAACCCTAGACTAACCCTAAACCTTACCTTAATATTAACCCTAACACTCGCCCTAGCACTAGACCTAACCCTAACCCTAACCCTAACCGTAACTCTAGCCCAGCCCTAATGCTAACCCAAACCCTGGACCTAGCCCTAACTCTAACCGTAACCCTAACCGTAGCCCTAGCCCTACTCCTAGCCCTAGCCTAACCCTAACCCTAACCCTAGTCCTAACCGTAACCCTAAACCTAACACTAACCCTAGCCCTGCCCCGAAACCTAACCCTAGTCCTAAATCCTACCCTAGCCCTAACACTAACCCTAACCTTAAACCTAACCCTAGCAGTAGCCCTAAAACTAAACTTACCTCTAGCCCTAGCCCTAGCCCTAGCCCTAGCCATATCCTAACCCTAATCCTAACCCTAACCTTCGCCCTAGCCCTAACCCTAACCCTAACCCTACCACTAGCCTTAATGCTTACCCTAACCCTAGCCCTAATCCTAGACCTAACCGTCACCCTAACAAGAACCCGAAACACAACCCAAACCATAACCCTAGCCCTAGCCCAAGACGCTAACCCTAACCCTAGACCTAACCCTAGCCCTAAACCTAAGCCTAGCCGTAGGCGTAGCGCTATACCTAGCCCTAACCCTAACACTAACCGAACCCCAACCCAACACTAAGCCTGAACCTAGCGTGAACCCTAACCCACACCCTAAACATAACACTAGCCCTAGCCATAACCCCAACAAAACACTAACCCTAGCACTCGCCCTAACCCTAACCCTAACCCTAATCCTAACCCTAACCCTAGCCCTAAACCTAACCGACACCCTAAACTTAACCGTAGCCCTAACCCTAACTCTATTCCAAATCCTAACCCTAGCACTAGACCTAGCCCTTGCCCTAACCCTAGCCCTAAACCTAACACTAGCCCTAGCCCTAGCCCTAAACCTAAACGTAACCATAACCCTAGCCCTAGCCCAAACCCTAACGCTAACCCTAGCACTACGCCTAGCACTAGCACGAAACCTAGACCTAACCCTAAACTTAACCGTAGCCCTAAACCTAACCCTAAACCAAACCCTAACCCTAGCCTTAGCCCTAGACCTAGCCCTAACCCTAAACCTAGCCTTATCCCAAACACTTACCCTAAACCTAGCCCTAACTCTAACCCTAACCCTAGCCATAGCCCTAACGCTAACCCTAGTCCTAGCCCTAGCCCTAATCCTAAACCTAACCCTAATACCTAAAACTAACCCTAGACCTAACCCCACCCTAACCCTTGCCCTAGGCCTAGCCCTAGCCCTAAACCAAACCCTAACCTTAACCCTAGCCCTAACCCTATCCCTAGCCCTAACCCAAGCCCTAGCCCTAACCCTAACCCACACCCTAAACCTAACACTAGACCTAGCCCTAACCCTAACCCAAACCCTAAACCTAGCCCTAGCCCTAGCCCTCAACCTAACCCTAGCCTTAGCACTAGCCCTAGCATTAGCCCTATACCTAACCCTAATCCTAACCCTAGCCCTAGCCCTAACCCTAACCCTAACACTTGCTCTAGGCCTAGACCTAGCACTAACCCTAACCCTAACCCTAGCCCTAACCATAAAAATAGCCATACTCCTAACCCTAGCCCTAACCTGAACCTAGCCCTAGCCCTAGCCCTAAAAATAACCCTAGCCCTAGACCTACCCAAACCCTAGGCCTAAACCTACCCCTGGCCTTAACCGTAACCCTGACCCTAGCCTTAACCTAACCCTAACCCTAGTCCTAGCCCTAGCCCTAAACCTATCCATAACCCTAACCCTAACACTGACACTAGCCCTAGCCCTAAACCAAACCCACAACCTAAACTTCAACGTAGCCCAAAACCTAACCCTAACCCAAACCCTAACACTAGCCCTAGACCTAGCCCGAGCACTAACCCTAAACCTAAACATAACCCTAACACTAGCACTAATCCTAACACTAGCCCTAACCTTAGCCCTAGCCCTAAACCTAACCATAACCAAAACCATAGCCCTACCCGAAACCCTAACCCGTAACCCTAGCCCTAGTCCTAGCCCTAGCACGAAACCTAGACCTAACTGAATACATAACCGTAGCCCTAACCCTAACCCTAGCCCAAGCCCTAGCCCTTACTGTCAAATTAACACTAGCCCTACCACTAGCCCTAGCATTAGCCCAGAATCTAAAACTAACCCTAACCCTAGCCGTAGCCCTAACACTAACCCTAACACTAGCCCTAGGCCTATCCCTAGCACTAACCCTAAACCTAAACCTAGCCCTAGTCGTAGCCCTAACCCTAACCCTAACACTAGCCCTAATTCTAGCCCAGTCCTAGAACTAGCCCTAGACCTAGCCCTAGCCCTAAAAATAACCCTAGCCCTAGACAAAACCCAAACCCTAGCCCTAAACCTAGCCCTAGCCCTAACCGTAACACTAACCCTAGCCCTAACCATAACCCTAACCCTATCCCTAACCCTAAAGCTAGCCCTAAACCTAGCCTTAGCCCAAACCCTAACCCTAACCCTAACCCTAGTCATAGACCTTGCCCTAGCCATAACCCTATCCCTAAACCTAGCCCTAGCCCTAGCCCTAGCCCTAACCCTAACATTAACCCTAGCCCTAAACCTAACCCAAACCCTAAACCTAACTCTAACCCTAATCCTAGCCATAGCCCTAGCAAAAGCTGTAACATTAACCCTAACAGTAACACTAACCTTAGCCCTAAACCTAACCCTATCCCTAG
Source organism: Sylvilagus bachmani (assembly GCA_015711505.1). Taxonomy (NCBI): domain Eukaryota; kingdom Metazoa; phylum Chordata; class Mammalia; order Lagomorpha; family Leporidae; genus Sylvilagus; species Sylvilagus bachmani. The sequence goes on from CM027399.1 coordinate 48,310,120, forward strand.
CATTAGCCCTAGCCCTAATCCTAACCCTAAATGTAGCCCTAGCCCTAGCCCTAGCATTAGCCCTAACCATAACCCTAACACTAACCATAACCATTGCCCTAGTCCTAGCTCTAGAATTAGCACTTACCCTAACCCTAACCATAACCCAAACCCTAGCCCTAACCCTAGCCCTAAACCTAACCCTTACCCCAACCCGAAACACAACGCCAACACTGACCCTAGCCTTAGCGCTAGCCCTAGATCAAACCCTAACCCTAGAACTAACCCTAGCAATATACCTAACCCTAACCCTAGCCCTAACCCTAGACCTGGCCCTAGACCTAGCCATAACCCTAACCCTAACATTAGCCCAACACCAACCCTAAGCCTGACCCTAGCCTGAACCCTAACCCACACCCTAAACCTAAAACTAGCCCTAGCCGTAACCATAACCCTAACCCGAACCCTAACCCTAGCCCTACCCTAGCCCTAACCGAAACCTCACCTTAAACCTAACACTAAATCCAGCCCTAAAACTAACCCACACCCTACACATAACCCTACCCCAAGCCCTAAACCTAACCCGAACCCTAACCCTAGCCCTAGCCGAAACCCTAAACCTAACTCTAGCCCTAGCCCTAGACCTAGCACGAAACCTAAACCTAACCCTAAACCTAACCGTAGCCCTAATCCTAACCCTAGCCCTAAACCTAACCCTAACACTAGGCTTAGCCCTAGCCCTACCACTAACCCTAAACTGAGCCCTAGCCCTAACCCTTACTCTAACCCTAGCCCTAAACCTAACCCTAACCTTAGCCCTAGGCCTAACGCTAACCCTAGTTCTAGCCCTAGCCCTAGCCCTAACCTAAACCTAGCCCTAACCCTAGCCCACACCCTAAACCTAACCCTAGCCCTACCTAACCCTATCCCAAACCCTAAAACAAACACCTGCCATAGCCCTAACACTAACCCTAACCCTAACCCTCGCACTAGCCCTAATGCTAACCCTAACCCTAGCCCTAGTCCTAGCCCTAACCGTCACCCTAACCCGAACCCGAAACACAACCCAAACCCTAAACCTAGACCTAACCGTAGCCCTAAAACTACCCTAACCCTAGCTGTAGGCCTAGCGCTAGACCTAGCCCTAACCCTAACCCTAACCAAACCCAAACCCCAACCCTAAGCCTGAACCTAGCGTGAACACCTCAACCACACCCTAAGCAAAACACTAACCCTAGCCATAACCCTAACCCAAACCCGAACAATAGCACTAGCCCTAAACCTAATCCTAACCCAAATCCTAACCCTAACCCAAATCCAAACCCTAACCCTAGCCCTAGACCTAGCCCTTACCATAACGCTAGCCCTAACCCTAACATTAGCCCTAGCCCTAGCCCTAGCCCTAGCCCTAGCCCTAAACCTAAACCTAACCCTAACCCTAGCCCTAGCCCAAACCCTAAGCCTAACCCTAGCCCTAGGCCTAGCCCTAGCACGAAACCTAGACCTAACCCTAAACTTAACCGTAGCCCTAACCCTAACCCTAAACCTAACCCTAACACTAGCCTTAGCCCTAGCACTAGCCCTAACACTAAACGTAGCCTTAGCCCTAACGCTAACCGTAGTCCTAGCCCTAGACCTAGCCCTAGTCCTAAACCTAACCCTAATACCTAAAGCTAAACCTAGTCCTAACTCCGCTCTAACCCTAGCCCTATGCCTAGCCCTAGCCCTAACCCAAAACCCTAACCTTAACCCTAGCCCTAACCCTAACCCTAGCCCTAACCCTAACCCACACCCTAAACCTAACCCTAGACCTAGCCCTAACCCTAACCCAAACCCTAAACCAAGCCCTAGCCCTAGCCCTAGCCCTAACCTTAACCTAACCCTAGCCTTAGCACTAGCCCTAGCATTAGCCCTAAACCTAATCCTAACCCTAACCCTAGCCCTAAACCTAACCCTAACCCTAACACTTGCCCTAGGCCTAGCCCTAGCAATAACCCTAACCCTAACCCTAGCACTAACCATAACAATAGCCCTACCCCTAACCCTAGCCCTAACCTAGACCTAGCCCTAGCCCTAGCCCTAGCCCTAGTCCTAGCCCTAACCTTAACGCTAACCCTAGCCCTAACCCTAGCCCAGGCCTAGAGCTAGCCCCATACCTAGCCCTAGCCCTAAAAATAACCCTAGCCCTAGACCTACCCAAACCCTAGGCCTGAACCTAGCCCTAGCCCTAAGCGTAACCCTAACCCTAGCCCTTACCTAACCTTAACACTAGCCCTAGGCCTAGCCCTAGCAATAACCCCAACCCTTACACTAGCCCTAAACCTAATTCGAGCCCTAGACCTAGCCCTAGCCCTAGCCCTAGCCCTAACCATAAAACTAGCCCTAGACCTAACCCAAACCCTAGCCCTAGCCCTAACCGTAACCCTAAACCTAGCACTAACCCTCACCCAAACCCTAGCCCTAGCCAAAAACTAAACCTAGCCCTAGCCCTAACCCTAACACTAACCATAACACTAACCCTAACTCTAACTCTAACCCTAAAGCTAACCCTAGCCCTAAACCTAACCCTAACCCTAGCACTAGTCCTAGCCGTGGCCCTAACCCTAACCCTAAGCTTAACCATAACACTAGCGCTAGAATTAACCCTAACAGTAATCGTAGTCTTAGGCCTAGTCCTAGGACTAACCCTAACCCTAAATCTAACCCTAAACCCTAACACTAACCCTAGCCCTAACTTTACCCTAACCCAAGGCCCAGCACTTACCGTAACCCTAACCCTAGCCCTAGGCCTAGTCCTAAGACTAACCCTAACCCTAACCCTATCCTTAGCCCTAACCCTAACCCTAACCCTAACCCTAGCCGTAGGCCTAGTACTAGGACTAACCCTAAACCTAACCCTAACCCTAACCTAAACCTAGTCCTTGCACTAACCCTAACCCTAGTCGAAGCCCTAGCACTAGCCCTATCCCTAACCCTAACACCAACCCTAACACTAACCCTAGCCCGAACCCTAACCCACACCCTAAGCCTAACACTAGCCCTAACCCTAACCCTGACGCGAACCCTCAACCTAAACCTAGCCCTAACCATTACACTAACACTAACCCTAACCGTAGCCCTAGCCCTAGAACTAGCCATAGCCTAACCTTAAGACCAAACCTAACCCTAGCCCTAATCGTAACCCTAACCCTAACACTAACCGTAGTCCTAGCACTAACCCTAACCCTAACGTTAGCCAAAACACTAGCCCTAGCCCTAGCCCTAACCCTAAACCTAAACCTAGCCCTAACCGCAGCCGTAGCCCTAGCCCTAACCCTAACCCTAAACCTAGAACTAACCCTAGCCCTAGCCTTAGCCCTAGCCCAAACCCTAACCGTAACCCTAGCCATAGCCCTAACCCTAACCCTAAACATAGCCAAAACCCTAACCCTTGCCCTATCCCTAACGCTAAACCTAACACTAGCCCTAACCCTAATCAAAACCCTAAACCAAGCCCTAGCGCTAGCCCTCGTGCTAGCCCAAGCCCTAGCCCTAACCCTTACCCTGACCCTAGCCCTAGTCCTAACCGTAACCCTAACCCTAACCCTGGCCCTAAACCTAACAAACACCCTAAACAAAACCCTAGCACTAGCCCTAACCCTAACGCAAACCCTAACCGTCGCCCTAGCCCTAGTCCTAGCCCTCGTCTTACGCTTAACCCTAATTTAAACCTAAGCCTAGCAATAACCCTAAACTTAACCCTAGCCCAAGCCCTAGCCATAGACCTAACCCTAGCCCTAGGCCTAGCCCTAGACTAACCCTAACCCTAGCCCTAGGCCTAGCCCAAGGACTAACCCTAACCCTAAACCTAACATTAGCCCTAACCCTAACCCTAGCAATAACCCTAACCCTAGCAATAACGCTAAAGCTAACGCTAGCCCAAGCCCTACCCAAATCCTAGCCCTAACCTAACCCTAACCCTAACGCTAGACCTAACCCTAAACCTAGACCTAGGACTACCCCAACCTCTTACCCTAACCCTATCACTGGCCCTAACAATAATCCTAACCCTAGCTCTAACCCTAACCCACAATCTAAACCTAAACCTATCCCTAGCCCTAACCCTAACCCAAACCCTAAACCTAGCAATAGCCCTAACCCTAACCCTAGCCCTAACCCTAACCCTAGCCCTAGCCTTAACCCTAACCCTAGTCTTAGCCCAAACCCTAACCCTAGCCCAAGCCCTAACCTTAAACCTAGTGCTAGATCTAGTCATAGCCCAAACCCTAACCCTAATCCTAGCCCTAGCCCTAACTCTAACCTTACCCGTAGACTAGCCCTAACCCTAACCTAAACCCTAACCCTAGTCTAACACTAAACCTTACCTTAACCCTAACCCTAACACTAGCCTTAGCACTACACCTAACCCTAATCCTAAACCTAACCCTAACCCTAGCCATAGCCCTAGTCCTAGCCCTAGCGCTAGCCCTAGCCCTAAACCTAATCCTAACCCTAGCCCAAAAGCCTAACCCTAAACCTGACCCTAGCCCTACTCCTAACCTTAACCCTAACCCTAGCCTTGGCCCTAGCCCTAGCCCTAACACTAAAAATAGCCCTAGCCTTAGCCCTTACCCTAAAACTAGCCCTAAGCATAACCCTAGCCATAGCCCTAACACTAACCCTAGTCCTAGACCTAGCCCTAGCCCTAGGCCTAAAACTAACCCTAATACCTAAAGCTAACCCTAGCTCTAACCCCACCCTAACGCTAGCCCTAGGCCTAGCCCTAGCCCTAGCCCTAACCCAAACCCTAACCTTAACCCTAGCCCTAACCCTAACCTAGACCTAACACTAGCCCTAGCCCTAACCCTAACCCACACCCTAAACCTAACACTAGACCTAGCCCTAACCCTAACCCAAAACTTAAACCAAGCCCTAGCAGTAGCCCTAACCCTCAACCAAACCCTAGCCTTAGCAGTAGCCCTAGCATTAGCCCTAAACCTAACCCTAACGCTAACCCTAGCCCTAGCCCTAACCCTAAACCTAACACTTGACCTAGGCCTAGCCCTAGCACTAACCATAACCCTAACCCTAGCCATGACCATAACAATAGCCCTACCCCTAACCCTAGCCCTAACCTAGCCCTAGCCCTAGCCCTAGCCCTAGTCCTAGCCCTAAACTTAAAGCTAACCCTAGCCCTAACCCTAGCCCAGGACTAGAGCTAGCCCTGGACCTAGCCCTAGCACTAAAAATAACCCTAGCCCTAGACCAACCCAAACCCTAGGCCTAAACCTAGCAATTGCCCTAACCGTAACCCTAACCCTAGCCCTAACCCTAACCCTAACCCTAACACTAGCCCTAGGCCTAGCCCTAGCACTAACCCTAACACTAACACTAGCCCTAACCCTAACCCTAGACCTATCCCTAACCCCAGCCCTAGCCCTAGACCCAGCCCTAGACCTAGCCCTAGCCCTAACCCTAAACCTAACCCTAACCCTAACCCTAGCCCTAGGGCAGGTCCTAGGACTAAAACTAAACCTAACCATAACTCTAGCCCTAACCCTAACCCACACACTAAACATAACCCTAGTCCTTGCAATAACCCTAAACCTAGTCCTAGCCATGGCACTAAAACTAGCCCTAGCCCTATCACTAACCCTAACACTAACCCTAGACCGAACCCTAACCCACACCCTAAACCTAACACTAACCCTAGCCATAACCCTGACCCGAACCCTAAACCTAACCCTAGCCCTAGCCCTAGCCATAACCATTACACTAACACTAACCGTAACCCTAGCCCTAGCCCTAGCCATAGCCATAGCCTAAACTTAAGAAAACCCTAACCCTAGCCCTAATCATAAACCTAACCCTAGCACTAAACGTAGTCTAGCCATAACCCTAACCCTAAACTTAGCCTAAACACTAGCCCTAGTTCTAGCCCAAACCCTAAACCTAAACCTAGCCCTAACCCTAGCCCTAGCCCTAGCCCTAAACCACATCCTAACGCTAGCCCTAGCCCTAACCCTAACCCTAAACCCAGAACTAACCCTAGCCCTAGCACTAGCCCTAGCCCAAATCCTAGGCCTAACCCTAGGCATAGCCCTAACCCTAACCTAAACATAGCCCAAAACCTAACCGTAGCCCTATCCCTAATCCTAAACCTAACACTAGCCCTAACCCTAATAAACCCTAAACCAAGCCCTAGCCCTAGCCCTAGCCCTACCGCTAAAACCAACCCTAGCCCTAGCCCTAGCCCTAGACCTAACACTAACCCTAGCCCTAGGCCTAACCCTAGCCCTAGCCCTAACCCTAACACTAACCCTAACCCTAGCCCTAGGCCTAGTCCTAGGACTAACCCAAAACCTAACCCTAACACTAACCCTAACACTAGCCCTAACCCTAACCTTAATGCTTGCCCTAGCCCTAGCCCTAACAGTAGCCCTAACCCTAACCATAACCCTAGCCCTAGCCCTAGCCCTAATCCTAACCCTCGTGCTAGCCCAAGCCCTAGCCCTAACCCTTACCCTAACCCTAGCCCTAGTCCTAACGCTAACCCTAACCCTAATCCTAACCCTAATCCTGGCCATAAACCTAACAAACACCCTAAACCAAATCCTATCCATAGCCCTAACCCTAACCCAAAACCTAACCCTAGCCCTAGCCCTAGTCCTAGCCCTCGCCTTACCCATAACCCTAACTTTAAACCTAAGCCTAGCCATAACCCGAACCCTAACCCTAGCCCTAGCCCTAGGCCTAGCCCTAGACATAACCCTAACCCTAACATTTAACTAGACCTAGGCCTAGCCCTAGGACTAACCCTAAACCTAAACCTAACCCTAGCCCTAAACCTAACCCTAGCAATAATGCTAAAATTAATGCTAGCCGTAGCCCTAGCCTGAACCCTAACCCTAACCCTAACCCTAACCCTAACCCTAGCCCTAACCCTAACCTTAGACCTAGGCCTATCCCAACCCCTTACCCTAACCCTATCCCTGGCCCTAAACCTAAACCTAACCCTAGCTCTAACCCTAACCCACACCTTTAACCTACCCTATCCCTAACCCTAATCCTAACCCAAACCCTAAACCTAGCAATTGCCCTAATCCTAAACCTAGCTCTAACCCTAACCCTAGCCCTAGCCTTAACCCTAACCCGAGTCTTAACCTAACCCTAACCCTAGCCCTAGCCCAAACCCTAAAACTAGTGCTAGCCCTAGTCATAGCCCAAACCCTAACCCTAATCCTAGCCCTATCCCTAACCCTAACCCTAGCCCTAGCCCTAACCCTAACCCTAACCTTAACCCTAACCCTTGTCTAACACTAAACCTTACCTTAACCCTAACCCTAACTCTAGCCCTAGCCCTAGCCCTAAACCTAACCCCAACCCTAACCCTAGCCCTAGCCATAGCTCCAACCCTAACCCTAACCCTAACCCTAGCCCAAGCCCCAACCCTAACCCTAATCCTAACCCTAGCCCGAGCCCGAGCACTAACCCTAACCCTAAACCTAGCCCTAGTCCTAAACTTAACCCTAACCCTAGCCTTACCCTAGCCCTAGCCCTAACCCTAAACATAGCCCTAGCCCTAACCCTTACCATAAAACTAGCCCTAACCATAACCTTAGCCCAAGCAATAACCATAACCCTAGTACTAGCACTAGCCTTAGCCCCAGCCCTAACCCAAGCCCTAACCCTAACCCTAGCCCCAGCCCTTACCTTACCTTAACCCTAACCCTAACTCTAACCATAGCCCTAGACATAGCCCTAACCTTAACACTAACCCTAACCCAACTCCAACAACAACCCGAACCCCAACCCCAACGCAAACCCTGATCCTAGCCTGAAACCTAACCCACCCCCTAAACCTAACAATAGACCTATCGTAACCCTAACCCGAACTCTAAACCTTCACCTAGCCCTAAACCTAGTTCTAAACTTACACAAAAACCTAGCCCTAGGGCTAACCCTAACCCTAACCCTAACCTTAATCCTAACACTAAACCTGGCCCTAAAACTAACCCACACCCTAAAACTAACCCTAACCCAAACCCTAATCATAGCCCTAGCCCTAGCCCCAGGCCTAGACCTAGGCATAACCCTAACCTTAAACTTAACACTGGCCCTAACCCTAACCTTAACCCTAGCCCTAGCCCTAGACCTAGCCCTAACCCTAGCCCTAGACCTAACCCTAACCCTAACCCTAACCCTAACCCTAGCCCTAGGCCTAGTCCTAGGACTAACCCTAACCCTAAACCTAGCCCTAAACCTAACCCTAGCCCTAACCATGACCCTTACCCTAACCCTAGCCCTAGCCATAACCCTAGCCCCAAACCTAAACATAACCCTAGCCCTAGCCCTAAACCTAACCCCAACCCTAACCCTAGCCCTAACCCTAACCCTAGCCCTAGCCCTAACCCTAACCCTAACCCTAGCCCTAGTCCTAAACCTAACCCTAATACCTAAAGCTAACCCTAGCCCTAGGCCTAACCCTAACCCTAACCCTAATTCTAACTCTAACCCTAGCCCTAACACTAACCCACACCCTAAACCTAACACTAGACCTAGCACTAACCCTAACCCAAACCCTAAACCAAGCCATGGCCCTAGCCCTAGCCCTAACCCTCAACCTAACCATAGCCTTAGCACTAGCCTAGCATTAGCCCTAAACCTAACCCTAACCCTAACCCTAGCCCTAGCCCTAACCATAACCCTAACACTTGCCCTAGGCCTAGCCCTAGCACTAACACTAACCCTAAAACAAGCCCTAACCAGAAAAATAGCCCTACGCCTAACCCTAGCCCTAATCTAGACTAGCCCTAGCCCTAGCCCTAGTCCTAGCCCAGGCCTTGAGCTAGCACTAGACCTATCCCTACCCCTAAAAATAACACTAGACCTAACCTACCCAACCCTGGGCCTAAACCTAGCCCTAGCCCTAACCATAAACCTAACCCTAGCCCTAACCAAACCCTAACCCTAATCCTAACCCTGACCCTAACCCTAACACAAGCCCTAGGCCTAGCCGTAGCCCTAACCCTAACCCTTACCCTAGCCCTAACCCTAGCTCGAGCCCTAGACCTAGCCCTAGCCCTAGCCCTAGCGCTGACCATAAAACTAGCCCTTGACCTAACACAAAACCTAGCCCTAAACCTAACCCTAGCCCTAACTGTAACCCTAAACCTAGCCCTAACCCTCACCCTAAACCTAGCAAAAGCCCAAAACTAAACCCATCCCTAAACTTAGCCCTAGCCCTAACCCTAACACTAACGATAACACTAACCCTAACTCTAACCCTAAAGGTAACCCTAGCCCTAACCCTAAACCTAGCACTAGGCCTAGCCCTAGCCCTAACCCTATCCCTAACCTTAATAATGACACTAGCTCTAGACATAACCCTAACACTAACCCTAGCCCTAGGCCTAGTCCTAGGACTAACCCTAACCCTAAACCTAACTCTAGCCCTAACACTAACCCGAGCCTTAACTTTAACCCTAACCCAAGGCCCAGCCCTTACCCTAACCCTAACTCTAGCCCTAGGCCTAGTCCTAGGACTAACCCTAATCCTAACCCTATCCTTAGCCCTAACCCTAACCCTAACCCTAACCCTAGCCCTAGGGGTAGTCTTAGACTAACCCTAACCTAACCCTAACCCTAGCCTTAACCCTAACCCACACCCTAAACCTAACCCTAGTCCTTGCACTAACCCTAACCCTAGTCCGAGCCCTAGCCCTAGCCCAAACCCTAACCCTAACCCTAACTCTAGCCCTAGGCCTAGCCCTAGGACTACCCTAACCCTAAACCTAACCCTAGCCCTAACCCTAGCCCTAGCAATAACGTTAAACCTAACGCTAGCCCTAGTACAACCCTAACCCTAGCCCTAACCCTAACCCTAACCCTAGCCCTAACCCTAACCTTAGACCTAGACCTAACCCAACCCCTTGCCCTAACACTATCCCTGGCCCTAACCCTAAACCTAACCCTAGCTCTAACCCTAACCCACACCCTAAACCTAATCCTATCCCTAGACCTAACCCTAACCCAAACCCTAAAACTAGCAATAGCACTGAGAGTAACCCTAGCCCTAACCCTAAACCTAGCCCTAGCCTTAACCCTAACCCTAGTTTTAGCCCTAACCCTAAAGCTAGCCCAAGCCCTAACCTTAACCCTAGTGCTAGCTCTAGTCATAGCCCAAACCCTAATCCTAACCCTAGCCCTAGCCCGAACCCTAACACTAACCCTAGACTAGCCCTAACCCTAAACTTAACCTAACCCTAGTCTAACAATAAACCTTACCTTAACCCTAACCCTAACACTAGGCCTAGCCCTAGACCTAACCCTAATCCTAACCCTAAC
>CM027399.1:48320924-48328424 GCA_015711505.1 Sylvilagus bachmani
CCCTAACCCTAACCCTAGTCCTAGCCATAACTCTAGCCCTAGCCCTAACACTAGACATAGCCCTATCCCTAACCCTTATCCTAACCCAAGCCCTAGGCCTAATCCTAACCCTAACCCTAATTCTAACCCTAACCCTAGCCATAACCCTAACCCACACCCTAAACCTAACACTAGACCTAGCCCTAACCGTAACCCAAACCTAAACCAAGCCATGGCCCTAGCCCTAGCCCTAACCCTCAACCTAACCATAGCCTTAGCACTAGCCTAGCATTAGCCCTAAACCTAACCCTAACCCTAAACCTAGCCCTAGCCCTAACCCTAACCCTAACACTTGACCTAGGCCTAGCCCTAGCACTAACCATAACCAAACCCTAACCCTAACCCTAGACCTAAACATAACAATAGCCCTACTCCTAACCCTAGCCCTAACCTAGACCTAGCCCTAGCCCTAGCCCTAGTCCTAGCCCTAACGTTAACGCTAACCCTAGCCCTATCCCTAGCCCAGGCCTAGAGATAGCCCTAGACCTAGCCCTAGCCCTAAATATAACCCTAGCCCTAGACCTATGCAAATCCTAGGCCTAAACCTAGCTCTAGCCCTTAAGGTAACCCTAACCCTAGCCCTAACCAAACCATAACCCTAGTCCTAACACTAACCCTAACCCTAACACTAGCCCTAGGCCTAGCCCTAGCAATAATCCTAAACCTACACAAGCCCTAACCCTAGCTCGAGCCCTAGGCCTAACACTAACCCTAGCCCTACCCATAACCCTAGCTCTAGCCCTAGACCCAGCCCTAGACCTAGCCGTAGCCCTAACCCTAACCCTTACCCTAGCCCTAACCCTAGCTCGAGCCCTAGACCTAGCCCTAGCCATAGCCATAGCCCTAGCCATAGCCATATCCCTAACCCTAACCATAAAACTAGACCTCGACCTAACCCAAACCCTAGCCCTAAACCTATCCCTAGCCCTAACCGTAACCCTAAACCTAGCCCTAAACCTCAACCTAGCCCTAGCCCTAGCCCAAAACTAAACCCAGGCCTAAACCTAGCCCTAGCGCTAACCCTAACACTAACCCTAACCCTACACTAACCCTAATGCTACCTCTAGCCCTAACCCTAACCATAACCCTAGCACTAGCCCTAGCCCTAGCCTTAACCCTAAACATAACCCTAACCATAACACTAGCCCTAGACTTAACCCTAAAACTAACCCTAGCCCTAGGCGTAGTCCTAGGACTAACCCTAACCCTAAACCTATACCTAGCCCTAACACTAACCCTAGCCCTAACCCTAACCCTAACCCAAGGCCCAGCCCTTACCCTAACCCTAAAACTAGCCGTAGGCCTAGTCCTAGGACTAACCCTAACCCTAACCCTATCCTTAGCCCTAACCATTACCCTAACCCTAGCCCTAGGCCTAGTCCTAGTGCTAACCCAAAACCTAAACCTAACACTAGCCCTAACCCTAACCCACACCCTAAACCTAACCCTAGTCCTTGCACTAACTCTAAACCTAGTCCTAGCCCTAGCACTAGCCCTAGTCTTAGCCCTAACACCAACCCTAAAAATAACCCTAGCCCGATCCCTAACCCACACCCTAAACCTAACACTAGCCCTAGCCGTAAACCTGACCCGAACCCTAAACCTAACCCTAGCCCTTGTCCTACCCTAACCGTAACACTAACACTAACCCTAACCGTAGCCCTAGCCCTAGCCCTAGCCATAGCCTAAACTTAAGACGAATCCTAACCCTAGCCCTAATCATAAACCTAACCCTAACAATAACCATAGCCCTAGCCCTGACACTAAACCTAACCTTAGAATAAAAACTAGCCTTAGTCCTAGCCCTAACCCTAACACTAAACCTAGCCCTAACCCTAGCCCTAACCCTAGCCCTAACCCACATGCTAACACTAGCCCTAGCCCTAACCCTAACCCTAAACCTAGCCATAGTCCTAAACCTAACACTAAACATAGCACCAAACCCTAAACCTAGCCCTATCCCTAACCCTAAACCTAACACTTGCCCTAACCCTAATCCAAACTCTAAACCAAGCCCTAGCCCTAGCCCTAGCCCTTCCCCTAAACCTAACCCTAGCCCTAGCCCTAGCCCTAACACTAACCCTAGCCCTAACCATAACAATAGCCCTAGACCTAACCCTAACCCTAACCCTAACCCTAACCTTAACCCTAGGTCTAGTCCGAGGACTAATCGTAACTCTAACCCTAACCCTAGCCCTAACCCTCACCCTAATGCCTGCCCTAGCCCTAGCCATAACACTAGCCCTAACCCTAACCATAACCCTAATCATAACCCTAACCATAACCCTAGCGATAGCCCTAACCCTAACCCTCGTGCTAGCCCAAGCCCTAGACCTAAAACTTACCCTAACCCTAGCCCTAGTCCTAACGCTAACCCTAACCCTAATCCTAACCCTAATCCTGGCCCTAAACCTAACAAACACCCTAAACCAAACCCTAGCACTAGCCATAACCCTAACCAAAACCCAAACCCTAGCACTAGCCCTAGTCCTAGCCCTCGCCTTACCCATAACCCTAACTTTAAACCTAAGCCTAGCCATAACCCTTACCCTAACACTAGCCCTAGCACTAGCTCTAGACCTAACCCTAACTCTAGCCCTAGGCCTAGCCTAGGACTAACCCTAACCCTAAACCTAACCCTAGCCCTAACCCTAACCCTAGCAATAAGGCTAAAACTAATGCTAGCCCTAGCCCTAGCCCTAACCCTAGACCTAACCCTAACCCTAACCCTAACCCTAACCCTAGCCCTAACCCAAAACTTAGACCTAGGCCAATCCCAACCCCTTACCCTAACCCTATCCCCGGCCCTAACCCTAACCCTATCCCTAGCCCAAACCCTAACCCAAAACCTAAACCTAGCAATAGCCCAAACCCTAACATTAACCCTAACCCTAGTCTAACACTAAACCTAACCCTAACCCTAACAATAACACTAGACCCAGGCCTAGATCTAACCCTAACTCTAACCCTAAACATAGCCCGAACGCTAACCCTAACCCTAATCCTAACCCTAGCCCCAGACCTAACCCTAACCCTAACCCTAACCCGAGTCCTAACCTTAACCCTAACCCTAGCCTTAGCCCTAGCCCTAGCCATAACCCTAAACATAGCCCTAGCCCTAACCCATACCCTAAAACTAGCCCTAAACATAACCTTAGCCCAAGCAATAACCATAACACTAGCCCTAGCCATTACACTAGCCCTAACCCTAACCCTAAACCTAACCCTAACCCTGACATAGCCTGAACCCTAACCCACACCCTAAACCTAACACTAGCCCTATCGTGACCCTAAACTGAATTATATCCCTAACCTAGCCCTAAACCTAGCTCTAACACTTACCCTAACCCTAGACCTAGGCCTAACCCTAACCCTAACCCTAACCCTAACCCTAACCCTAACCCTAATCCTAACCCTAACCCTGGCCCTAAACCTAAACCACACCTTAAACCTAACACTAACTCAAACCCTAATCATAGCCCTAGCCCTAGCCCCAGCCCTAGCCCTAGCCATAACCCTAAGCTTAAACCTAATCCTAGACATAACCCTAACCCTAGCCCGAGCCCTAGCCCTAGACCTAGACCTAACCCTAACCCTAACTCTAGCCCTAGGCCTAGTCCTAGGAGTAACACTTACCCTAACCCTAGCCCTAACCCTAACCCTAGCCCTAAACCTAACCCTACCCTAGCCCTAGCCATAACCCTAGCCCTAACCCTAACCCTAACCCTAGCCCTAGCCCTAGCCCGAGCCCTAACCCTAAACCTAACAATAAACCTAGCCCTAAAGCTAACCCTAGCTCTAACCCTAACCCTAACCCTAACCCTAACCCTAGCTCTAGCCCTAGCCCTATCCCTAACCCTTACCCAAACCCTAGTCCTAGGCCTAACCCTAACCCTAACCCTAATTCTAACCCTAACACTAGCCCTAAACCTAATCCACAACCTAAAACAAACCCTAGCCCTAGACCTAACCCTAACCCATAACCTAATCCTAGCCATAGCACTAGGCGAAGCTATAACCCTAACCCTAACCCTAACCCTAGGCCTAAACCTAACCCTAGCCCTAGCACAAGCCATAGCCCTAACCCTAATCGTAGCCCTAGCCCTAGCACAAGCCATAGCCCTAACCCTAATCGTAGCCCTAGCCCTAGCATTAGCCCTAACCCTAACCCTAACCCTAATCGTAGCCCTAGCCCTCGCACTAGCATTAGCCCTAACCCTAACCCTAACCCTCGCCCTAGCCCTAACACCTCACCCTAACCTGAACCCGAAACACAACACAAACCATAACCCTAGCCCAGCACTAGCCCTAGCCCTAGACGCTAACCCTAACCCTAGACCTAACACTAGCCCTAAACCTAACCCTAACCCTAGCTATAGCCCTAGCGCTAGACCTAGCCCTAACCCAAACCTAACCGAACCCCAACCCCAAACCCAACCAAAAGCCTGACCCTAGTGTGAACCCTAACCCACACCCTGAACCTAACACTAGCCCTTAGCCATAACCCTAACCCAAAACCTAAACCTAGCCCTAACCCTAACCCAAACCCTAACCCTAGAGCTAGCCCTAACCCTAAACCTAACCCTAGCCCTAGCCCTAACCCTAGCCCTAGCATTAGCCCTAAACCTAACCCTAATCCTAACCCTAGCCCTAGTCCTAAACCTAACCCTAACACTAGCACTAGGCCTAGCCCTAGAACTAACCCTAACCCTAACTGTAGCCCTAGCATTAGCCCTAACCATAACCATAACCATAACCCTAACCCTAGCACTAGCACTAACCCTAACCCTAACCCTAGCCCTAGCCCAAAACCTAACCCTTACCCCAACCCGAAAATCAACCCCAACCCTAACCCTAGACTTAGCCCTAGCCCTAGATCAAACCCTAAGCCTAGAACTAACCCTAGCACTAAACCTAACCCAAACCCTAGCCCTAGATCAAGACCAGGCCCTAGACATAGCCCTAACCCTAACCCTAACATTAATCCCAACCCCAAGCCTAAGCTTGACCATAGCCTGAACCCTAACACGCACGATAAACCGAACACTAGCCCTAGCCGTAACCCTAACCCGAAATCTAACCCTAGCCCTAGCCCTAACCATACCCTAACCCTAACCAAATCCCCAGCCCTAAACCTAACCCACACCCTACACATAACCCTATCCTAGCCCTAACCCTAACCCAAACCCTAACCCTAACCCTAGCCGTAGGCCTAGCCCTAGTCCTAGCCCTAACCCTAAACCGAACCCTAACCCTAGCCCTAGCCGAAACCATAAAACTAACACTAGCCCTAGTCCTAGCCCTGCATGAAACCTAAACCTAACTGTAAAGCTGACCCTAGCCCTAACCCTAACCCTAGCCCTAGCCCTAAACCTAGGCTTAGAATTAGCCCTAGCCCTAACCCTTATTCTAAAGCTAGCCCTAACCCTAACCCTAATCCTAGCCCTAACGCTAACCTTAGTCCTAGCCCTAGCCCTAGCCCTAGTCCTAACACTAACCCTAATCCAAAGCTAACCCGAGCCCTAACCCCATCCTAACCCTAGCCCTAGGCCTAGCCCTAGACCTAACCAAAACTCTAACCCTAAATCTAGCCCTAACACTAACCCTAGCCCTAGCACTAGCCCAAGACCTAGCCCTAACCCTAACCCTAATACTAACCGTAGCACTAGACCTAACCATAACCCTAACGCTAGCCCTAGCCCTAGCCCTAACAATAGCCCTAACCCTAACCCTAACCCTAACCCTAGCCCTAATCTTAATTCTAGCCCTAACACTAACCATAACCCGAACCCTAGCCCAAAATCGAACCCTAAACCTAGCCCTAACCTTATCCGTAACTCTTACCCTAACACTAGCCCTAGCCCTAACCGTAACCCTAGCCCTAACCCTAAACCTAGCCATAGCCCTAACCCTACCCTAGTCATAGGCATAACCCTAACCCTAGCCCTAGCCCTAGCCCTAACCGCAACCCTAACCCTAACCCTAACCCTAACCTTAACCCTAGCCCTGTCCTAACCTTAACCCTAACCCTAGCCTTAGACCTAGCCCTAGCCCTAACCCTAAACATAGCCCTAGCCCTAACCCTAGCCCTAGCACTAACCCTAACCCTAGTCCTAGCCCTAGCCCTAGCCCTAGCCCTAATACTAACCCTTAACCTAACCATAGCCGAACCCTAACCCTCACCCTAAACCTAACACTAGCCATAGCCGTAACCATAACCCGAACCCTAACCCTAATCCTAGCCCTAGTCCTAGTCCTAAACCTAACCCTAACACTAACCTTAGCCCTAGCCCTAGCCTAAACTTAAGCAGAAGCCTATCCCTAGCACTAACCATAACCCTAACCCTAAAACTTACCCTAGCCCTAGCCCTAACTCTAACCCTAACCCTAGTCCTAACACCTTCCCTAGCCATAGCCCTAACCCTAACCCTAAACCTAGCCCTAACCCTAGCCCTAGCCCTAGCCCTAGCCGTAACCCTAAACCTAATCCTAGCCCTGCCCATAGCCCTAACACTAACCCTAGCCCTAGCCCTAGCCCTGGCCCTAACTCTAACCCTAAACCTAACCCTAACCCTAGCCCTAGCCCTAGCCCTAGCCCTAACCCTAACCCAAATCCTAGCCTGAAGCCTAGTCCCAGGACTAACCCAAAACCTAACCGTAACCCTAGTCCTAACCAAAACCCTAGCGCTAACCCTAACCCTAACGCTTGCCCTAGACCTGGCCCTAGCTCTAAACCTATTCCTTACCCTATACCTGACAGTAACCCTAGCTCTAGCTCTAACCCTAACCCTCGTGCTAGCCCCACCCGTAGCCCAAATCCTAACAATACCCCTAGCCCTAGCCCCAAACCTAACCCTAATGCTAGCCCTAACCCTAACCCTAGACATAACCCATACAATAACGCTAGTCCTAGACCTAGCCCTAAACAAAGCCCTAACCCTAGTGCTAGCCTTAACCCTAACCCTAGCTCTAAACCTAACCCACAACTTAAACCTAAACCTAGCACTAGCCCTAACCCTAACCAAAATCCTAACCCTAGCCCTAGCTCTAACCCTAACCCTAACCCTTGCTCTAGCCCAAACCCTAGCCCTAACCCTACCCTAACACTAGCCCCAGCCCTTACCCTAACCCTAACCCTAACCAAACCCTAGCCATAGTCCTAGCCCTAGACATAACCCTAACCTTAAACCTAAACCTAGTCCTAACCCTAACCCTAGCCATAGCCATAGCCCTAGCCCTTATTCTAACCCTAACCCTAATCCTAGCCCTAGCTCTAACCCTAACGCTAGGCCTAACCCTAAACCTAAAGCTAGCCCTAGCCCTAGGCCTAACCCTAGCCCTACCCCAACCTTAACCCTAACCTTAACCCTAGCCCTAACCCTAAACCAAGCCATAGCCCTATTCCTAATCCTTAACCTAACCCTAGCCCTAGCCCTAACACTAACCCTAACCCTAGCTATA
>CM027399.1:48333424-48338424 GCA_015711505.1 Sylvilagus bachmani
ACATAACCCTAACTCTAACCCTAACCCTAGCACTAGCCTTAACACTAACCCAAACCATAGCGGTAACCCTAGACCTAGCCCTAGCCCTAACCCTAACCCTAACCCT
This sequence comes from Sylvilagus bachmani, assembly GCA_015711505.1. Lineage (NCBI taxonomy): Eukaryota > Metazoa > Chordata > Mammalia > Lagomorpha > Leporidae > Sylvilagus > Sylvilagus bachmani. The sequence continues at coordinate 48,333,531 of CM027399.1, forward strand.
AGACCTAACCGTAGCTCTAGCCCTATCCCTAACCCTTACCCCAACACTAGTCCTAGGCCTAAAGCTAACCCTAACCCTAATGCAAACACTAACCCTGGCCCTACCCTAACCCACACCGTAAACCTAACCCTAGCCCTAGCCCTAGACCTAACCTTAACCCTAAACCTAACACTAACCCTAGCCCTAGCCCGAAACCTAAACCTAGTCCTAAATCTAACCCTATCCCTAGCACTAAACCTAACCATAGTTCTAGCCCTAACTCTAAGATTAACCCTAGCCCTACCCGCAACCCTGTGCTAGCCCTAACCGAAACCCTGTGCTAGCCCTAGGCCTAGCCCTAGCCCAAACACTAATCCTAATGCTAGCCCTAGCCCTTACCCTAAACTTAAACATAATCCTAGCCCTAATCCTAAAACTTACATTAAAGCTAACCCTAACACTAGCCCTAGCCCTAGACCTAAACCAAACCCTAACCCTAACCCTAGCCTTAGCCTTAACCCTAACCGTAACCCTAACACTAACCCTAACACTAGCCCAAGCCCTAACCCTAACCCTAACCTAGCCCCAGCCCTAATCCTAACCCTAAAACTAGTCCTAGCCCTAACCTTTGCCCTAACCCTAATCCAACCCCAACACAACAACAACTCCAACCCAACCCTAAACGTGACCCTAGCCTGAACCCTAACCCACACCATAACCCAATATTAGCCCTAGTGGTAACCCTAATCCAAACCCTACACCTAACCCTAGACCTAGCCCTAGCCCTCACTCTAACCCTAACCCTAACCCTAGCCCTAGCCCTAGCCCTAGCCCTAGCCCTAGCCCTAGCCTAAACCTAAACCTAACCCTAGTCCTAACCGTAACCCTAATCCTAACACTAAACCTAGCCCTAGCCCTAACCCCAACCATAGTGCTAGCCCAGGCAGAGCGCTAGACCACACCCTAACCCTAACCCTAGCTCTAGCTCAAAACCTAAACCTAACCATAACACTAACCCTAGCCTTAACCCTAAACTTTTCCTTAACCCTAACCCTAACCCTAACCCTAAACCTAACCCTAGCCCTAGCCCTAACCATAACCCTAAGCCTGACCCCAACCCAATAACAACTCCAACCACAACCCCAAACCTAACCCAGAACCTAGTCTGAACCGTAACCCACACCCTAACCCAACACTAGCCCTAGCTGTAACTCTAACCCGAACACTAACCCTAAAACTAGCCCTAGCCCTAGCCCTAACCCTAACCATAACCATAGCTCTATTCCTATCCCTATCCCTAGCCGACCCTAACCCTAACCGTAACACTAGCCCTAACCATAACCCTAACACTTAACTAACCCTAACCCAAAACCTAAACCGAACCCTAGCCCTAACCCTAAACCTAGTGCTAACACTAGCCCTAGCCCTAACCCTAACCCTAACCCTAGCCCAAACCCTAACCCTAACCCTAGACCTAACCCTAGACCTAACCCTAAACCTAGCCCTAACCCTAGCCCTAACCCTAACCCTAGCCCTAACCCTAAACCTAACGCTAACCCTAGCCCTAACCCTAACCCTAGACCTAACCCTAGCCCTAACAATAGCTCTAGCCCTAACCCTAATTCTAGTCCTAGCCCTAACACTAACCATAGCCCTAGCCCTAACCCTAACCCTAGCCCTAGCCCTAAACCTAACCCTAGCCCTAGCCCTAGCCCTAACCCTAGCAATAAACCTCACCCAAACACTAAACCTAACACTAGCCCTAGCTCTAACCCTAATCCAAACACTAAACCAGACACTAACCCTAGCCCTAGCCCTAGCCCTAGCCCTAGCCCTAACTCTAACCCTAACCCTAGCCCTCACCCTAGCCCTAACCCTAACCCTAACCCTAAAACTAGCCCTAACCCTAACCCTAGTGCTACCCCTATCCCTAGCCCAAACCCTAACCCTAACACTAGCGCTATCCCTAACGCTAAACATAACCCTACCCGTAACTCTAGTCCTAGCCCTAACCCAATCATAGCCCTAGCCCTAACCCTAACCCTGGTGCTAGCCATTACCCTACCCATAGCCCAAACTCTAACTCTAGCCCTAACCCGACACATAGCCCTATCCCTAGACCTAGCCCTAACTCTAACCCTAACCCTAGCCCTATCCCTAACCCTAACCCTAGTGCTAGCCCTAGCCTTAGCCCAAACCCTAACCCTAACCCTAGAGCTATCCCTAACCCTAACACTAACACTAACTCTAGTCCTAGCCCTATCCCTAACCATAGCACTAGCACTAACCCTAACCCTAGTGCTAGACCTAGCCCAAACCCTACTCTAGCCATAACCCTACACCTAGCCCTAACCCTAACCCTAACGCTAGCCCTAACCCTAACCCTAGTGCTACCCCTACCCCCGCCCAAACACTAACCCTAACACTAGCGCTATCCCTAACCCTAAAACTAACCCTAACCCTAACTCTAGTCCTAGCTCTAACCCAATCATAGCCCTAGCACTAACCCTAACCCTAGTGCTAGCCATTGCCCTAGCCCTAGCCCAAACCCTAACTCTAGCCCTAACCCTACACCTAGCCTTATACCTAACCCTAGCCCTAACCCTAACCCTAACCCTAGCCCTAGCCCTAACCCTAACCGTAGTGCTACCCCTAGTCCTAGCACAAATCCTAACCCTAACCCTAGCGCTATCCCTAACCCTAAACCTAACCCTAACCCTAACTCTAGTCCTAGCCCTAACCCAATCATAGCCCTAGCGCTAACCCTAACCCTAGTGCTAGCCATTGCCCTAGCCCTAGCCCAAACCCTAACTCTAGCCCTAACCCTACACCTAGCCCTATCCCTAGCCCTAGCCCTAACTCCAACACAAACCCTAGCCCTATCCCTAACCCTAAACCTAGTGCTAGCCCTAGCCCTAGCCCAAACCCTAACCCTAACCCTAGCGCTATCCCTAACCCTAAACTAACCCTAACTCTAGTCCTAGCCCTAACACTAACCATAGCCCTAACCCTAACCCTAACCCTAGTGCTAGACCTAGACCTAGCCCAAACCCTAACTCTAGCCTAACCCTACACCTAGTCCTAACCCTAACCCTAACCCTCACCCTAGCCCTAACACTAACCCTAGTGCTACCCCTAGCCCTAGCCCAAACCCTAACCCTAACCCTAGCACTATCCCTAACCATAAACCTAACCCTAACCCTAACTCTAGTCCTAGCTCTAACCCAATCATAGCCCTAGCCCTAACCCTAACCCTAGTGCTAGCCATTGCCCTAGCCCTAGCCCAAACCCTAACTCTAGCCCTAACCCTACACCTAGCCTTATCCCTAGCCCTAGCCCTAACCCTAACCCTAACCCTACCCTATCCCTAACCCTAACTCTAGTGCTAGCCCTAGCCCTAGCCCAAACCCTAACCCTAACCCTAGTGCTATCCCTAACCCTAACACTAACGGTAACTCTAGTCCTAGCCCTAACCCTAACCATAGCCCTAGCCCTAACCCTAACCCTAGTGCTAGCCCAAGCACTAGCCCTGTTCCTAGCCCTAAGCCTAGCCCTAACCCTAGCTCTAACCCTAACCCTAATTGTAGTCCGAGCCCTATCACTAACCATAGCCCTAGCCCTAAACCTAAACTGAGAGCTAGCCCTAGTCCTAGCCCTAGCTCTAAACATAACCCTAAACCTAGCCCTAGGCCTAGGCCTAACCCTAACCCTAACCATAACCCTACCCTAGCCCTAACCCTAACCCAAACCCTAGCCCTAGGTTTAGCCCTAGGAATAACCCTAAACCCTAGTCCTAACCCTACCCCTAACCCTAGCCCTAGCCATAACCATAAACCTAACCATAGCCCTAACCCTAACCCTAGCCCTAAACCTAGCCCTAACGCTAACCCTAGCCGTAACCCTAAACCTAACACCAGTCCTAGCCCTAGACATAATCCTAGCCCTAACCCTAGCCCTAAAAATAGATCTATCCCTAACCCTAATTCTAGCCCTAGCCTTAACACTAACCATAGCCCTAGCCCTAACCCTAACCCTAGCCTAGCCCTAAACCTAATCCTAGGCCTAGCCCTAGCCCTAGACCCAACCCTAACCCTAGACCTAACCCTCACCCACACCCTAAACCTAACACTAGCCCTAGCTCTAACCCTAATCCAAACACTAAACCAGACCCTAGCCCTAGCCCGAGCCCTAACCCTAACCCTAACCCTAGCCCTCACCCTAGCCCTAACCCTAAACCTAACCACAACCCTAGCCCTAACCCTACCCCTAACACTAAACCTAGCCCTAGGTTTATCCCAAGGACTAACACTAACCCTAGCCCTAACACTAACCTTAGCCCTAACCCTAACCCTAACGCTAGCCCTAGCCCTAGCCCTAACCCTAAACCTATCCCTAACCGTAGCCTTAGCCCTAGCCCTAAACCCTAGCCTAACCTTAACCCGAACCCTAACCCTAGCCCTAACCCTAGATCTAACCCTATCACTTATTCGAGTCCTAGCCCTAACCCTAACCATAGCCCTAGCCCTAACCCTAACACTAGTGCTAGACCTAGCCCTAGCCCTAGCCCTAGTCCTAGCCCTAGCACTAACCCTAACCCTAACCCTAGCCCTAACCCTAACCCTACTGCTACCCCTTTCCCTAGCCCAAACCCTAACCCTAACCCTAGCGCTATCCCTAACCCTAAACCTAACCTTAACCCTATCTCTAGTCCTGGTCCTAACCCAATCATAGCCCTAGCCCTAACCCTAACTCTAGTGCTAGTCATTGGCCTAGCCCTAGCCCAAACCCTAACTCTAGCTCTAACCCTAGATATAACCCTAACACTAATTCTAGTCCTAGCCCTAACCCTAACCCTAGCCTTATCCCTAACCATAACCCTAGTGCTAGACCTAGCCCTAGCCCTAGCCCTAACCCT
>CM027399.1:48340924-48343424 GCA_015711505.1 Sylvilagus bachmani
AGCCCTAACCCTATCCCTAGCCCTAGCCCTAGCCCTAACCCTAACCCTAACCCTAACACGAACCCTAACCCAAACCCTAGTGCTAGACCTAGCCCTAGCCCAAACCCTAATCCTAACCCTAGCCCTAGCCCTATCCCTAACACTAACCTAACCCTAAACCAAGCCCTAACCCTAACCCTAGTGCTAAGCCTAGCCCTAGCCCAAACCCTAACCCTAACACTAGCGCTATCCCTAACCCTAAACCTAACCCTAAACCTAACTCTAGTCCTAGCCCTAACCCAATCATAGCCCTAGCCCTAATCCTAACCCTAGTGCTAGCCATTTCCCTAGCCCTAGCCCAAACCCTAACTCTAGCCCTAACCCTACACCTAGCCCTATCCCTGGCCCTAGCCCTAACCCTAACCCTAACCCTAACACTATCCCTAACCCTAACCCTAGTGCTAGCCCTAGCCCAAGCCCAAACCCTAACCCTAACCCTAGCGCTATCCCTAACCCTAACACTAACCCTAACTCTAGTCCTAGCCCTAAACCTAGCCATAGCCCTAGCCCGAACCCTAACCCTAGTGCTAGCCCTAGCCCTAGCACTGATCCTAGCCCTAACCCTAGCCCTAACCCTAGCTCTAACCCTAACCCAAATTCTAGTCCGAGCCCTATCACTAACCATAGCCCTAGCCCTAAGCAAAAACCGAAAGCTAGCCCTAGCCCTAGCCCTAGCCCTAAACCTAACCAAAAACCTCGCCCTAGCCCTAGGCCTAACCCTAACCCTAACCATAACCCTACCCTACCCCTAACCCTAACCCAAACCCTAACCCTAGGTTTAGCCCTAGGAATAACCCTAACCCTAGTCCTAACCCTACCCCTAACCTTAGCCCTAGCCCTAACCCTAAACCTAACCATAGCCCTAACCCTAACCCTAGCCCTAACCCTAGCCCTAACCCTAACCCTAGCCCTAACCCTAAACCTAACACAGCCCTAGCCATAGCCATAACCCTAGCCCTAACCCTAGCCCTAACAATAGCTCTATCCCTAACCCTAATTCTAGCCCTAGCCCTAACACTATCCATAGCCCTAGCCCTAACCCTAACCCTAGCCCTAGCCCTAAACCTAACCCTAGCCCTAGCCCTAGCCCTAGCCCCAACCCTAACCCTAACCCTAACCCTTACCCACACCCTAAACCTAACACTAGCCCTAGCTCTAACCCTAATCCAAACCCTAAACCAGACCCTAGCACTAGCCCTAGCCCTAACCCTAACTTTAACCCTAGCCCTCACCCTAGCCCTAACCCTAACCCAAATACAACCCTAGCCCTACCCCTACGCCTAACCCTAAACCTAGCCCTAGGTTTATCCCAAGGACTAACACTAACCCTAGCCCTAACACTAACCTTAGCCCTAACCCTAACCCTAACGCTAGCCCTAGCCCTAGCCCTAACCCTAAACCTATCCCTAACCGTACCCTTAGCCCTAGCCCTAGCCCTAGCCTAACCTTAAGCTGAACCCTAACCCTAGCCCTAACAGTAGATCTAACCCTAACACTAATTCCAGTCCTACCCTAACCCAATCATAGCCCTAGCCCTACCCTAACACTAGCGCTAGTAATTGCCCAGGCTGTATCCCAAACCCTAACTCTAGCCCTAACCCTAGATCTAACCCTAACACTAATTCGAGTCCTAGCCCTAACCCTAAACATAGCCCTAGACCTAACCCTAACCCTAGTGCTAGCCCTAGCCCTAGCCCTAGCCCTAGCCCTAACCCTAACCCTAACCCTTGCCCTAGCCCTAACCATAACCCTAGTGCTACCCCTAGCCCTAGCCCAAACCCTAACCCTAACCCTAGCGCTATCCCTAACCCTAAACCTAACCTTAACCCTAATTCTAGTCCTGGCCCTAACCCAATCATAGCCCTAGCCCTAGCCCTAACCCTAGTGCTAGTCATTGCCCTAGCCCGAGCCCAAACCCTAACTCTAGCCCTAACCTTAGATCTAACCCTAACACTAATTCTAGTCCTAGACAAAACCCTAACCATAGCCATAGCCCTAACACTAAACCTAGTGCTAGACCTAGCATTAGCCCTAAACATAATCCTAACCCTGACCCTAACCCTAAACCTAACCCTAAACCTAACCCTAACCCTAAACCTAACCCTACCCCTAACCCTAGTGCTAGCCCTAGCCCTAGACCTAGCCCTAACCCTAGTGCTAGCCCTAGCCCAAACAAGAGCCCAAACCCTAACCCTAGCCCTAGCCCTAACCCTAACCCTAACCCTAACCCTAACTAGAGTACTAGACAAAACCCTAACCATAGCACTAGCACTAACACTAACCCTAGGGTTAGCCCTAGCCCTAGCCCTAGCCCTAGCCCTAGCCCTAAACCTAACCCTAAACCTAGCCCTAGCCCTAGCCCTAACCCTAACCCTAAACGTAATCCTAGACCCAGTCCTAAACCTAACACAAACCCTAGCCCTAGATTTAGCCCTAGGACTAACACTAACCCTAGCCCTAA
>CM027399.1:48347875-48370344 GCA_015711505.1 Sylvilagus bachmani
CCTAGCCCTAGCCCTAGGCATAAACCAAACCCTAACCATAACCCTAGCCCTAGCCTAACCCTAACCGAAACCCTAGCCGTAGGTTTGGCCCTAGGAATAACCCTAAACCTAGTCCTAACCCTAGCCCTAACACCAGCCCTAACCCTAAACCTAAAGCTAGCCCTAGTTAAGGCCTAACCCGAGACCTAACCCTAGACCTAACCATAGCTCTAGCCCTAGCATAACCCTAGCCCTAACCCTAACAATAGCCCTAGCCCTAACCCTAACTCTAGTGATAGCCCTAACCCACACCATAAACCTACCCCTAGTCCTAGCCGTAACCTTAACCCAAACACTAAACATACCCCTAGCCCTAGCCACAACCCAAACACTAGCCCTAACCCAAACCCTAGCCCAAGCCCTATCCCTAACCCTAATGCTAGCCCTAGCCCTAGGAGGAGCCCAAACCCTAACCCTAACCCTAGCCCTAGCCCTAGCCCTAACCCTAACCTTAGTGCTACCCCTAGCCCCAGCCCAAACCCTAACCCTAACACTAGCGCTATCCCTAACCCTAAACCTAACCCTAACCCTAACTCTAGTCCTAGCCCTAACCCAATCTTAGCCCTAGCCCTAACCCTAACCCTAGTGTTACACATTGCCCTAGCCCTAGCCCAAACCCTAACTCTAGCACTAACCCTACACCTAGCCCTATCCCTAGCCCTTGCCCTAACTCTAACCCTAACCCTAGCCCTATCCCTAATCCTAACCCTAGTGCTAGCCCTAGCCCTAACCCAAACCCTAACCCTAACCCTAGTGCTATCCCTAACCCTAACTCTAGTCCTAGCCCTAACCCTAACCATAGCCCTAGCCCTAACCCTAAACCTAGTGCTAGACCTAGGCCTAGCAAGAGCCCAAACCCTAACACTAGCCCTATCCCTAGCCCTAGCCATAACTCTAACCCTAACCCTAGCCCTATCCCTAACCCTAACCCTAGTGCTAGCCCTAGCCGTAGCCCGAACCCTAACCCTAACACTAGCGCTATCCCTAACCCTAACACTAACCCTATCTCGAGTCCATGCCCTAACCCTAACCATAGCCCTAGCCCTAACCCTAACCCTAGTGCTAGACCTAGGCCTAGCAAGAGCCCAAACCCTAACACTAGCCCTAGCACTAGCCCTAACCCTAACCCTAACTCTAGTCCTAGACATAACCCTAACCATAGCCCTAGCGCTAACACTAACCCTAGGGTTAGCCCTAGCCCTAGTCCTAGCCCTAGCCCTAAACCTAACCCTAACCTAGCCCTAGCCCTAGGCCTAACCCTAACCCTAACCGTAATTCTAGCCATAGCCCTAAACCTAACACAACCCTAGCCCTAGGTTTAGACCTAGGACTAACCCTAACCCTAGCCCTAACCCTAACCCTCGCCCCAACCCTAATCCTAATGCTAGCCCTAGCCCTAGCCCTAACACTAGCCCTAACCCTAGCTCTGACCCTAAACCTAATTCTATTCCTAGACCTAACCTTAACCACAGCCCTAGCCCTAACCCTAAACATAGTGCTAGCCCTAGCCATAGCCCTAGTCCTAGCCTTAACCCTAACCCTAGCCCTAGTCCTAGGCCTCAACCTAACCCTAACATTAACCCTGGCCCTAGCCCTAACCCTAACCCAAACCCTAGCCCTAGGTTTAGCCCTAGGACTAACCCTAACCCTAACCCTAACCCTAACCCTAGCCCTAACCTAACCCTAAAGCTAGCCCTAGCCCTAACCTAGCCGTAACTCTAGCTCTAACCCTAACCCTAATATTAGTCCTAGCCCTAAAGCTAACCATAGCCCTTAGCCTAGCCCTACCCTAACCCTAGCCCTAGACCTAGCCTAACCTTAAGCCGAACAATAACCCTAGCCGTAACCCTAGATCTAACCCTAACACTAATTCGAGTCCTAGCCCTAACCCTAACCATGGCCCTAGCCCTAACCCTAACCCTAGTACTAGCCCTAGCCCTAGCCCGAGTCCAAACCAGAACCATAACCCTAGCCCTAGGCCTAACCCTAACCATAACTCTACGGCTCGCCCTAGACCTAACCCTAACCTTAACCCTAAACCTAGACCTAACCCTAAAAATTACCTTAACCCTAACCCTAACACTAGCCCTAGCCCTAGCCCTAAACCTAACCATAACCCAAATCCTAGCCATAGCCCTAACAGTAACCCTAACCCTAACCCTAACCCTAACACTAGCCAAAGCCCTATCTTTAAAGCGAACCCTAGCCACAGCCCTAACCTTGACCCTAAACCTACCCCTAACCCTAGCCCTACCCTAACCTTAATCCTAACTCTAACCCAACCCCAACAACCCCAACCCCAACCACAAGCCTAACCCTGACCCTAGCATGAACCCTAACCCACACCCTAAACTAACAATAGCCTAGCCGTAACCCTAACCCTAACCTTAACCCTAACCGTAGACCCAGCTCTATGCCTAACCCTTGCCCTAACAATAGCCCTAGGCCTAAACCTAAACTTAATCCTAACCCTAACCAGGCTCTAAACATAACCCACACCCTAAACCTAACCTTACCCTAGCCCTAACAGAAAGCCAAAGCCTAACCCTAGGTCTAGCCCTAGCCCTAGCCATAACCCTAACCCTAACCCTAAACCTAGCCATAACCCTAACCCTAACCCTAACCCTAACACTAACCCTAACCCTAACCCTAGCCCTAGCCCTAACCGTAGCCCTAGCCCTAGCCCTAGCCCTAGTCCTAGCCAAACCCTAACCCTAACCCTAACCCTACCCCTACCCGTAACCCTAAACCTAACCCTAGCCCTAAGCCTAGCCCTAACACTAACCCTAAACATAATCGTAGACTTAACTCTAACCCTAGCCCTAAACCTAGCCCTAACCCTAACTCTAGCCCTAGCCCTAACCCTTACCCTAAACCTAGTCCTAACCCTAAAACTAGCCCTAGCCCTAAACCTAAGCCTAATCCTGCCCTAACCCTAGCCCTAGCCCTAACACTAACTCTCTCCCTAATCCTAGCCCGAAGCCTGACCCATACCCTAAACATACTACTAGCCCAAGCCGTAGCCCTAACCCAAACCCTAAACCTTACCCTAGCCCTAGCCCTAGCCCTAGCCCTAACCCTAACCATAACCCTAACCCAAGCACTAACCCTAACCCGAAACCTAGCCCCAATCCTAACCCTAAACCTAACACTAGCCCAAGAGCTAACCCTAACCCGAACACTAGCCCCAGCCCTAACCCTAACCCTAAACCTAAGCCTAACCCTAGCCTTAGCCCGAACCCTAACGTTAACCCTAAACCTAACCCAACCCAAACAACCCCAACCCCAACCACAACCCTAACCCTGACCTTAGCATGAACTCTAATACACACCCTAAACTAACAATAGCCCAGCCGTAACCCTAACCCGAAACCTAACCCTAACCATTGCCCTAGACCTAGCCCTAACCCTAACCCTAACCCTAACCGTAGCCCTAGCCCTATCCCTAACCCTTACCCTAACACTAGCCCTAGGCCTAACCCTAACCCTAACCCTAATTCTAACCCTTACCCTGACCCTACACTAACCCACACCCTAAACCAAACCCTAGCCCTAGCCCTAACCCAAAGAAAACCTAACCCTAGCACTAGCCCTAGCCCTAGCCATAACCCTAAAACTAACCCTAACCCTAGCTCTAGCCCTAACCCTAAATCTAACCCTAGCACTATCCCTAGCCATAGCCCTAGCCCTAGCCCTAGCCCTAGCCCTAACCGTAACCCTAACCCTAACCCTAGCCCTAACCCGATCCCTAGCCCTAGCCCTAAACCTAACCCTAAATCTAGCCCTGACCCTAGCCCTAACCCTAGACGTAACCCTAACCCTAACCCTAGCACTAACCATAACAATAAACCTAACCCAAACCCTAGCGCTAGCCCTAACCCTATCCTTAATCATAGCCCTAACCCTAAACCGAGACCTATCCCTAACACTAACCCTAAACCTAGCCCTAACCCTAGGCCTAGCCAAAGCCCTAAACCTACCCCTAACCCAAGCCCTCGCCTTCGCCCTAGCCCTACCCCTAATCTTAAACCTAACTGTAGCCTTAACCCTAACCGAAACCCTAACCCACTGAAGCCCTAGCCCTAGCCCTAGGTCTAGCCCTAACCCTAACCCTAACCCTAGCCCTAATCCAAAAACCACAACCTAAACCTAACCCTAGCCATAGCTCTAACCCTCAACCAAACCCTAAACCAACCCTAGCCCTAGCCTTAATCTTAACCACAGCCCTAGTCCAAGCCCTAGCCCTAACCCTAACCCTAACCCTAAACATAACCCTAGCCCTAGTCCTAACCGTAACCCTAAACCAAGCCCTAACCGTAGCCCTAACCCTAACCCTAGCACTAATCCTAACCCTAACCATAACGCTAGCCCTAGTCCTAGCCAAAGCCCTAGCCCCAACCCTAACCCTAACCCTAGTCCTAGCCCTAATTTAACCTTAAACCAAACCCTAACCTTAACCCTAACCCTAACCATAACCATAAACATAACCATAACGCTAACTCTAGCCCTAGCCCTAGCGCTAACCCTAACACTAGCCCTAGACCTAGACCTGGCCCTAACCCTAACCCGCACCCTAAACCTAAACCTAACCCTAGACTAACCCTAATCCAAACCCTAAAACCAGCCCTAGCCTTAGCCCTAGACCTAACCCAAATTCTAGACCTAACCATAACCCTAGCCCTAGCCCTAGCCCTAACCCTTACCTTGAACCTAGCCCTAACCCTGACCCTAGCCCTAGCCCTAACCCTAAGCCTAATCCTAGCCCTAGCCCTAGCCCTAACCCTAACACTAACCCTAGCACAAGAGGTAACCCTAACCCGAACCCTAGCCCCAGCCCTAAACCTAACCCTAACCATAGACCTAGACCTAGCCCTACATTACCCCTAATCCTAAACCAACCCCAACAACAATTCCAATCCCAACCCCAAACCTAACCCTGAGTTTAGCATGAACCCTAACCGACATCCTAAACTGACACTAGCCCAGCTGTAACCCTAACCCGAAACCTAACCCTAACACTAGCCCTAACCCTAACCCTAACCATAACATTAACCGTAGCCCTAGCCCTATCCCTAACCCTTACCCTAACACTAGCGCTAGGCCTAAACCTAACCCTAACCCTAATCCTAACCCTAACCCTGGCCATACCCTAACCTAACCCTAAACTTAACCCTAGCCCTAGCCCTAACACAAAGCCAAACCCTAACCCTAACCCTGATCCTATCCCTAGCCCTAACCATAACCCTAGCCCTAGACCTAGACCTAGCCTTAGCCCTAACACTAACCCTAACCCTAGCACTAGCCCTAGCCCTAATCCTAACCCTAGCCCTAGCACTAACCTTAAACCTAACCATAGCCCTAACATAACCCAGCCCTAACTCTAACCCTAACCCTAAACCTAGCATTAGCCCTAGCCCTAGCCCTAACCCTAACACTAGCCCCTGCCCTAACCCTAAGCCTAGTACTAGCCGTAGAACTAGCCCTAGCACTAACATTAACCCTCACTCTATCCCTAGCCGTAAACCTAACCCAAACCCTAAACCTAACCCTAGCCCTAGCCCTAGCCCTAACCATAACCCTAACTCTAACCGTAGAACTAACCCTAGCCCTAGTCCTAGACTAAACCTAACCCTAACCCTAAAACTAGCCCTGACCCTAACACTATCCCTAGCCCTAGCCCTAACCCTAACATTAACTGTGGCCCTAACCCTAGCCTTAGCCCTATCCCTAACCCTAAATCTAGCCCTGACCCTAGCACTAGCCCTAGCCATAAACCTAACACTAACCCTAGCCCTAACCGAAAACCTAGCCCTAAACCTAACACTAGCCCTAGCCCTAACTCTAACCCTAACCATAGCCCTAAACCTAACACTAGACCTGTACCTAACACTAACCCTAAACCTAGCCCAAACCCTAGCCCTAGCCAAAACTCTAAACCTAACCATAACCCTAGCCCTCGACCTAGCCCTAGCCCTAGCCCTACACCGAACCTTAAACCTAACGGTAGCCCTAACCCTAACCGTAACCCTAACACTCTCTAGCCCTAGCCCTAGCCGTAACCCTAACCCAAGCCCTAGCCCTAACCCCGGCCTAACCCTAACCCAAACCTAACCCTAGCCCTTACCCTAGGCCTAACCCTAGCCATAGTTCTAACCATAATCCAGACCTCAAAACAAGCCCTAGTTCTAGCCCTAACCTTAAACCTAACCCTAGACCTAGCCCTAGCCCTAACCCTAACCCTAAACATAACATTAACCCTAATCCAAAAACTAACCTTAACCCTAGCCCTAACCCTAAATGTAACCCTAACACAAAACCTATCCCTAAATCTAACACTAAACCTAGCCCTAGCCCTAGCCATAGCCCTAGCCCTAGCCCTAACCCTTACCCAACCCCTAGCCCTAGGCATAGACTTAGGACTAACCCAAAACCTAATCCTAACTCTAGCCCTAACAACTAACCCTAGCACTAACCCTAACCCTAACCCTAACGCTAGCCCTAGCCCTAGCCCTAGCCCTAACCCTAGCCCTAACCATAGTCCTAGCCCTAACCTTAACCTTAAACCTAACCCTAGCCCTAACCCTAACCGTAACGATAACCCTAACCCTAACTCTAGCCCTAGCCCTAACCCTAACCCTAACACTAGCCCTAGCCCTAGACCTGGCCCTAACCCTAACCCACACCCTAAACATAAACCTAGCCCTAGCTCTAACCCTAATCCAAAACCTACAACCCAGCCCTAGCCCTAGCCCTAGCCCTTGCCCTAACCCTAACCCTAACCCTAAACCTATCCCTAGCCCTAGAACTAACCCTAACCCTAACCATAATATTAGCCCTAGCCCTAAACCTAACCCTAGTCCTAGCCCTAACACTAACCCTAGCCCAAGCCCTTACCTTAACCCTAGTGTTACCCTTCGCCCTAAACCTGGCCCAAACCCTAATACTAACCCTAGCCCTAGCCGTAAACCTAACCCTAACCCTAACGCTAGCCCTAGCCCTAACCCTAACCTTAACCCTTTCCCTAGCCCTAACCCTAAACTTTACCTTAACGCTAACCCTAACACTAGCCCTAGCCCTAGACCTAACCCTGACCCCAAACCTTACCCTCGCCCTAGCCATAAACCTAACCCTAATCCTAACTCTAACCCTAACCATAGCACAAGCCCTAATCCTAACCCTAATCACAGCCCCAACCCTAACCCTAACCCTAACCCTAACAATAGCCCTAGCCCTAACGTTAACCCTAACCCTAACCTCAACCCCAACAACAACAATCCCAAACCCAACACAAACCCTAACCCTGACCCAAGCCAGAACCCCAACCCACAACCTAAACCTAACACTAGCCCTAGCTGGAACTCTAACCCAAACCCTAAACCTAAAGCTAGACTTAGCCCCAGCCCTAACACTGACCCTAAAACTAACCGTAGCCCTAGCCTTAACCCTAGCCCTAGCCTAACCCTAAACCTAAACTTAACCCTAGTCCTAACCGTAACCCTAACCCTAACACTAACCCTGGCCCTAGCCCTAACCCTAACCAAACCCTAGCCCTAAACCTAGCCCTAACCCTAGATCTAACCCTAAACCTAACCCTAACCCTAATCCCAGCCCTAAACCTAGCCCTAGCCCTAGTCTAAAGCATAATCCTAACACTACCCCTAACCGTAACCTAACCCTAACCCTAACGCTAGCACTAGCCTTAACCCTAAACCGAACCATAGCCGTAAACCTTGCCCTAGCTCTGGCACTAAACTTAACCTTAACGCTAGCCCTAGCCCTAGCCCTAGCCCTAAACCTAACCCTAGCCCTAGCTCTAACCCTAGCCCAAACCCTAAACCTAACCCTAGCCCTAGCCCTAGCCCTATCCCTATCCCTAACCCTAACCCTAACCCTAACCCTAACCCTAACCCTAACCCTAACCATAGCACTAGCCCTAGCCCTAGCCCTAGACATAACCCTAACACTAACAATAGCCCTAGGGCTAAACCTAACCCTCATCCTAATCCTAACCCTAACCCTGGCCCTAAACCTAACCCACACCCTAAACCTAACCCTAGCCCTAGCCCTAACCCAAAGCCAAACCCTAACCCTAGCACTAGCCCTAGCCCTAGCCCTAACCATAACACTAACACTAGTGCTAGCCTTAGTACTAAGCCTAGCCCCAGTCCTAACGCTAACCCTAGTATTAGCCCTAGCCGTAACCCTAGCCCAAACCCTAACCCTAACCCTAACCCTAACCCTAACCTTAACGCTAGCCCTAGCCCTAACCCTAACCTTAACCCTAACCCTAGCCCTTACCCTAAACCTCAACTTAACCCTAACCCTAACACTAGCCCCAGCCCTAGACCTAAACCTGACCCTAACCCTTACCCTCACCCTATGCATAAACCTAACCCTAAACCTAACACTAGCACAAACCCTAACCCTAACCCTAACAATAGCCCTAGTCCTAACCTTAACCCTAACCCTAACCCCATTAACAACAACAACCCCAACACCAACACCAACCCTAACCCTGACGCAAGCCTGAACCCTATCCCTCACCCTGAACCTAACACTGGCCCTAGCAGCAACTATAACCCGAACCATAACCCTAAATCCAGACTTAGCCTAGCCCTAATCCTAACCCTAAAACTAACCGTAGCCCTAGCCTTAACCCTAGCCCTAGCCTAACCCTAACCCTAACACTAAACCTATTCCTAGCCTTAACCGTAACCTGAACCCTAGCACTAAACCTAGCCCTAACCCTAGCTCTAACCCTAACCCTAACCCCAGCACTAACCCTAGCCCTAGCCCTAGCCCTAACCCTAATCCTAACACTACCCCTAACCATAAATTTAACCCCAACCCTAACCCTGACCCTAGCATGAACCCTAACCCACACCCTAAACTAACACTAGCCCAGCCGTAACCCTGACCCGATCCGTAAACCTAACCCTAGCACTACACGTAGCCCTAACCCTAACCCTAGATCTAACCCTAACCCTAAACTTAGTCCTAGCCATAACCCTAACCTTAAACCTAACCCTAGCCCTAAACCTAACCGTAACCGTAACCCCAACCCTAACTCTAGCCCTAGCCCTAGCACTAAACCTAACACTTGCCCTTATCATAACCTGACCCTAACCCTAACCCACACCCTAAACCTAACCCTAGCCCTAGCCCTAAACCTAACACTACTCCTAGCCCTAACCCTAACCATAGTCCTAGCCCTAAACCTAACCCTAGCCCTAGCCCTGAACCCTAACCCAAACCCTAACCCTAATCCTAGTCCTAGCACTTAACCTAACACTAGTCCTAGCCATAACCCTAACCCTATCCCTAACCATAAGCCTAACCCTAACCCCAATCCCAAAAACTAGCCCAACCCCAACCCTAACCCTAAACCTGACCCAAGCCTGAACCCTACCCACACCCTAAACGTAACACTAGCCCTAGCCGTAACTCTAACCCGAACCTGAACCCTAAATCTAGACATAGCCCTATCCCTAACCCTAACCCTAACAGGAACCCTAACCATAACCCTAGCCCTAGCACTAGCCCTAACCCTAACCCTAAACCTAACCCTAAGCATAGCTCTAGCCCTAGCCCTAGGCCTAGCCTAACCGTAATCCTAACCCTAGCCCTAACAGTAACCCAAACCCTAAACCTAACCCTATCCCTAAACCTAGCTCTAGTCCTCACCCTAACAATAAACCTAAACCTAGACCTAACCCTACCCCTAGCACTAGCCCTAACCCTAACCCTAAACCTAACCCTAGCCCTAACCCTATCACTAGACCTAGCCCTAACCCTGAACCTAACTCTAGCAATAACCGTAACCGTAACCCTAACCCTAACCCCAGCACTACGCCTAACGCTACCCTAGACCTATCCCTAGCACTAACCCTAACCCTAACCCCAACCACAACCACAACCCCAACCCTAACCATAGCCCTCGCCCTAGCCTTAACACTAACCCTAACCCTAGACCTAACACTAGCCCTAAACCTAGCACAAACACTAACCCTAGTCCTGAACCTAAACCTAGTCCTCACCTTAGGCCTAGCACTACCCGTAGCCCTAACCCTAACCCTAAACCTAACCCTAACCCTAAATCCAACCCTATCCCATACGCTAAACCTAACACTTGCCCTAGCCCTAACCCTAACCCTAACAGTAACCCTAACCATTACTCTAACACTAGTCCTAGCCCTAGCCCTAACCCTAAACTTAACCCTAACCCTAACCCTAACCGTAGCCCTAGCCCTAGCCCTAGCCTAACCATAACCCTAACCCTAGCCCTAAGAGTAACCCTAACCCTAACCCTAACCCTAACCCTAACCCTAACCTTAGGTCTAGCCCTAACACTAACCCTAACCCTCGCCCTAGCCCTAGCCCTAACCATAACACTAACCCTAGCCCCAACCCTACCCCTAGACCTAGCCCGAAAACAAACCCTAACCCTAGCAATAACCGTAACTCTAACCTTAACACAAACCCTAGCCCTAGCCCTAACCCTAAACCTATACATAGCCCTAGCTCTAACCCTAAACGGAACCCTAACCCGAACCCTAACTGTAACCATAGCGCTGGCCCTAGCCCTTGCCCTAAAGGTAACCATAACCCTAACCCTTGCTCAAACTGTAACCCTAACCCTAACCCTAACTCTACCCCTAGGACTAGCCCTAAACCTAAACATAACTCTAGCCCAGGCCTAGCCCTAAACCTAACACTAACCCTAGCCCTAGCCCTAACCCAAACCCTAGCCCTAACCCTATCCCTAACCCTAGCTCTAGCCCTAACTCTAACAATAACCCTAGCCCTAGCCCTAATCCTACACCTAGCCCTAGCCCTAACCAGAACCCTAGCCCTAACATAGCCCTAAACCTATCACTAGCCCTAGCCCTACCCTAAACCTAACTCTAGCAATAACCAAAACCCTAACCCTAACCCTAACCCTACCCCTAGACCTAACCCTAACGCTAACCCCAACCCTAACACTAGCCCTAGGCCTAGCCCTAAACCTAAACCTAACCCTAGCCCAAGCCTAGCCCTAAAGTTAACCCTAGCCCTAGCCCTAGACCTAACCGTAACCGTAGCCCTATCCCTAGCCCTAACTTTAACCATAACCCTAACCCTAACCCTAACCTTAGGCCTAGCCCTATCCCTAAACCTAAACCTAGCAATGGACCTAACTCTAAGCCTAAACCACACCTTACACCTAACCCTAGCCCTAGCCCTAAAACTAACCCCAACTTTAGGCCTAGCCCTAGCCCTAACCCTAACCCTAAACCTAGATCTAACACTAGCCATAACCCTAACCCTAACCCTAACACTAACCCCAGCACTACCGATAACGCTAAACCTAGACCTATCCCTAGCCATAACCCTAAACCGAACCCCAACCCCAACCACAACCCGAACCCTAAACATAGCCATAGCCCTACCCCTAACCCTAATCCTAACCCTAGACCTAACACTAGCCCTAAACCTAACCCTAACACTAGCAATAGACCTAACCCTAAAACTAGTCCTCGCCCTAGGCCTAGCCCTAGCTGTAGCCCAAACCCTAACCCTAAACCTAACCCTAACCCTAACCCCAACCCTAACCACACACTAAACTTCAAACTAGCCCTAGCCCTAACCCTAACCCTAACAGGAACCCTAACCACAAACCTAGCCCTAGCCCTAGCCCTGACCATAACCGTAACCCTAACCCTAACCCTAACCGTAGCCCTAGCCCTAGCCATTGCCATAGACTAACCGTAACCCTAACCCTAGCCCTAAGAGTAACCCTAACCGTAACCCCAGCACTACCCCTAACGCTACCCTAGACCTATCCCTAGCCCTAACCGTAACACTAACCCCAACCGAACCACAACCCCAACCCTAACCATAGCCCTAGCCCTAGCCATAACACTAACCCTAACCCTAGATCTAACACTAGCGCTAAACCTAACACTAACGCTAGCCCTAGAACTAACCCTTAACCTAGTCCTCGCCCTAGGCCTAGCCCAGGCTGTAGCCCTAACCCTAACCCTAACCCTAACCCCAACTCTAACCCACACACTGAACCTAACACTAGCCCTAGCCCTAATCCTAACCCTAACCCTAACCCTAACTCTAACCCTAGGCCAAGGCCTAGCCCTAGCCCTAATCAGAAAACTATCCCTAGCCCTAACCCTAACCCTAACACTAACACCAACCCTAACCCTAACACTAACCCTAAACCTCACCCTAGCCCTAACTAGCCAGAGCCATAACATTAACCCCCAACCCCGACCCTAACCCTAACCCTAAGCCTAAATATAACCAGAGCCATAGCCCCAAAAACTAACCCTAATCTAGCCCTAGCCCTAGCATTAGGCCTAGCCATAAACCTAACCCTAGCACTAGTCCTAGCCATAGACCTAAACCTGACACTACCTGTAACCCTAGCCCTAGCCCTAACCATAACCCTAAACCTAACCCTAGACGTAGCCCTAGCCTTAGCCCTAACCCTAACCTAACCATAACCCTAACCCAATCCTATAACTAGCCTAACACTAAACCTAACCCTAGTCCTAGTCCTAACCCTAACCCTAACCCTAGTCCTAACCCTAACCCCAGCCCTAACCCTAAACCTAACCCTAGCCCTAGCCCTTGCCCTAACCCTAAACTTAACCATAGCCCTAGCACTAACCCTAAACCTAAAATTAATCCTAGTCCTAACCCTAACCCTAAAGCTAAACATAGACCTAGCCCTAGCCATAACCCCAACCCTTACCCTAGCCCTAAGCATAACCCAGACCATAACCCAAGTCCTAAATTTAATCCAGCCCTAGTCCAAGCCCTAACCCTAACCCAAAACCTAATCCTAACCCTTGCCCTAGGTCTAACCGTAACCCTAACCCTAACACTAGCCCGAACCCTAACCCACACCCTAAACCAAATATTAGTCTAGCCCTAACCTAACCCATACCGGAACCCAAACCATAACCATAGCCCTAGCCCTAGCCCTAACCATAACCATAACCCTAACTGTAGCCCAGCCCTAGCCCTAGCCAAGCACTAACCCTAACTCTAAACCTAGCCCAAACAGTAACCCTAACCCTAACCCTAAACCTAACCCTAGCTCTAGCCCTAACACTAACCATAACCATAACCCTAGCCCTAACCATACCCTTAGCCCTAACCCTAAACCTAACCCTAGCCCTAGCCCTAATAATAACCCCAAACCTAACCCTAACCCTAACCTTAACCCTAAACCTAACCCTAGCCATGGCCATAACCCTAACCCTAGCCCTAACCCTAACCCTAACTCTAACCCTAGCCCTAACCCTAACCCTAACACTAACTCTAAACTTAACACCAGCCCTAGTCCTGGACCTAACACTAAACCTAACCCTAACCCTAACCCTAACCCAAGCCCTAACCCTAAACCTAACCCCAACCCTAAACCTAAACCTAACCCTAAACCTAACCCTAGCCCTAGCCCTTAAACTAACCCTAACCCTAAACCTAACTTTAGCCCTAGCACTAAAACTAACCCTAACACTAGCCCTAGCCCTAGCCCTAGCCTAACCATAACCATAACCCTAACCCTAACCCTAATTCTAACTCTAGCCCTAGCCTTAACCCTAACTCTAAACCGAAACCTAAAACTAGCCCTAACTCTTACCCTAACCCTAACATTAACTCTAGCACTAGCCCTAATTCTAACCGTAGACCTAGTCCTATCCCGAACCCTAAACCTAACCCTAACCCCAAACACAACGACAACCCTAGCCCTAAACCTAAACCTAATCCTAACCCTAAACCTAGCCCTAGCCCTAGACCTAGTCCTAACCCTAGCCCGAACCCTAAGCCTAGCCCTAACCTAACACTGGCCCTAGGTCTAACCCTAAACCGAAAACTAAACCTAACCCTAACTGTAACCCTAGCGCTAGCCTTGCCCTAGCCCTAGCCCTTACGGTAACCCTAACCGTAACCCTAGCCCTAGCCCTAACCCTGAATCTAACACTAACCCAGGCCTAACCCGAGCCCTAAACCTAACCCTAACCCTAGACCTAGCCCTAGCCCTAACCCTAACCCTAACACTAGCCGTAGCCCTATCCCTAACCCTAAACCTAAACCTAGCCCTAACCCTAACCATAATGATAACCCTAAACCTAGCTGTAGCCATAACCCTAGCCCTAGGCTTAGACCTAGGCCTAACCCTAACCCTAACCCTAGTCCTAGCCTTAACCCAAAAATTAACCCAAGCCCTAAACCTAACCCTATCCCTTGTCCTAGCCATGACCCTAACCCCAACCCTAACCCTAACCCTAGCCCTAGGCCTTATCCTGTCCCGAGACCTAACCCTAGCCAAAACCCTAACCCACACTTAAACCTAAACCTAGCCCTAGCCCTAACCCTAACCTGAATCCTAACCCTAGCCCTAGCCCTAGCCCTAGCGCTAACCTGAACCCTAAAGCTAAACCTAACCCTAGCCCTGGCCATAAAACTAACACTAACCCTAAACCTAAACCTAGCCCTAGCCCTAAAACTAACCCTAACTCCAGCCCTAGCCCTAGCCCTAACCCTAGCCATAACCATAACCATAACCATAACCCTAACCATAGCCCTAGCCCTAACCCTAACCCCAAACCTAACCCTAAACCTAGCCCTAGCACTATCCCTAACTCTAAACATAATCCTAAACCTAACCCTAGCACTAGCTCTAGACCTAGCCTTAACGTAACACTAACCCTAGCCCTAACGCTAACACTAAACCTAAACCTGGACCTAGTCCTAGACATAACCCTAGACATAGCCCTAGCCCTAGCCCTAACCCTAAACCTAACCTCAAACCTAACCCTAAACCTAGCCCTAGCCCTATCCCTAACGCTAAACATCATCCTAAACCTAACCCTAGACCTAGCTCTACACCTAGCCTTAACGTAACACTAACCCTAGCCCTAACACTAACACTAAAGCTAAACCTAGCCCTAGCCCTAGACATAACTCTAGACATAGCCCTAGACCTAGCCCTAACCCTAACCCTAACCCTAACCCTACCCTAAACCTAGACCTAGCCCTTGCCCTAGACCTAGCCCTAACCCTAACCATAGAACTAGCCCTAACCCTAACCCTAACCGTAATCCTATACCAATCCTTAACCCTAACCCTAGCCCTAGCGCTAACCCGAAACCTAAACCTAAACCTAACCCTAGCCCTGGCCCTAAAACTAACCCTAACCCTAAACCTAAACCTAGCCCTAGCCCTAACACTAACCCTAACTCCAGCCCTAGCCCTAGACATAGCCCTAACTATAACCATAACCATAACCATAACCCTAACCCTAGCCCTAGCCCTAACCCTAACCCTAAAACTAAACCTAAACCTAGCCCTAGCCCTAACCCTAAATCTAGTCCTAGCCTTAACCCTAACCATAGCCCTGGCCCTAACCCTAACCCTATTGCTAGCCATAGCCCTAGCCCTAGCCCAAACCCTAACTCTAGCCCTAACCCTAGTTCTAACCCTAACACTAATTCTAAACCTAACCCTAACCCTAACTCTAGCCCTAGCCCTAAACCTAACCCTAGTGCTAGCCCTAGCCCTAGCCCAAACCCTAACCCTAACCCTAGCCCAAGACCTAACCCTAACCCTGTCCCTGACTCTAGTGCTAGCCCTAACCCTACCAATAGCCCTAGCCCTACCCTAACCCTAGTGCTAGAACTAGCCCAAGCCCTAATCCTAGCCCTAACCCTAACCCTAGCCCTAACCCTAAAAATTACCTTAACCCTAACCCTAACACGAGCCCTAGCCCTAACCCAACCACAACAACAACCCCAACCCCAATCCCAACACTAACCTGACCCTAGCATGAACCCTAACACACACCCTAAACTAATGCTAGCCCAGCCGTAACCCTAACCGGAACCCTAACCCAAAGCTTAGCCCTAGCCCTAGTCCTAGCCCTACCCCTAACCCTAACCGTCACCCAAACCGTAGCCCTAGCCCTATCACTAACCCTTACCCTAACACTAGCCCTAGGCCTAAACCTAACCCTAACACTAACCCTAAACCTAATCCTGGCCCTAAAACTAAACCACACCCTAAACGTAACCCTAGCCCTAGCCCTAACCCAAAGCCAAACCCTAACCATTGCAATAGCCCTAGCCCTAGCCCTAGCCATAACCCTAACCCTAACCCTAACCCTAGCCCTGGCCCTAACACTAACCCTAACCCTAGCCCTAGCCCTAGCCCTAACCCTAACCCTAAACATAACCCTAAACCTAACCCTAGGCCTAGCCCTAGCCCTAACCCTAAACCTAAAACTAACCGTAGCCCTATCCCTGTCCCTAACCCTTACCATATCACTAACCCTAACCCTAGCCCTAACACTAGCCCTAGCCCTAAACCTAACCCTAGACCTAGCCCTAGGCCTAGCCCTAACCCTAACCCTAATGCTAACCCTAACCCTAGCCCTAAACCTAACCCACACCCTAAACATAACCCTAGCCCTAGACCTAACCCTAACCCAAATCCTAATCCTAGCCATAGCCAGCCCAAGTCATAACCCTAACCCTAACACTAACCCTAACCCTAACCCTAGCCCTAAACCTAACCCTAGCCATAAACCTAACACTAGACCTAGTCCTAGCCCTAGCCCTAACCCTAACCCTAGCCCTAAACCTACCCTAGCCCTAGAACTAGCCCTAACCCTAACCCTAACCCTAACTGTAGCCCTAGCCCTAGCCCTAGCATTAGCCCTTACCCTAACCCTAACCATAATCCTAACCCTAGCACTAGCCATAATGCTAACCCTAACCCTTGTCCTAGCCCTAGCCCTAAACCTAACCCTTACCCCAACCCGACACACAACCACAACCCTAACCCTAGCCTTAGCCCTAGCCCTAGATCAAACCCTAAAGCTAGAACTAACCCTAGCCCTAACCCTAACCCTAACCCTATCCCTAGCCCTAGGCCTAGTCCTAGACCTAGACCTAACCCTAACCCTAACCCTAATCCCAAACCCAATCCTAAGCCTGACCACAGCCTGAACCCTAACCCACAAGAAAAACCTAACCCTATCCCTAGCCATAACCCTAACCCTAACCCTAACACTAGCCCTAGCCCTAACCATAACCCTAACCCTAACCCCAGCACTAAACCTCACCTACACCCTACACATAACCCTACCCCTAGCCCTAACCCTAACCCAAACCCTAACCCTAAACCTAGCCCTAGACCTAACCCTAGCCCTAGCCCTAACCCTAAACCGAACCCTAACCCTAGCCCTAGCCGAAAACATAAACCTAACTCTAGCCCTAGCCCTAGCCCTAACACTAACCCTTATCCTAATACTAGCCATAACCTAAACGTAACACTAGCCATAGCCGTAACCCCAACCCAAACCCTAACCCTAACCCCAGCCCTATTCCTAACCGTAACCCTAGCCCTATCCCTAAACCTAGCCTTAGCCCTAACCGTACCCTAGTCCTAGCCATAACCCTAACCCTAGCCCTAGCCCTAACCCTAACCCTAAACCCTAACACTTGCCCTAGCCCTAACACCAACCCTAATTCTAGACCCAGACCTTACCCTAACCCTAACCCTAGCCCTAGCCCTAACCTTAAACTTAACCAAAAAACAAAAAAACAACCCCAAACCCAAACCAAATCCTAACACTGACCCTAGCCTGAACCCTAACCCACACCCTAAACCTAACACTAGACCTAGTCGTAACCCTAACCTGAACCCTAACCCTAACCATATCCGTAGACCTATCCCTAACCCTTAGCCTAACCCTATCCCTAGTCCTAACCATAAGCCTAACCCTAATCCAAACCCTAACCCTGGACCCAAACCTAACACACAGCCTTAACCTAAACATAGCCCTAGCCCTAACCCTAACCCTAGCTCTAACCTTAACTGACACCCTAAACCTAACCCTAGCCCTAGCTCTAACCCTAAACCAAATCCTAACACTAGCCCTAGCCCTAACCCTAACCCTAGCCCTAACCCTAAACCAAGTCCTAGCCCTAACCCTAATCCTAGTTCTAGCCCTTAACATAAACCTAACCCCAAACCGAACCCTAACCTTAACCCTAGCCCTAGACCTAACCGTAACCCTAGCCCTATCCCTAAACCTAGCCATAGCCCTAACCCTTACCCTAAACCTAGCCCTAACACTAACCCTAGCCCTAGCACTAACCCTAACACTAGTCCTAGCCCTAGTCCTAGCACTAGCCCTAGCCCTAGCCCTAGCCCTAGCCCTAGCCCTATTCCAAATACTAAACCTAAGCCTAACCATAACCCAAACGCTAACCCTCACCCTAAACCTAACACTAGCCCTAGCCGTAACCATAACTCGAACCCTAACCCTAACCCTAGCCCTAGTGCTAGCCCTAAAACTAACCCTAACACTAACCTTAGCCCTAGCCCTAGCCCCAGCATAACCTTAAGCTGAAACCTAATCTAGCACTAACCATAAACCTAACCCTAAAACAAACCCTAGCCCTAGCCCTAGCACTAGCCCTAGCCCTAGCACTAACCCTAACCCTAACCCTAACCTTAGCCCTAGTCCTAACCCTACCCTAGTGATAGCCATAACCCTAACCCTAGCCCTAACCATAACCCTAACCCTAACCCTAACCCTAACAGTAGACCTAGCCTTATCCCTAACTCTTACCCTAACACTAGCCCTAGGCCCAACCCTAACCCTAATCCTAACTCTAACCATGGCCCTAAACCTAACCCACACACTAAACCTAACCCTAGCCCTAGCCCTAACCCTAAATCTTAACTTAACGCTAACCCTAAAACTAGCCCTAGCCCTATATCTAACCCTAACTGTAACCCTAAGCCTAACACTAACCCTAGACCAAGCACTAACCCTTACCCTAAACCTAGCCCCAGACCTAGACCTAACCCAAAACTTAACCCTGAAACTAAGCGTAAACCTAACCCTAACCCTTACCCTAACCCTCACCCTAATCCTAGTTCTAGCCCTAACACTAACCCTAACACTAGCCTTAATCATAGCCCTAGGCCTAACCCTAACCCTAAACCTAGCCCTAAACCTAAACCTAACCCTAACCCTAACCTTAACCCTAGCCCTAGTCCCAACCTTAACCCTAACCCTAGGCTTAATCCAAGCCCTAGCCCTAACTGTAAACCTAGCCCTAGCCCTAATCCTTACCCTAAACCTAGCCCTAGCCCTAGCCCTAACCCTAAATCTTAACTTAACGCTAACCCTAAAACTAGCCCTAGCCCTATATCTAACCCTAACTGTAACCCTAAGCCTAACACTGACCCTAGACCAAGCACTAACCCTAACCCTAAACCTAGCCCCAGACCTAGACCTAACCCAAAACCTAACCCTGAAACTAAGCGTAAACCTAACCCTAACCCTTACCCTAACCCTAACCCTAATCCTAGTTCTAGCCCTAACACTAACTCTAACACTAGCCTTAATCATAGCCCTAGGCCTAACCCTAACCCTAAACCTAGCACTAAACCTAAACCTAACCCTAACCCTAACCTTAACCCTAGCCCTGGTCCTAACCTTAACCCTAACCCTAGGCTTAATCCAAGCCCTAGCCCTAACTGTAAACCTAGCCCTAGCCCTAATCCTTACCCTAAACCTAGCCCTAGCCCTAGCCCTAGTCCTAACCCTAACCTGAACACTAGCCTTAACCCAAGACCTAACATGAACACTAACCCTAGCCCTAGACCTAACCCTAACCCGAGCCCTAACCCTAAAGCTAACCCTAAAACTAACCATAAACCCAACCCTAGCCATGGCCCAAAAACTAACCCTAAACCTAGCCCTAACCCTAGCCCTAGCACTAACCTTAACCCTAACCCTAGCCATAGACCTAACCCTAACCCTAACCCTAACCCTAACCCTAACCCTAGCCCTAGCCCTAACCCTAACCCTAACCCCAACCCTAACCCTAACCCTAACCTAAAACTAACCCTAGCCCTGCCGCTAAATCTAAACCTAAATCTAACTCTAACCCTAGACCTAGCCCTAAGCCTAAACCTAACCCTAAACCTAGCGCTAGGCCTAGCCCTAGCCCTAACGCTAACCCTAACCCTAGCCCTAGCCTTAACCCTAACCCTAACCCTAACCCTAGCCCTAACCCTAACCCTAATGCTAACAATAGACCTAGCCCTAGTCTTAAACCTAACCATAACCCTAAACCTAACCCTAACCCTAACCCTAAACCTAACCCTAACCCAAGCCCTAACCCTAACCCTACCCTAGTCCTAGCCCTAACCCTAACCACTACCATAACCCTAACCCTAGACCTAGGCCTAGCCCTTACCGTAACCCTAACCATAGCCCGAACCCTAACCCACACCTTAAACCTAACACTAGCCCTAGCCCTAACCCTAACCCGAACCCAAACCCAAGACCTAGTACTAGCCCTAGCCATAACCTGAAACCTAACCCTAACCCAGCCCTTGCCTTAACCCTAACACCAACCCTAAAACTAAACCTAACCCTAGACGTGGCCCTAAAACTAACCCTAACCATAAAACTAACCCTAGCCGTGGCCCTAAAACTAACCCTAACCCTAAAACTAACCCTAGCCCTAGCCCTAAAACTAACCCTAACTCTAGCCCTAGCCCTAGCCCTAGCCCTAGCCCTAGCCCTAGCCATAACCATAACCCTAATCCTAACCCTAACCCTAGCCCTAACCCTAGCCTAGGCCTAGAGCTAGCCCAAGCCCTAGCCCTAACCCTAAAAATAATTCTAGCCCTAGACCTAACCCAAACCCTAGCCCTAACCTAACCCTAACCCTAGTACTAACAATAAGCCTAACCCTAAACCTAGCCTTAGCCCAAACCCTAACCCTAACACAAGCCCTAGGCCTACCCCTAGCACTAAACCTAACCCTAGGCCTAGCCCTAACCCTAACCGTAACCCTAGCCCTAGCCCCTAACCCTAACACTAGCCCTAATCCTAGCCCAGTCCTAGAGCTAGCACTAGAGCTAGCCCTAGCCCTAAAAATAACCCTAGCCCTAGACCTTGCCCTAGCCCTAACCCTAGCCCTAGCCCTAACCCTAACCCTAACCCTAGCCCTAACTTTAACCCTGACCCTAGCCCTAGCCCTATTACTAACCCTTATCCTAACCCTAGCCCTAGGGCTAACCCTAACCCTAACCCTGATCATAACCCTAACCCTAGCCCTAGCCCTAACTCTAACCCTGACCCTAGCCCTAGCCCTATCACTAACCCTTATCCTAACCCTAGTCCTAGGCCTAACCCTAACCCTAACCCTAATCCTAGACATAGCCCTAGCCCAAGCCATAAACCTATCCCTAACACTAACCATAACCATAACCCTAACCCTAGCACTAGCCCTAGCCCTAAACCTAACCCTTACACCAACCCAAAACACAACGCCAAACCTAAACCTAGCCTTATCCCTAGACCTAGATCAAACCCTAACCCTAGAACTAACCCTAGCCCTAAACCTAACTCCAACCATAGCCCTAAACCTAGCCCAAGCCCTAGACCTAGCCCTAACCCTAACCCTAACCCTAATCCCAACACCAACCCTAAGCTTGACCAAAGCCTGAAGCCTAACCCACATGATAAACCTAACACTAACCCTAGCCGTAACCCTAACCCTATCCCTAGCCCTAACCATAACACTAACCCCAACCCCAGCCCTAAACCTAACACACATCCTACACATAACCCTACCCCTAGCCCTAACACTAATCCAAACCCTAACCCTAAACCTAGCCCTAGCCCTAACCCTAGCCCTAGCCCTAGCCCTAACCCTAAACCGAACCCTAACCCTAGCCGTAGCCAAAACCATAAAACAAACTCTAGCACGAGCCCTAGCCCTAGCACGAAACCTAAATCTAACTCTGTAGCTGACCCTAGCCCTAACCCTAACCCTAGCCCTGACCCTAACCCTAACCCTAGCCTTAGCCCTAACCCTAAACCGAGCCCTACCCTTAAACCTAAATGTAGCCCTAGCCCTAGCCCTAACCCTAACACTAGCCTTAATCATAGCCCTAGCCCTAAGACTAACACTAAACCTAAAGCTAACCCTTTCCCGAACCCCACACTAACCCTAGCACTAGGCCTAGCCCTAGACCTAACCCTAACCCTAACCCTAAACTTAACACTAGCCCTATTCCTACCTTAACCCTAACCCTAGGCTTAATCCAAGCCCTAGCCCTAACTGTAAACCTAGCCCTAGCCCTAATCCTTACCCTAAACCTAGCCCTAGCCCTAGACCTAGGCCTAATCCTAACCTGAACACTAGCCCTAACCCTAGACCGAACCCGAACACTAACCCTAGCCCTAGCCCTAAACCTAACCCGAGCCCTAACCCTAAAGCTAACCCTAAACCTAACCCTAAACCCAACCCTAGCCATGGCCCAAAAACTAACCCTAAACCTAGCCCTAACCCTAGCCCTAGCACTAACCTTAACCCTAACCCTAGACATAG
>CM027399.1:48370444-48415621 GCA_015711505.1 Sylvilagus bachmani
AGCCCTAACCCTAACCCTAATGCTAACAATAGACCTAGCCCTAGTCTTAAACCTAACCATAACCCTAAACCTAACCCTAAACCTAACCCTAACCCAAGCCCTAACCCTAACCCTACCCTAGTCCTAGCCCTAACCCTAACCACTACCATAACCCTAACCCTAGAACTAGGCCTAGCCCTTACCGTAACCCTAACCATAGCCCGAACCCTAACCCACACCTTAAACCTAACACTAGCCCTAGCCCTAACCCTAACCCTAACCCGAACCCACACCCAAGCCCTAGTCCTAGCCCTAGCCCTAACGCGAAACCTAACCCTAACCCAAGCCCTTGCCTTAACCCTAACCCCAAACCTAAACCTAAACCTAACCCTAGCCTTGGCCCTAAAACTAACCCTAACCCTAAGACTAACACTAGCCCTAGCCCTAAAACTAACCCTAACTCTAGCCCTAGCCCTAGCCCTAGCCCTAGCCCTAGCCCTAGCCCTAGCCCTAGCCATAACCATAACCCTAATCCTAACCCTAACCCTAGCCCTAACCCTAGCCTAGGCCTAGGGCTAGCCCAGGCCCTAGCCCTAACCCCAAAAATAATTCTAACACTGGACTAACCCAAACCCTAGCCCTAACCTAACCCTAACACTAGCCCTACCCTAGCCCAGTCCTAGAGCTAGCACTAGAGCTAGCCCTAGCCCTAAAATTAACCCTAGCCCTAGCCCTAGCCCTAACTCTAACCCTGACCCTAGCCCTAGCCCTATCCCTAACCCTTATCCTAACCCTAGCCCTAGGCCTAACCCTAACGCTAACCCTGATCATAGCCCTAACTCTAGCCCTAAACCTACCCACACCCTAAACGTAACCCTAGCCCTACACCTAACCCTAACCCAAACCCTAATCCTAGACATAGCCCTAGCCCAAGCCATAAACCTAACCCTAACCATAACCATAACCCTAACCCTAGCACTAGCCCTAGCCCTAAACCTAACCCTTACACCAACCCAAAACACAACCCCAAACCTAACCCTAGCCTTATCCCTAGCCCTAGATCAAACCCTAACCCTAGAAATAACCCTAGCCCTAAATCTAACTCTAACCATAGCCAAAACCCTAGCCCTAGCCCTAGCCCTAGCCCTAACCCTAACCCTAACCCTAATCCCAACCCTACCCTAAGCTTGACCATAGCCTGAACCCTAACCCACATGATAAAACTAACATTAACCCTAGCCGTAACCCTAACCCTAAACCTATCCCTAGCCCTAACCATAATACTAACCCCAACCCCAGCCCTAAACCTAACACACATCCTACACATAACCCTACCCCTAGCCCTAACACTAATCCAAACCCTAACCCTAAACCTAGCCCTAGCCCTAACCCTAGCCCTAGCCCTAACCTTAGCCTAAACACTAGTCTTAGTCCTAGCCCTAACTCTAACTCTAAACCTAGCCCTAACCCTAGAACTAGACCTAGCCCTAACCCACATGCTAACGCTAGCCCTAGCCCTAACCCTAACCCTAAACCTAGAACTAACCCTAGCACTAGCCCTAGCCCAAACCCTAACCCTAACCCTAGCCATAGCCCAAACCCTAAACCTAGCCCTACCCCTAACCCTAAACCTAACACTAGCCGTAACCCTAATCCAAACCCTAAACCAAGCCCTAGCACTAGCCCTACCCCTAAACCTAAACCTAGCCCTAGCCCTAACACTAACACTAACCCTAGACCTAACCATAACACTAGCCCTTGCCCTAACCCTAACCCTAACCCTAGCCCTAGGCCTAGTCCTAGGACTAACCCTAACCCTAGCCCTAAACCTCACCCTAAAGCTTGCCTGAGCCATAGCCCTAACACTAGCCCTAACCCTAATCATAACCCTAACCATATCCCTAGCACTAGCCCTAAACCTAACCCTCCTGCTCACCAAAGCCCTAGCCCTAACCCTTACCCTAACCCTAGCCCTAGTCCTAACGCTAACCTTAACCCTAATCCTAACCCTAATCCTGGCCCTAAACCTAACAAACACCCTAAACCAAACCCTAGCCCTAGACCTAACCTTAACTCAAACCCTAACCCTGATCTAGCCCTAGTCCTAGCCCTCGCCTTACCCATAACCCTAATTTTAAACCTAAGCCTAGCCATAACCCTAACCCTAACCCTAGCCCTAGCCCTAGCCCTAGACCTAACCCTAACCCTAACCCCAACCCTAAATCTAGCCCTAGTCCAGCCCTAGGACTAACCCTAACCCTAAACTTAACCCTAGCCCTAACCCTAACCAAGCAATAACGCTAAAACTAACGCTAACCCTAGCCCTAGCCCTAACCCTAGCCTTAACCGTAACCCTAACCCTAACCCTAGCCCTAACCCTAAACTTAGACCTAGGCCTATCCCAACCCCTTACCCTAACCCTATCCCTGGCCCTAAGCCTAACCATAACCCTAGCTTTAACCCTAACCCACACCCTAAACCTAACCCTATCCCTAGCCCTAAACCTAAACCAAACCCTAAACCAAGCAATACCCCTAACCCTAACCTTAACCCTAACCCTAGTCTAACACTAAACCTTACCTTAACCCTAACCCTAACACTAGCCCTAGCCCTAGACCTAACCCTAAACGTAACACTAACCCTAGCCCTAGGCCTAGATCTAACTCTAACCCTAACCCTAACCCTAACCCTAACACAAGCCCTGACCCTAACCCTAATCCTAACACTAGACCCAGCGCTAACCCTAACCCTAACCATAGCCCTAGTCCTAACCTTAACCCTAACCCTAGCCTTAGGCTTAGCCCTAGCCCTAACCCTAAACATAGCCCTAGCCGTAAACCTTACCCTAAAACTAGCCCTAACCATAACCTTAGCCCAAGCAATAACCTAAACCCTAGCCCTAGCCTTAAACCTAATAATAACCCTAACCCTAACCCTAAACCTAACCCCAGCCCTTAACCTAAACCTAACCATAATCCTAGAAAGAGCCCTAACCTTAACACTAACCCTAACCCAACTCCAACAACAACCCGAACCCCAAACCCAACCCTAACCCAGTTCCTAGCCTGAACCCTAACCCACACCCTAAACCTAACACTAGCCCTATCGTAACCCTAAACCGAACTCTAACCCTAAACCTAGCCCTAAACCAAGCTCTAACGCTTACCCTAACCCTAGTCCTAGGCCTAACCCTAACCCTAACCCTAATCCAAACGCTAACCCTGGCCTTAAACCTAACCCACACCCTAAACCTAACCCTTACCCAAACCCTAATCATAGCCCTAGCCCTAGCCCCAGCCCTAGCCCTAGCCATAACCCTAACCTTAACACTAACCCTAGCCATAAACCTGACTCTAGCCCTAGCCCTAGCCCTAGCCCTAGCCCTAGACCTAACCCTAACCATAACCTTAACCCTAACCCTAGCCCTAGCCCTAGGCCTAGAACTAACCCTAAACCTAACCCTAGCCCTAACCCTAGCCCTAGTCCTAACCCTAACCCTAAACCTAACCCTAACCCTAGCCCTAGCCATAAACCTAGCCATAACCCTAACCCTAACCCTAGCCCTAGCCCTAGCCCTAGCACTAGCCCTAACCCTAATCCTAACCCTAAGCCTACCCCGAACCCTAAACCTAGCCCTAGCCCTAACCCTAACCCTAACCCTAACCCTAGCCCTAGCCCTATCGTTAACCCTTACCTAACACTAGCCCTAGGCCTAACCCGAACCCTAACCCTAATTCTAACCCTAACCCTAGCCCTAAACCTAATCCACACCCTAAACCAAACCCTAGCCCTAGACCTAACCCTAACACAAAACCTAATCCTAGCCATAGCACTAGGCGAAGCCATAACCCTAACCCTAACCCTAACCCTAGGCTTAAACCTAACCCTAGCCCTAGCCCTAATGCTAACCCTAAGTCTAGCCCTAGTCCTAGCCCTACCCTAACCCTTACCCCAACCCAAAACACAACCCAACACTAACCCTAGCCTTAGCCCTAGCCCTAGCCCTAACCCTAAACATAGCCCTAGCCCTAGCCCTAAACCTTACAATAACCAAACCCTAACCCTAGCTCCAGCACTTACCCTAAACCTAACTCTAACCCTAGACATAGCCCTAACCTTAACACTAACCCTAAACACAACCCCAAAAATAACCCCAACCCCAACCCAACCCTAACCCTGACCCTAGCCCGAATTCTAACCCACACCCTAAACCTGACACTAGCCTTAGACTTAACCCTAACCTGAACTCTCACCCTGACCCTAGCCCTAGCCCTAACCCCAAACATAACCCTAGCCCTAGGCCTACCCCCCAGATCTAACCCTCACACTAATGCTAACCCTAACCCTAGCCCTAACCATAACCCTAGCCCTAACCCTAACCCTAAAATTGCCCTAGCACTAACCATAACCCTAATCCTAGCCCTAGCCCTAGCCCTAAACCTAAACCCAACTCTAAACCTAACTCTAACCCCCACACGAACACTAACCCTAACCCTAAACCTAAACTGAGCCCAAGCGCAAGCCCTAACCCTAACCCCAACCCTAGCCCCAGCCTTAACCCTAGCCTTAACCTAACCCTAGCCCTAATCCTAACCCACAGCCTAAACCTTGCCCTAGCCTTAGTTCTAACCCTAATCCAAACTGTAAATAAAGCCCTAGCCCTAGGACTAACCCTAAACCTAGCCCTAGCCATACCACTAGACCTAACCCTAACCCTAACCCTAACCCTAACCCTAACCCTACCCTAGCCCTAACCCTAACCCTAACCCTAGCCCTAGCCAAAGCCCTAAACCTAACCTGAACCCTCTCCACATCCCTAAAGGTAACCCTAAACCTAACCCTAACACTAGCCCTACCTCTAACCTTAATCCTAAACCGAACCGAACCCCAACAAAAACCCCAACAACAACCACAACCCTAACCCCGACCCAGCATGAACCCTAACCGACACCCTAAACTAACACTAGCCCAGCCGTAACCCTAAACCGAACCCTAACCCTAACCTTAGCCCTAGCCCTAGAGCTAACCCTAACCCTTAACTTAACCCTAACCGTATCCATAGCCCTTTCCCTAACCCTTACCCTAACACTATCCCTCGGCCTAAACCGAACCCTAACACTAACCCTAAACCTAACCCTGGCCTACCTAGCTAAACCTAAACCTACCCTAAACCTAAACCTAGCCCTAGCCCAAACCCAAAGCCAAACCCTAACCTTAGCATTAGCCCTAGCCCTAGCCCTAGTCATAAACCTAACCCTAACCGTAACCCTAAACTAAACTTAGTACTAGCACTAGCCCTAGCCCTAGCCATAAACCTAACCCTAACCCTAACGCTAACCCTAGCCCTAGCCCTAGCCCTAGTCCTAACACTAACCCTAACCCTAACCATAGCTCTAGCCCTAACACTAACTCTCACCCTATCCCTAAGCCTAGCCCTACCACTAACCCTAAACCAAACCGTAGCCCTAACCCTAACCCTAGCCTTAACCCTAACCCTAACCCAATTCCTAGTCTTGGCCCTAGCCCTAGCCCTAACCCCAACCCTAGCCCTAGCCCAAACCCTAGCCTTAGTCCAAGCCCTAGCCCTAGCCCTAGCCCTAGCCCTAGCCCTAGCCCTAGCCCTAGCCCTAACCCTAAGCCTAGTCATAGCCCTAGACCTAGCCCTAGCCCTAACACTAACCCTAACCCAAACCCTAGCCCGAACCCTAACCCACACCCTAAAACTAACACTAGCCCTAGCCGTAACCCTAACCCGAACCCTAAACCTAATCCTAGCCCTAGACCTAACCCTAAACTTATCCATAACCCTAGACAAAACCATAACACTAACACTAATGCTAAGCCTAAACCTAAACCAAGCCCTAATCATAAACCTAACCCTAACCCTAACCGTAGCCCTAGCCCTACTTCTAGCCCTAGCCTAAACCTAACCCTAACCCTAGTCATAACTGTAACCCTAAACCTAACACTAAACCTAGCCCTAGCCGGAAACCTAAACCTAGTCCTTAATCTAACCCTAGCCCTAGCACTAAACCTAACCCTAGTCCTAGCCCTAACTCTAACCTTAACCTTAGCCCTAACCGAAACCCTGTGCTAGCCCTAGTCCTAGCACTAG
The DNA here is from genome assembly GCA_015711505.1 of Sylvilagus bachmani. NCBI lineage: Eukaryota > Metazoa > Chordata > Mammalia > Lagomorpha > Leporidae > Sylvilagus > Sylvilagus bachmani. Next base: position 48,376,539 of record CM027399.1, read on the forward strand.
CCCAAACACTAATCCTAACGCTAGCCCTAGCCCTAACCCTAAATTTAACCATAACCCTAGCCCTAACCCTAAACCTTACCTTAACCATAACCCGAACCCTAGCCCTAGACCTAGACCTAACCCTAACCCTAACCCTAACCCTAAACCTAGCCCTAGCCTTAACCCTAACCCTAGCCCTAGCCCTAACCCTAACCCTAGTGCTACCCCTAACCCTAACCCTAACCCCAGTACCAGCCCTAACCCTAACCCTAACGCTTGAACTACCCTAACCTTTGCCCTAACCCTAATCCAAGCCCAACACAACACAAACAGCAATCAAACCCTAACCCTGACCCTAGCCTGAACCCTAACCCACATCTTAACCCAAAACTAGCCTTAGCCGTAACCCTAACCCAAACGCTAACCCTAACCCTAGACCTAGCCCTAGCCCTCACTCTAACCCCAAACCTAGCCCTAGCCCTACCCCTAGCCCTAGCCTATTCCTAACCCTAACCATAGTCCTAACCGTAACACTAATCCTAAGAATAACCCTAGCCCTAGCCCTAACCCCAACCATAGTGCTAGCCCAGGCCGAGCCATAGACCAAACAATAACCCTAACACTAGCTCTAGCCCTAACTCTAAACCTAAGCCTAACGCTAATCCTAGCCCTAACCCTAAACTTTACCTTAACCCTAACCCTAACACTAGCCCAAGCCCTAGACAAAACCCTAACCCTAACCCTAACCCTAGCCCTACCCCTAAACCTAAACCTAATCCTAAACCTAACCCTAACCCTAACCCTAGCCCAAGCCCTAACCCAAAACCTAACACCAACCCCAGACTAACCCTAACCAGAACCCTAACCCTAGCCCAAGCCCTAACAATAACCCTAACCCTAACCCCAACCCCAACAACAACCCCAACCACGACTCCAACCCTAACCGTGAACCTAGCCTGACCCTAACCCACACCCTAAACCTAACACTAGCCCTAGCCATAACTCTAACCCGAACCCTAACCCTAAACCTAGCCCTAGCCCTAGCCCTAACCCTAAACCTAACCGTAGCTCTATTCCTATCCCTATCCCTAACCGAACCCTAACCCTAACCCTAGTGCTAGCCCTAGCCCAAACCCTAACCCTATCCCTAGCGCTAGCCCTAAACCTAACCCTAAACCTAAATCTAGTCCTAGCCATAACCCTAACCATAGCCCTAGAACTAACCCTAACCCTAGCCCTAGCCCTAGCCCTAGCAGTAATCGTAGCCCTAACCCTAGCCCTAACCCTAACCTTAATTCTAGTCCTAGCCCTAACACTAACCAAGGCCTAGTTCTATACCTAACCCTAGTGCTAGCCCTAGCCCTAGCCCAAGCCCTAACCTTAACCCTAAACCTAGCCCTAGCCCTAGGCCTAACCCTAACCCAAACCATAACCCTAGCTCTAGCCATAAACCTAATGCAAACCCTAGCCCTAGTTTTAGACCTAGGACTAACCCTAACCCTAGCCCAAACCCTAACCCTAGCCCTAACCCTAAACCTAACGCTAGGCCTAGCCCTAGCCTTAACGCTAGCCCTAACCCTAGCCCTAACAATAGCTCTAGGCCTAACCCTAATTCTAATCCTAGCCCTAACTCTAACCATAGCCCTTGTCCTAACCCTAACCCTAGTGCTAGCCCTAGACCTAGCCCTAGCCCTAGGCCAAACACTAACCCTAACCATAGCCATAGGCCTAAACCTAACCATAACCATAATGTGAGCCCTAGGCCTTACCCTAACCTTAACCCTAACCGTAGCCCTAACCCTAAAAATTACCTTAACCCTAACCCAAACACTAGCCCTAGCCCTAGACCTAAACCTAACCCCAAACCTTACCCTAGCCCTAGCCCTATCCCTAACACTAACACTAACCCTAACCCTAGCCAAAGATCTAACCCTAATTGAACCCTAACCACATGACTAAAGCTAACCCTAAACCAAACCCTAACCCTAGCCCTAGATTAACCTTAATCCTAAACACAACCAACCCCAACAACAACCCCAACCACAACCCCAACCCTAACCCTGACCCTAGCATGAACCCTAACCCACACCCTAAACTAACACTAGCCCAGCCGTTACCCTAAATGAACCCTGACCCTAAGCCTAGCCCTAGCCCTAGACCTAACCCTAACCCTAACCTTAACCCCAACGGTAGCCATAACCCTATCCCTAACCCTTACTCTAACACTATCCCTCGGCCTAAACCTAACCCTAACACTAACCCTAAACCTAACCCTGGCCCTAAACCTAACCCACACCCTAAACCTAAACCTAGCCCTAGCCCTAACCCAAAGCCAAACACTAACCTTAGCACTAGCCCTAGCCCTAGCCGTAGTCATAAACCTAACCCTAAACCTAACCCTAACCCTAGCCCTAACCAGAACCCTAGCCCTAGCCCTAACCCTAACCCCAGCCCTAGCACTAGCTCTAGCCCTAAACTCTAGCCCTAGCCCTAGCACTAGCCCTAACCCTAAGCCTAGTCCTAGCCCTAGCCCTAACCCTAAGGTTAGCCCTAGCACTAACCATAATCCACACCCTAAAAATAACACTAGCCATAGCTGTAACCCTAACCCAAAACCTAAACCTAGCCCTACCCCTAGCCCTAACCCAAACACTAACCCTAGCCCAAGCCCTAACCCTAACTCGAACACTTGCCCAATCCCTAACCCTAACCCTAAACCTAACCCTAACCCTAGGCCTAGCCCTAATAATAACCTTAACCCTAACCATAACCATCCACAACAAAAACACCAACCCAAACACCAACCCTAACCCTAACCCTAGCAATGACCCTAACCCACACCCAAAACTAACACTAGACCAGCCATAACCCTAACACGAACCCTAACCCTCACCCTAGCCCTAGCCGTAGCCCTAACCCTATACCTAACCCTAGCCCGAACCCTAACCCACATCCTAAAGCCAACACTAGCCCTAGCCGTAACCCTAACCCGAACACTAAACCCAACCCTAGCCCGAGCCCTAGCCCTAACCCTAACCCTAACCATAGCCCAAGAGCTAGCCCTAACCCTAACCCTAACCCTAGCCCAAGAACTAACCTTAACCCAAACCCTAGCCCCAGCCCTAACCCAAACCCTAAACCTATACCCAAGCCTAGCCCTAGCCCTAGCCCTAACCTTAACCCTAACCCTAACCCAACCCCAAAAACAATCCTAACCCCAACCCCAACCACAATCCTAACCCTGACCCTAGCATGAACCCTAACCGACACCCTAAACTAACATTAGCCCAGCCGTAAACCTAAGAGAAACCCTAACCCTAACCCTAGCCCAAGCCCTACCCCTGACCCTAACCCTAACGCTAACCAAAACAGTAGTCCTAGCTCTATCACTAACCCATACCCTAACACTAGCGCTAGGCCTAAACCTAACCCTAACCCTAAAGCTAACGCTAACACTGGCCCTACCGTAACCCACACCCTAAACCTAAACACAGCCCTAGCCCTAACCAAAAGCCAAACCCTAACCCTGGCAATAGCCCTAGCCCTAGCCCTGGCCATAACCCTAACCCTAGCCCTAGCCCAAACCTTAACCCTAGCCCTAGCTCTACCCTAGCCCTAGACCTAGACCTAAACCTAACCCTAACCCTAGCCCTAGCCCTAACCCTAACCAAAACCCTAGCCCTAAGCCTAGCCCTAACACTAACCCTAAACATAACCGTAGCCCTAACCCTAAGCCTAGCCCTAACCCTAAACCTAGCCCTAGACCTAACCCTAGCCCTAGCCCTAAACCTTACCCTGAACCTAGTCCTAAACCTAACCCTAGCCCTAGCCCTAACCCTAAGCCTAATCCTAGCGCTAGCCCTAACACAAACCCTAACCCTAATCCTAGCTTGAACCCTAACCCACATCGTAAACCTAACACTAGCCCTAGCCGTAACCCTAACCCGAAACCTAAACCAAACCCTAGCCCTAGCCGTAGCCATAACCCTAACCCTAGCCCAAGAGCAAGCCCTAACCCTAACCCTAACTCTAGGCCTAACTGTATCCCTAACCCTAACAATATCCCTAGGCCTAGCCCTAATCCTAACATTAACCCTGGCCCTAACCCTAGCCTTAGCCCTAGCCCTAATCCTAACCCTAAATCTAGCCCTGACGCTGGCCCTAGCCCTAGCTGTAAACCTAACCCTAACCCTAGCCCTAACCTAACCCAAACCCTAACCCTAACCCTAGCCCTAGCCCTAACCCTAACCCTAACCATAACCCTAACCCTAACCCTAGACCTATCTCTAACACTAACCCTAAACCCAGCTCTAACCCTAGCCCTAGCCAAAGCCCTAAACCTAACCCTAACCCTAGCTCTAGCCATAACCCTAATCTTAAACCTAACCGTAGCCGTAACCCTAACATTTTATAGCCCTAGCCCTAGCCCTAACCCTAACCCAAGCCCTAGCCCTAGGTCTAGCCCTAACCCTAACACTAGCCCTAATCCTAAACCACACCCTAAACCTAACCCTAGCCCTAGCTCTAACCCTAATCCAAAACCTAAACCAAGCACTAGCCCTAGCCCTAACCTTAACCCTAACCCTAGACCAAGCCCTAGCCCTAACCCTAACCCGAAATATAACCCTAGCCCTAGTCCTAGTCCTGACCATAACCCTAACCCTAACCCTAACGATAGCCCTAGCCCTATCACTAACCTTTACCCTAACACTAGCCCTAGGCCTAAACCTAACCCTAACCCTAATCCTAACCCTAACCCTGGCCCTACCAAAAGCCACACCCTAAACCTAACCCTAGCCCTAACCATAACCCAAAGCCAAACCCTAACCCTAGCAATAGACCTAGCCCTAGCCCTAGCCCTGGCCATAACCCTAACCCTAGCCCTAACCATAACCCTAACCCTAACCCTAACCCTAGCCCTAACCCTAACCCTAACCCTAGCCATAGCCCTAACCTAGCCCTAGACCTAGCCCTATCCCTAACACTAATATTAGCCCTAGACCTAACCCTAAACCTAACCCTAGCCCAAAGCCTAGCCCTAGCACTAAACAAAAACATAACCATAGCCCTAGCCGTAAACGTAATCCGAACCCTAAACGTAATCCTAGCCCTAGCCCTAACCGTAACCCTAACTCTAACCGTAGCCCTAACCATAGCCCTAGTACTAGAATAAACCTAACTCTAACCCTAAACCTAGCCCTAAATGTAACCCTAACCCTAACGCTATCCCTAGCCCTAGCCCTAATCCTAACATTAACCCTGGCCCTAACCCTAGCCTTAGCCCTAGCCTTAATTCTAACCCTAAATCTAGCCCTGACGCTAGCACTAGCCCTAGCTGTAAACCTAAATCTAACTCTAGCCCTAAACATAACCCTAACCCTAACCCTAACCATAGCCCTATCCCTAACCCTAACCCTAACTATACCCTTAAACCTAACCCTAGACCTATCTCTAACACTAACACTAAACCCAGCTCTAACCCTAGCCCTAGCCAAAGCCCTGAACCTAACCCTAACCCTAGCCCTCGCCCTAGCCCTAGACCTAACCCTAAACTTAAACCTAACCGTAGCCCTAACCCTAACCATGAACCTAACCCTCTCTAGCCCTAGCACTAATCCTAACCCTAGCCCTCGCCCTAGCCCTAGAACTAACCCTAAACTTAAACCTAACCGTAGCCCTAACCCTAACCATGACCCTAACCCTCTCTAGCCCTAGCACTAACCCTAACCCTAACCCCAGCCCTAGACCTAGCCCTAGACCTTACCCTAACCCTAAATATAACCCTAGCCCTAGTCCTAACCCTAACCCTAATTCTAGCCCTAACCCAAAACGTAACCCTAACCCTAACCCTAGCCTTAAATCTAACCCTAAACCGAACCCTAGCCCTAGCCGTAGCCCTAACCCTAACCCTAGGCCTAGCCCTAGGCCTAGACCTAGGACTAACCCAAACACTAACCCTAACCCTAGCCTTAACCCTAACACTAACACTAACCCAAACCCTAACCTTAACGCTAGCCATAGCTTAGCCCAAGCCCTAGCCATAACCCTAAACCTAACCCTAGTCCTCGCCCTAATCTTAACCTTAAACCTAACCCTAGCCCTAACCCTAACCGTAACCATAACCCAAACCCTAACTCTAGCCCTAGCTCTAGCCCTAACCCTAACACTAGCCTTACCCCTAGACCTGGCCCTAAACCTAACCCACACCCTAGCCCTAACCCTAGCCCTAACCCTAACCCTAACCATAACATTAGCCCTAGCCCTAAAACTAACCCTAGTCCTAGCCCTAAACCTAATCCTAGCCCTAGCCCTAAACCTAACCCTAGTCCTAGCCCTAACCCTAAACCTAGCCCAAGCACTAACCTTAACCCTAGTGTTAGCCCTCGCCCTAACCCTAGCCCAAACATTAATCCTAACCCTAGCCCTAGCCCTAAAACGAACCCTAACCCTAGTGCTAGCCATAGCCCTAACCCTAACCTTAACTTTTTCCTATCACTAACACTAAACCTTACCTTAACCCTAACCCTAACACTAGCCCTATCCCTAGACCTAACCCTGACACTAACCCTTACCCTCACCCTAGCCATAAACCTAACCCTAACCATAACCCTAACCCTAACCATAGCACAAGCCCTAACACTAAATCTAACCCCAGCCCCAACCCTAACCCTAACCCTAACCCTAAAAATTGCCATAGCCCAAACCTTAACCCTAACCCTAACCTCAACCCCAAAACAACAATCCCAACCCCAACCCCAAACCTAACCCTGACCCAAGCCTGAACCCTATCCCACACCCTAAACCTAACACTAGCCCTAGCCATAACTCTAACCCAAACCCTAAACCTAAATCTAGACTTAGCACTAGCCCTAACCCTAACCCTAAAACTAACCGTAGCCCTAGCCTTAACCCTAGCCCTAGCCTAACCATCACCCTAACCTTAACCCTAGTCCTGACCATAACGCTAACCCTAACACTAACCCTGGCCCTAGCCCTAACCCTAACCCGAACCCTAGCCCAAAACCTAGCCCTAACCCTAGCTCTAACCCTAACCCAAACCCCAGACCTAACACTAGCCCTAGCCCAAGCCATAACCATAATACTAACACTACACCTAAACATAACCCTACCTCTAAACCTAACCCTAGCACTAGCCTTAACCCTAACCAGAACAATAGTCATAACCCTAGCCCTAGCCCTAGCCCTAGCCCTATCCCTAACCCTAACCCTAACAGGAACCCTAACCATAACCCTAGCCCTAGCCCTAGCCCTAACCGTAACCCTAACCCTAACCCTAACCCTAACATAACCCTAACCATAGCCCTAGCTCTAGCCATAGCTATAGCCTAATCGTAACCCTAACCCTAGCCCTAAGAGTAACCTTAACCCTAACTCTAACCCCAGCACTATCCCTAACGCTAAACCGAGACCTATCCCTAGCCCTAACCGTAAACCTAACCCCAACCGAACCACTACCCCAACCCTAACCATAGCCCTAGCCCTAGCCCTAACCCTAACCCTAAAACTAGATCTAACATTAGACCTAAACCTAACACTAACGCTAGCACTAGAACTAACCCTAAACCTAGTCCTAGGCCTAGGCCTAGCCCTAGCTGTAGAACTAGCCTTAACCCTAACCCTAACTCTAACCCCAACCCTAACCCACACACTAAACCTAACACTAGCCCTAGCCCTAATCCTAACCCTAACCCTAACCCTAACTCTAACCCTAGACCAAGGCCTAGCCCTAGCCCTAATCCTAAAACTAACCCTAGCCCTAACCCTAACCCAAACACTAACACCAACCCTAAACCTAACACTAACCCTAAACCTAACCATAACCCTAACCCCAACCCTAACCCACACACTAAACCTAACCCTAACCCTAGCCCTAGCCCTAACCCTAACCCTAACAGGAACCCTAACCATAACCCTATCCCTAGCCCTAGCCCTAACCGTAACCCTAACCCTAACCCTAACCCTAACCCTAACCCTAACCGTAGCCCTAGCCCTAGCCATAGCCATAGCCTAATCGTAACCCTAACTCTAGCCCTAAGAGTAACCTTAACCCTAATCCTAACCCTAACCCCAGCACTACCCCTAACGCTAAACCTAGACCTGTCCCTAGCCCTAACCGTAACCCTAACCCCAACTGAACCACAACCCCAACCCTAACCATAGCCCTAGCCCTAGCCCTAACCCTAACCGTAAAACTAGATCTAACATTAGACCTAAACCTAACACTAACGCTAGCCCTAGAACTAACCCTAAACCTAGTCCTCGCCATAGGCCTAGCCCTAGCAGTAGAACTAGCCTTAACCCTAACCCTAACCCTAACCCGAACCCTAACCCACACACTAAACCTAACACTAGCCCTAGCCCTAATCCTAACCCTAACCCTAACCCTAACTCTAACCCTAGACCAAGGCCTAGCCCTAGCCTAATCCTAAAACTAACCCTAGCCCTAACCCTAACCCAAACACTAACACCAACCCTAAACCTAACACTAACCCTAAAACTAACCATAACCCTAACCCCAACCCTAACCCACACACTAAACCTAACACTAGCCCTAGCCCTAGCCCTAACCCTAACCCTAACAGGAACCCTAACCATAACCCTATCCCTAGCCCTAGCCCTAACCGTAACCCTAACCCTAACCCTAAACCTAACCCTAACCCTAACCGTAGCCCTAGCCCTAGCCGTAGCCATAGCCTAATGGTAACCCTAACCCTAGCCCTAAGAGTAACCTTAACCCTAACCCTAACCCCAGCACTACCCCTAACGCTAACCCTAGACCTATCCCTAGCCCTAACCCCAACCGAACCACAACCCCAACCCTAACCATAGCCCTAGCCCTAACCCTAACCCTAACACTAACCCTAGATCTAACACTAGCCCTAAACCTAACACTAACGCTAGCCCTAGAACTAACCCTAAACCTAATCCTCGCCCTAGGCCTAGCCCTAGCTGTAGAACTAGCCATAACCCTTACCCTAACCCTAACCCCAACCCTAACACACACACTAAACCTAACTAGCTCTAGCCCTAATCCTAACCCTAACCCTAACCCTAACTCTAACCCTAGACCAAGGCCCAGCCCGAGCCCTAATCCTAAAACTAACCCTAGCCCTAACCCTAACCCAAACACTAACACCAACCCTAAACCTAACACTAACACTAAACCTAACCCTAGCCCTACTAGCCATAGCCATAGCATTAACCCCAACCCCAACCCTAACACTAAACCTAAGCCTAAATATAACCCTAGCCCTAGCCCCAAAAACTAACCCTAACTCTACCCCTAGCCCTAGCATTACGCCTAGCCATAAAGCTAACCCTAGCACTAGTCCTAGCCCTAGACCTAAACCTGACCCTACCCGTAAACCTAGCCCTAGCCCTAACCCTAACCCTAAACCTAAACCTAGTCGTAGCCCTAGCCTTAGCCCTAACCCTAACCTAACCATAACCATAAACCTAGTCCTAGCAAGCCTAACACTAAACCTAACCCTAGCCCTAACACTAACCCTAACCCTAACCCTAGCCCTAACCCTAACCCTAGCCCTAACCCTAAACCTAACCCTAGCCCTAGCCCTTGCCCTATCCCTAAACTGAACCATAGACCTAGCACTAATCCTAAACCTAAAACTAATCCTTTTCTAACCCTAACCCTAATGCTAACCCTAGACCTAGCCATAGCCATAACACTAGCCTTAGACCTAGACCTAGCCCTAACCCTAACCCCAACCATTACCCTAGCCCTGACTCTAACCCAGACCCTAACCCAAGCCCTAACCCTAAACCCAGCCCTAGTCCTAGCCCTAACCCTAACCCCAACCCTAACCCTAACCCTTGCCCTAGGCCTAACCGTAACCCTAACCCTAACCCTAGCCTGAAACCTAAAACACAACATAACCTAATATTAGCCCTACCCCTAACCATAATCCTTACCGGAACCCTAACCATAACCATAGCCCTAGCCCTAGCCCTAACCCTAACCATAACCCTAATTGTAGCCCTAGCCCTAGCCCTAGCCCAGCACTAACCCTAACTCTAAACCTAGCCCTAACAGTAACCATAACCCTAACCCTAACCCTAACCCTAGCTCTAGCCCTAACACTAACCATAACCATAACCCTAGCCTTAAACATACCCTTAGCCCTAACCCTAACCCTAACCCTAACCCTAGCCCTAGCCCTAATACTAACCCCAACGCTAACACTAACCTTACCCCTAAACCTAACCCTGGCCCTGGCCGTAACCATACCCCTAACCCTAACCCACCCTAAACATAACACTAGCACTAGCCCTAATTCTAAAACTAACTCTAACCTTAAGACTAGCCCTAGTCCTAGACGTAACACTAAACCTAACCCTAACCCTAACCCTAACCCAAGCCATAGCCCTAAACCTAACCCCAACCCTAAACCTAAACCTAACCCTAAACCTAACCCGAACCCTGGCCCTTAAACTAAGCCTATCCCTAAACCTAACCCTAGCCTTAGAGCTAAAACTAACCCTAACACTAGCCCTAGCCTGAGCCCTAGCCCTAGCCCTAACCATAACAATAACCCTAAACCAAACCCTAACCCTAACCCTAGCCCTAGCCCGAAACCTAACCTTAAACCTAACACTAAACCTAGCCCTAACTCTTACCCTAACCATAACCCTAACTCTAGCACTAGCCCTAACGCTAACTGTAGACCTAGTCCTAGTCCTAACCCTAACCCTAACCCCAAACCCAATGACAAACCCAACCCTAAACCTAGGCCTAGACCTAGCCCTAAACCTAAACCTAATCCTTACCCTAACCCTAGCCCTAGCCCTAGCCCTAGCCCTTATGGTAACCCTAAACATAAGCCTAGCCCTAGCCCTAACCCTAAATCTAACCCTAACACTAGCCCTAAACCTAGCCCTAAACCTAACCCTAACCCTAACCCTAAAAATAGCAATAGCCCTAACCCTAACCCTAACCCTAACCGTAGCCCTATCCCTAACCCTAAACCTAAACCTAGTCCTAACCCTAACCCTAATGATAACCCTAAACCTAGATCTAGCCATAACCCTAGCCCTAGGCCTAGACCTAGGCCTAACCCTAACCATAATACTAGCCCTAGCCCTAAACTAAAAATTAACCCAAGCCCTAAACCTAACCCTACCCCTAGTCCTAGCCCTAACCCTAATCCCAACAAACCCTAACCCTAGCCCTAGGCCTTATCCTGTCCCTAATCCAAACCCTAGTCAAAAACCTAAGCCACACCTAAACCTAAACCTAGACCTAGCCCTAACCCTAACCTGAACCCTAACCCTAGCCCTAGCCATAGCCGTACCCTACGCTAGCCCTAGAAATAACTCGAAACCTAACCCTAACCCTGGCCCTAAAACTAACTCTAACCCTGAACATAAACCTAGACCTAGCCCTAAGCCTAACCCTAAGTCCAGCCCTAGCCCTAGCCCTAGACCTAGCCCTAACCCTAACCCTAACCCTAGCCCGAACCCTAACCCTAGACCTAAACCAAACACTAGCCATAGCTCTAACCCTAAACCAAAAACTAACCCTAACCCTAACCGTAAACCTAGCACTAGCCCTAGCCCAGGCCTTACGGAAACCCTAATCACAACCCTAGCCCTAGCCCTAACCCTAAATATAACCCTAACCCTAGACTTAACCCTAGCCCTAAACCTAAACCTAACCCTAGCCCTAGCCCTAGCTCTAACCCAAAACCTAAACCTAACTTAGGCCTAGCCCTAGCTCTATCCCTAACCGTAGCACTAACCCAAAACCTAACCCCAGCCCTAGCCCTAACCCTAACCCTAACCCTAAACCTAACCCTAACCCTAACCCAAGCCCTAACGCTACCCTAGCCCTAGAACTAACTCGAAACCTAACCCTAACTCAGGGCCTAGCCCTAGCCCTTACCCTAACCTTAATCCAAGCCCTAGCCTTAGCCCTAGCCCTAACCCTAACCCAAAACCTAATCGTAACCCAAGTCCTAGCCCTAACTCTAACCCAAACCCTAACCCTAACCCTATCCCTAGCCCTAGACCTAATCCTAACCCTAACCATAACACTAGCCCTAGCCCTAACCCTAACCCTAACCCTAACCCTAACCCTAACCCTAACACAAGCCCTAACCCTACCCTAGCCCTAGAACTAACTCAAAACCTAACCGTAACCATTCCCTGCCCTAGCCCTTACCCTAACCCTAACCTAGCCCTAACCCTAACCCTAACCCTAACCCTAACCCTAACCCTAATCCTAACCCTAACCCAAATCCTAATCCTAACCCAAGCCCTAGCCCTAACTCTAACCCAAACCCTAATCCTAACTCTAACCCTAGCCCTAGACCTAGACCTAACCCTATCCTGAACCCTAACCCTAGCCCTAAATCTAACACTAGCCCTAGGTCAAACCCTAAACCAAAAACTAACCCTAACCCTAACTGTAACCCTAGCGCTAGCCCTAGACCTAGCCCTAGCCCTAGCCCTTACGGTAACCCTAACCGTAACCCTAGCCCTAGCCCTTACCCTAAATCTAACCCTAACCCTAGCCCTAAACCTAACCCTAACCCTAGACCTAGCCCTTGCCCTAACCCTAACCCTAACCAGCCGTACCCCTATCCCTAACCATAACCTAAACCTAGCCCTAACCCTAACCCTAATGATAACCCTAGACCTAGATCTAGCCATAACCCTAGACCTAGGCCTAGACCTAGGCCTAATTCTAATCCTAACCCTAGCCCTAGCCCTAACCCAAAAATTAACCCAAGCACTAAACCTAAACCTATCACTAGTCCTAGCCCTAACACTAACCCCAACCCTAACCCTAACCATAGCCCTAGCCCTAGCCCTAGTCCTAGCCCTAGCCCTAACCCTAGCCCTAACCCGAACATTAAACCTAAACCTAACCCTAGCCCTGGCCATAAAAACTAACCCTAATGCTAAACCTAACCCTAGCCCTAGCCCTAAAACTAACCCTAACTCCAGCCCTAGCCCTAGCCCTAGCCATAGCACTAGCCCTTGCCCTAAGCATAACCATAACCATAACCCTAAACCTAGCCCTAGCCAAAACCCTAACCCCAAACCTAAACCTAAACCTAGCCATAGCCCTAGCCCTAACTCTAAACATAATCCTAAACCTAACCCTAGCCCTAGCCCTAGACCTAGCCATAAACTTAACACTAACCCTAGCCCTAACGCTAACACTAAACCTAAACCTAGACCTAGCCCTAGACATAACCGTAGCCATAGCCCTAGACCTAGCCCTAACCCTAACCCTAATCCTAACCCTAGACCAATCCTTAACCCTAGCCCTAGCCCTAGCCCAAACCCTAACGCTAACCCTAGCCCTAGCCCTAGCCCTAACACCAACCCTAAACCTAAACCTAACCCTAGACCTGGCCCTAAAACTAACCCTAACCCTAAATCTAAACCTAGTCCTAGCCCTAAAACTAACCCTAGCCCTAGCCATAAACATAACCATAACCCTAAACCTAGTCCTACCCTAACCCTAAACCTAACCAAACCCTAAACCTAGCCCTAGCCCTAGCCCTAGTCCTAACCATAAACAAAATCCTAAACCTAACCCTAACCATAGACCTAGCCCTAGCCATAACCCTAACCCTAACCCTAGCCGTAGACCTAGCCCTAACCCTAAACCTAAACCTAGCCCTAACCCTAACCATAATGATAAACCTAGACATAGATAAAACCATAATCCTAGCCATAGGCCTAGACCTAGGCCTAACCCTAACCATAACCCTAGCCCTAGCTCTAAACTAAAAATTAACCCAAGCCCTAAACCTAACCCTATCCCTAGTCCTAGCAAACCCTAACCCCAAACCTAACCCTAATCCATCCCTAGGCCTTATCCTGTCCCTAACCTTAATCCTAGTCAAAACCCTAACACACACCTAAACCTAAAGCTAGCCCTAGCCCTAACTCTAACCCAAACCATAACCCTAGCCCTAGCACTAGCCCTAGCCCTAGCCCTAGCCCTAACCCGAACTCTAAACCTAAACCTAACCGTAGCCCTGGCCCTAAAACTAACCCTAACCCTAAACCTAAACCTAGCCCTAGAACTAAAAATAACCCTAACTCCATCCCTAGCCCTAGCCCTAGCCATAACCATAACCATAACCATAACCCTAACCAAAGCCCTAGCCCTAACCCTAACCCTAAACCTAACCCTAAACCTAGCACTAGCCATAGCCCTAACCCTAAACATAATCCTAAACCTAACCCTAGCCCTAGCCCTAGACCTAGCCATAAACTTAACACTGACCCTAGCCCTAACGCTAACACTAAACCTAAACCTAGACCTAGCCCTAGACATAACCCTAGACATAGCCCTAGCCCTAGCCCTAACCCTAACCCTAACCCTAACCCTAGCCCGAACCCTAAACCTAACACTAGCCCTAGCTCTAACCCTAAACGGAAAACTAACCTTAACCCTAACCGTAACCCTAGCGCTAGCCCTAGCCCTAGCCCTTACGGTAACCCTAACTGCAACCCTAGCCCTAGCCCTAACCCTAAATATAACCCTAACCCTAGCCCTAACCCTAGCCCTAAACCTAAACTTAACCCTAGCCCTAGCCCTAGCTCTAACCCTAAACCTAAACCTAACCTAGGCCTAGCCCTAGACCTAACCCTAACCCTAACTGTACACCTAACCCAAAAACTAACCCTAGCCCTAGCCCTAGCTCTAATCCTAAACCTAACCCAAGCCCTAACCCTACCCAAACCCTAGAACTAACTCAAAAACTAACCCTAAGCCAGGGCCGAGCCCTAGCCCTTACCCTAACCCTAACCCTGGCCCTAACCCTAACCCAAATCCTAATCCTAACCCAAGCCCTAGCCCTAACTCTAACCCAAACCCTAATCCTAACCCTAACCCTAGCCCTAGACCTAGCCCGAACCCTAGCCCAAACCCTAACCCTAGCCATTAACCTAACACTAGACTTGTCTCTAACCCTAAACCGAAAACTTACCCTAATCCTAACCGTAACCCTAGCGCTAGGCCTTATCCTGTCCCTAACCTTAATCCTAGTCAAAACTCTAACCCACACCTAAACCTAAACCTAGCCCTAGCCCTAACCCTAACCTGAACCCTAACCCTAGCCCTAGCCCTAGCCCTAGGGCTAACCCGAACCCTAAACCTAAACCTAACCCTAGCCATGGCCCTAAAACTAACCCTAACCCTAAACCTAAACCTAGCCCTAGCCCTAAAATTAACCCTAATTCCAGCCCTAGCCCTAGTCCTAGCCCTAGCTATAACCATAACCATAACCATAACCATAACCCTAGCCCTAGCCCTAGCCCTAACACTAAACATAATCTTAAACCTAACCCTAGCCCTAGCCCTAGACATAGCCATAAACTTAACACTAACCCTAGCCCTAACGCTAACACTAAACCTAAACCTAGACATAGCCCTAGACATAAACCTAGACATAGCCCTAGCCTAGCCCTAAACCTAACCCTAAACCTAACCCTAACCCAAACCCTAGCCCGAACACTAATCCTAACCCTAACCCTAACCTTAAACTAGCCCTAATCCTAACCCTAATCCTAACCCTAGATCAATCCTTAACCCTAGCCCTAGCCCTAACCCTAACCACAACCCTAAACCTAAACCTAACCCTAGCCCTGGCCCTAAAACTAAACCAAAACTTAAAACTAAACCTAGCCCTAGCCCTAGCCCTAAAACTAAACCTAACCCGAGCCCTAGCCCTAGCCCTAGACCTAGAACTAGAACTAACCGTAAACCTAGCCCTAACCCTAACCCTAAACCTAACCCTAGACCAATCCTTAACCCTAGCCCTAGCCCTAGCCCAAACCCTAACTCTGACCCTAGCCCTAGCCCTAACCCTAACACCAACACTAAACCTAAACCTAACCCTAGACCTGGCACTAAAACTAACCCTAACCCTAAATCTAAACCTAGTCCTAGCCCTGAAACTAACCCTAACCCTAGCCCTAGCCCTAACCCTAACACTAGCCCTAGACCTTGGACTAACCCTAACCCTAACCATAACACTAGCCCTAACCCTAACCCTAACCCTAACCCTAACCCTAACCCTAACCCTAACCCTAACACAAGCCCTAACCCTACCCTAGCCCTAGAACTAACTCGAAATCTAACCCTAACCCATTGCCTAGCCCTAGCCATTACCCTATCCCTAACCTAGCCCTAACCCTAACCCTAGCCCTAACCCTAAACCAAATCCTAATCCTAACACAAGCCCTAGCCCTAACTCTAACCCAAACCCTAATCCTAACTCTAACCATAGCCCTAGACCTAGCGCTAACCCTAGCCCTAAATCTAACATTAGCCCTAGCTCTAACCCTAAACCGAAAACTAACCCTAACCCTAACCGTAACCCTAGCGCTAGCCCTAGCCCTAGCCCTTACGGTAACCCTAACCATAACCTTAGCCCTAGCCCTAACCCTAAATCTAACCCTAACCCTAGCCCTAAACCTAAACCTAACCCTAGACCTAGCCCAAGCCCTAACCCTAACCCTAACCCTAACGCTAACCCTAGCCGTAGCCCTATCCCTAACCCTAAACCTAAACCTAGCCCTAACCCTAACCCTAATGATAACCCTAGACATAGATCTACCATAACCCTAGCCCTAGGCCTAGACCTAGGCCTAACCCTAACCCTAACCCTAGTCCTAGCCCTAACCCAAAAATTAACCCAAGCCCTAAACCTAACCCTAGCCCTAACACTAACCCCAACCCTAACCCTAACCCATCCCTAGGCCTTATCCTGTCCCTAACCCTAACCCTAGCCCAAACCCTAGCCCACACCTAAACCTAAACCTAGCCCTAGCCCTAACCCTAACATGAACCCTAACCCTAGCCCTAGCCCTAGCCCTAGCCCTAACCCGAAACCTAAACCTTAACCTAACCCTAGCCTTGGCCCTAAAACTAACCCTAACCCTAAAGCTAAACCTAGCCCTAGCACTAAAACTAAACCTAACTCCAGCCCTAGCCCTAGCCCTAGCCCTAGCCATAACCATAACCATAACCATAACCATAACCATAACCAAAGCCCTAGACCTAACCCTAACCCTAAACCTAACACTAAACCTAGCCCTAGCCATAGCCCTAACCCTAAACATAATCCTAAACCTAACCCTAGCCCTAGCCCTAGACCTAGCCATAAACTTAACACTAACCCTAGCCCTAATAATAACACTAAACCTAAACCTAGCCCTAACCCTAGACATAACCCTAGACATAGCCCTAGCCCAAGCCCTAACCCTAACCCTAACCCTTAACTCATGACCGAACTCTAACACACACCCTAAATCTAACACTAGCCCTAGCTCTAACCCTAAACCGAACCCTAACCCTAACACTAACCATAACCCTAGCGCTAGCCCTAGCCCTAGCCCTAAAGGTAACCCTAACCCTATACCTAGACCAAGGCCTAGCCCTAACCCTAACCCTAACTCTATCCAAAACCCTAATGCACACCCTAAACATAACACTAGCCCTAGCTCTAACCATAAACCGAACCCTGGCCCTAGCACTAATCTTAAACCTAAACTTAGCCCTAGCCCTAAACTTAACCCTAATCCTAACCCTAACCCTAGCCCTAACCCTAGCCCTAACACTAACACTAGACCTAGCCCTAGCCCTAACCCTAAACCTAAACCTAACCTAGGCCTAGCTCTAGCCCTAAACCTAACCATAACCTTACCATAAACTTAACCCTAACCCTAACCCTAACCCAAGCCCTAACCATAACCCTAGACTTAACCCTAGCCCTAACCCTAAGCCCATCAATAACCCTAACCCTAGACCTAGACCTAGCCCTAACTCTAACCCTAAACTCAGCCCAAAACCTAACCCACACCTTAAATATAACACTAGCCCTAGCTCGAACCCTGAAACAAACCATAACCCTAAACCTAGCCCTAACCCTAGCCCTAACCCTATCCCTAATCCTAACCCTAACCCTAAACCTAGTCCTAGGCCAAGCCCTAACCCTAACCCTAACTCGAGCCTGAAACCTAACCCACACCCTAAGCCAAACCCTAGCCCTAGCTCTAACCCTAAACTGAACCCTAACAGTAACCTTAACCGTTACCCTAGCGATAGCCCTACCCTAGCCGTAATGGTAACCCTAAACCTAACACTATCCCTAACACTAGCCCTCGACCTAGCCGTAGCCCTAACCCTAAATTTAAACTTAACCCTAGCCATAACCATAACCATAACCCTAACCCTAACCCTAGCCCTAGTCCTAGCCCTCACCCTAAACCTAATTCTTACCCTAAACCTAGCCCTAGACTTAGACCTAGCACTAACACTAACCCTAACCCTAGCCCTAACCCTAACCCTAAACTTAACCGTAGACCAGCCCTAGACATAAACCTAGACATAGCCCTAGCCCTAGCCCTAACACTAACCCTAACCCTAGCCATAGCCCTAGCCCTAGCCATAGCCATAGCCCAAACCCTAACCATAGCCCTAGCCCTAGCCCTAGTACTAACCCTAAACCTAGGCATAGCCCTTGCCCTAATACGAACCCCAAACCTATCTATAACTCTAACCCTAACCCTAACCTAACCATATCCCTAGAACTAAACTTAACCCTAACCTTAGCCCTAGCCCTAGACCTAAACATAACCATAACACTAACCCTAGCCCTAGCCCTAACACTAACACCAACACTATCCCTAACCTTAACCCTAAACCTAACCCTAGCCCTGGCCCTAAAACTAACCCTAACCCTAAACCTAACCCTTAACCTAACCATGGCCCTGGCCTTAAAACTAACCCTAAAAGTAACCCTAGTCCTAGCCCTTGCCATAACCCTAACGCTAAAACTAACCCTAACCCTAACCCTAACCCTAACCTAACCCTAACCCTAACCCTAACACTAGCCCTAGCCCTAACCCTAACCCTAACCCTAACCATAACCCTAACCCTAAACCTAGCCCTAGCCGTAGCCCTAACTATAACCATAATCCTAAACCTAACCCTAGCTCTAGCCCTAGACCTAGCCATAAACTTAACACCAAACCTAGCCCTAGCCCTAGCCCTAAAACTAACCCTAACACTAGCCCTAGCCCTAGCCCTAGCCCTAGACATAACCATAACCATAACCCTAACCCTAGCCCTAGCCCTAACCCTAATCCTAACCCTAGCCCTAGCCCTAGCCACAGACCTAGAACTAGAACTAACCGTAAACCTAGCCCTAACCCTAACCCTAGCTTTAACCCTAACTGTAACACTAACCCTAACCCTAGCCCAAGCCCTAACCATTACCCTAAACCTAGCCCAAGCCCTAACCCTAACCCCAACCCTAGCCCTATTCCTAACCTTAGCCCTAATCCAAATCCAACCTCAACAAAACACCAACACCAACACAACCCTAACCGTGTCCCTAGCCTGAACCCTAAACCAACCCTTAACCCAACACTAGCCCTAGTCGTAACCTAAACCCAAACCCTAGCCCTAACCCTACCCAAAACCTAACCCTAGCCCTAACCCTAGCCCTAGCCTGACCCTAAGCTTAACCCTAGTCCTAACTGTAACCCTAACCCTAACACTAACCCTAGCCCTAGCCGTAACCCTAACCCTAACCCTAACCCTAGCCCTAGCCCTAGCCCTAGCACTAACCCTAACAATACCCCTAGCCCTAGCCCTAGCCCTAGCCCTAACCCTAACCCTAATTCTAGCCCTAACCCTAAACCACAACCTAAACCTAACCCTAACCCTAGCTCTAACACTAATCCAAATCCTAAACAAAGCCCTAGCCCTAGCCCTAGCCATAACACTAAACCTAGCCCTAGTCCTAGCCCTAACCATAACCCTAACCCTAACCCAGGCCCTAGCCCTAAAGCTAAACCTAATCCTAGACCTAACCCTAAACCTAGCCCAAGCCCTAAACCTAACCCTAGCCCTAGACACAACCCTAACCCAAACCCTAACCCTAGACCTAGCCCTAGCCCTAGCCATAACCCTAACCCTAACCCTAACCCTAACCCTAACCCTAACCCTAACACTAGCCCTAGCACTAACCCTAACACTAGCCCTAGCCCTAAAACTAACCATAGTCCTAGCCCAAACCCTAACCCTAGCCCTAGCCCTAACCCTAACCATAGTGCTAGACCTGGCCAGAGCCCTAGACCAAACCTTAACCCTAACCCTAGCTCTAGACCTAACCCTAACCCTAACCCTAACGCTAACCCTAGCCCTAACCATAAACTTTACCTTAACCCAAACCCTAACACTAGCCCTAGCCCAAGACAAAACCCTAACTCTAACCCTAACACTAACCCTAGCGGTAGCCCTAAAACTAAACCTAACCCTAACCCTAACCCTAAACTTAACCCTAGCCCAAGCCCTAGACCTAACACTAACCCCAGTCCCAGCCCTAACCTTAACCCTAACCCTAACCCTAGAACTAGCTGTAACCATAACCCTAACACTAAACCCCAATCCCAACAACAACAGCCAACAAAAACTCCAACCCTAAAACTGACCCTAGCCTGAACCCTAACCCACACCCTAAATCTAACACTAGCCCTAGTCGTAACTCTAACCCGAAACATAACCCTAAACCTAGCCTTAGCCCTAGCCCTAAACCTTACCCTAAACCTAGCCCTAGCCCTAGCCCTAACCCTAACCGTAACCGTAACCCTAACCCTATACTAAGCCTAACATTAACCTAACCCGGACAATAGCCCTAACCCTATCGCTAACCCTAGCCCTATCCCTAACCATAACACTAGTCCTAACACTAGCACTAACCCTAACCCTATCCCTAACCCTAATCCTAGCCCTAGCTCTAAACCTAACCCTAACCGTAGACCTAACCCTAACTCTAAACCTGGCCCTACCCCTAACCCTAACACTAACACTAACCCTAGCCCTAAACCTAGCCCTAGCCCTAAACCTAACCCTAGCCCTAGCCCTAGCCCTAGCCCTAACCCTAGCCCTAACACTAACCCTAACCCTAACACAAGACCTAGCCCTAACCCTAAACCTAACCCTAGCCCAAAGCCTAGCCCTAGCACTTACCCTAAACCTAACCAAAGCCCTAACCCTAGCCCTAACCGTAGCCCTAAACCTAACCATAACCAAAACCCTAGCCCTACCCCTAACCCTAATCCTAACCCTAGGTCTAGCCCTAGGACTAAACCTAACACTAGCCCTAACATTAACCTTAGCCCTAACCCTAACCCTAACACTAGCCCTAGGCCTAGCCCTAACCCTAGCCCTAACCCTAGCTCTAACCCTTACCCACACTGTAAACCTATCCCTAGCCCTAGCCCTAACCTTAACCGTAGTGCTAGCCCTAGCCCTAGCCCTAGCCCAAACCCTAACCCTAACACTAGCGCTACACTAACCCTAACCCTAACCCTAAATCTAGTCCTAGCCCTAACTCTAACCCTATTGCTAGCCATAGCCCTAGCCCTAGCCCAAACCCTAATTCTAGCCCTAACCCTAGTTCTACCCTAACACTAATTCTATTCCTAACCCTAACACTAATTCTATTCCTAACCCTAACCCTAACTCTAGCCCTAATTCTAAACCTTACCCTAGTGCTAGCCCTAGCCCTATCCCAAACCCTAACCCTAACCCTAACCCTAACCCTAAACCAAACCTTAATTCTAGCCCTAGCCCTAACCTTAACCCTAACACTAACCCAAACCCAACAACCACTCCAACCCTTCACTGACCCTAGCATGAACCCTAACCCACACCCTTAACTAGCAATAGCCCAAGCCATAACCCTAACCCTAACCCTAACCCTAGCCCTAATCCTAACCCTATCCCTAGGACTAGCACTAGGCCTAACTCTACCCCGAACTGTAGCCCTAGCCCTAGCTCTAGTTAGACCTAACCCGAACACTAACCATAACCCTAACCCTAGCACTAGCCCTAACGCTAACCCTAACCCTAGCCCTAGAAATAGCCCCAACCCTAACCCTAAAGCTAGCCCTAGCCCTAGGCCTAACCATAGCCCTAGTCATAGCCCTAGCCCTAACTCTAACCCTAACCCTAAGCCTAGCCCTAGCCCTAACCCTAAACCAAGCCATAGCCCTATTCCTAACACTTACCCTAATCCTACCCTAGCCCTAACCCTAATCCTATCTCTAGCTATAACCCTAACCCACAACTTAAAACTAACCCTATACCTAGACTGAACCCTAACACAAACCCTAACCCTAGCCCTGGCCTAAACCCTAACCCTAGCGCTAACCCTAAACCTAACTGTATCCCTAACCCTAACCCTAGTCCTAGCCCTAAACCTAAACCTCGTCCAAGCCCTAACCATAACCCTAGTGCTAGCCCTAGCTGTAGTTAGCCCAAACCCTAACCCTAATCCTAACCCTAGCCATAACCCTAACACTAACCCTAACCCTAGACTAGGACTAACCCTAACCTTAACCCTAACCCTAGCCCTTAACCTAAACCTTACATTAACCCTAACCCTAACACTATCCCTAGCACTAGAACTAACCCTAACACTAACCCTAACCCTAACGCTAGCCCTAGACCTAACCCAAACTCTAGTGCTAGACCTAGCCCCACCCCTGCCCGAAACCTAACCCTAACCCTAGCCCTAGACCTAACACTAACACAAACCCTAACGCTAGCCCTAACCCTAACCCTAACCTTAACCCAAACCCTAGCCCTAACCCTAAACCTTACCTAAACCCTAACCCTAACACTAGACCTAACCCTAGCCCTACCCCTAAAACTAACAATAACCTTAGCCATAGCCTTAAAACTAACCCTAACCCTAAACCTAAGCCTAATCCTAACTCTAGCCCAAGGCCTAAACCTAACCCTAACCCTACCCCTAGCCCTAACCCTAACCCTAACCCTAACCGTAGCCCTAGCCCTAACTCTTACCCAAAGCCTAGCCCTAGCCCTAACGCTAAATCTTAACTTAACGATAACCCTAACACTAGGCCTAGCCCTATACCTAATCCTAACCGTAAGCCTAAGCCTAACACTAACCCTAGCCCAAGCACTAACCCTAATCCCTAAACCTAGCCCCATACATAGACCTAACCCTAATCCTAACCCTAACACTAACCGTAAACCTAACCCTAACCCTAACCCTTAACGTAACCCTAACCCTAATCCTAGTCCTAGCCCTAACACTAACCCTAACACTAGCCCTAATCCTAGCCCTATGCCTAACCCTAACCCTAACCCTGTACCTAACCCTAGCCCTAAACCTAACCCTAACCCTAACCCTAAACTTAACCCTAGCCTAGTCCTAAAATTAACCCTAACCCTAGGCTTAATCCAAGCCCTAGCCCTAACCATTACCCTAAACAAAGCCCTAGCCCTAGCCCTAGGACAAACACAAACCCTAACCCTAACCCTAGCCCTAACCCTAACCCTAACCCGAGCCCTAACCCTAAAGCTAACCCTAAACCTAACCCTAAACCCAACCCTAGACATGGCCCAAAAACTAACCCTAAACATAGCCCTAAGCCTAACCCTAGCACTTATCTTAACCCTAACACTAGCCCTAGACCTAAACCTAACCCTAACCCTAACCCTAACACTAGCCCTAATCCTAGACCTAACCCTAAACCTAACCTGAGCCCTAGCCCTAACGCTAACCCCAACCCTAACCCTAAACCTAAACCTGAAACTAACCATAGCCCTGGCGCTAAATCTAAACCTAAATCTAACTCTAGCAATAGCCCTAGCCCTAAGCCTAAACCTAACCCTAAACCTAGCGCTAGGCCTAGCCCTAGCCCTAACCCTAACCCTAACCCTAGCCTTAACCCTAACCCTAACCCTAGCCCTAACCCTAACCCTAATGCTAACAATAGAACTAGCACTAGACTTAAACCTAACCATAACCCTAAACCTAACCCTAACCCTAACCCTAACCTTAACCCTAACCCTAACCCTACCCTAACCCTAACCCAAGCCCTAACCCTAATCCTAGAACTAGCCCTAGCCCTAACCCTAACCACTACCATATTCCTAACCCTAGACCTAGGCCTAGCCCTCACAGTAACCCTAACCGTAGCCCGAACCCTAACCCACACCTTAAACCTAACACTAGCCCTAGTCTAAGACTCAGCCAAATCATAACCCTAAAACTAGCCATCGAACTAGCCCTAGCCCTAACCCTAAACCTAACCCTAGCCCTAGGCCTAGCCCTAGCCCTAAGTCGAACCATAGCCCTAGACCTAAACCTAAACCTATCCCTTACCCTAGCCCTAGTCCTAGCCCTAGCCCTAACCCTAACACTAACCCTAAGCATAACACCAGCCCTAGACCAAACGCTAACCCTAACTCTAACCCAGGACCAAGGCCTAGCCCTAGCCCTAATCCTAACCCTAACCCGAGACTTAACCCTAACCCTAACACTAAAACCAAACCTAACAATAACGCTAAACCTAAACCTAACCCTAGCCCTGGCCCAAAAACTAACCCTAACCCTTGCCATTGCCATAACACTAACACAGCCCAAACACTAACCCTAACTCCAACCCTAAACCTAACCCTAGCCCTAGCCGTAAAAACTAACCCTAACTCGAGCCCTAGCCCTAGCCCTAGGCCTAGCAATAAAATTAACCCTAGCCCTAGTCCTATCCCGAGACATAAACCTAACCCTACCCCTCACCCTAGCCCTAGTCCTAACCCTAAACCTAACCCTAGCCCTAGGCCTAGCCTAAGCCCTAACCCTAAACTAACCCTAACCTAACACTAGCCCTAACCCTAGACCTAGCACTAGCATAACCCTAGCCCTAACCGTAACCCTAATCCTAACCATAATCCTAACCCTAACCCTAGCCCTAGCCCTAACACTAAACCTAAACCTAACACTAGCCCTAACCCTAGACCTAGCGCTAAAACTAACCCTAACCCTACCACTAGCCATAGCCCTAACCCTAAACATAGCCATAGCCCTAGCCCTAATACTAACCCCAACACTACCATAACCCTAAACCTAACCCTAACCATAACAATATCCCTAGCCCTAACCTTAACGCTAACCCTAGCCCTAGCCCTAGTCCTAGCCCTAGACCTAACCCAAACCCTAACCCTAACCCTAACCATAGCCCTACACCTAACACTACCACCAACCCTAACCCTAACCTTAAACCTAAACCTAACCCTAGCCCTGGCAGTAACCCTACCTCTAACCCTAACCCTAACCCTAAACCTAACCCTAGCCCTAGCCTTGAAACTAACCCTAAAAGTAATACTAGCCCTAGCCTTAGCCATAACCCTAACCCTAAAACTAGCCCTAGCCCTAACGCTAACCCTAAGCCTAACACTAACCCTAACCCTAACACTAGCCCAGGTCGTAGAAATAACCCTAAACCTAACACTAACCCTAACCGTAACCCTAGCCCTAACCCTAACCCCAACCCTAAACCTAAACATAAACCTAAACCTAACCATAGTCCTGGCCGTAAAACTAACCCTAACCCTAGCCCTAGCGCTAAAACTAAACCTAAATTTAGCCCTAGCCCTAGCCCTAGCCTTAAGCATAACCATAACCCTAACCCTAATCCTATCCCTGGCCCTAACCCTATCCCTAAACCTAACCCTAAACCTAGCCCTAACTCTAACCCTAACCCTAAGCCTAACCCTATCTCTAACCATATCCCTACCCCTAACCTAAACCCTAACCCTAGCCCTAGCCCTAGACCTAACCATAGCCCTAACCCTAGCCCTAGGCCTAATACTAACACCAAACCTAACCCTAACTTTAAACCTAAACCTAACCCTAGCCCTGGCAGTAACCCTACCTGTAACCCTAACCCTAACCCTAACCCTAAACCTAACCGTAGCCCTAGCCTTGACACTAACCCTAAAAGTAATACTAGCCCTAGCCTTAGCCATAACCCTAACCCTAACACTAGCCCTAGTCCTAGACCTAACCCTAACACTAACCCTAACCCTAACACTAGCCCTAGTCCTAGACCTAGCCCTAAACCTAACCCTAACCCTAACCCTAACCGTAGCCCTAGCCCTAACCCTAACCCCAACCCTAAACCTAAACATAAACCTAAACCTAACCCTAGCCCTGGCCCTACAACAAACCCTAACCCTCAGCCTAACCCTAGCCCTAACAGTAGCCCAAAACCTAACCCTAACCCTAGGCCTAGCCCTAGCCCTAAACCTAAACCTAAACCTAGCCCTAGCCCTAGCCCTAGCCCTAAACCTAAACCTAAACCTAGCCCTAGCCCTAGCCCTAGCCCTAGACCTAAACCTAAACCTAAACCTAAACCTAGCCCTAGCACTAGCCCTAAACCTAACCCTAAACCTAAGCCTAGCACTAACCCTACCCTAATGCTAATCCTAGACCTAGTCCTAGCCATAACCCAGGCCTAGACCTAGACCTAGACCTAACCCTAACCCTAACCCTAGCCCTATTCCTAGCCCTAACCCTAACCCCAACCCTAACCCTAACCCTAGCCCAAGGCCTTATCCTAAACCTAACGCTAAACCTAGCCCAAACCCTAACCCACACCTTAAACCTAGCACAAGCCCTAGCCCTAACCCTAACCCGAACCCACACCCAAGCACTAGTCCTAGCCCTAACCCTAAACCTGATCCTAACCCTAATCCTTGCCCTAGCCCTAGCCCTAGCGCTACCCTAAACCTAATCCTAACCCTAATCATTGCCCTAGTCCTAGACCTAGCCCTAACCCTAACCCTAATCCTAGCCCTAACCTTACCCCTAGTCCTAGCCCTAGCCCTAGCCCTAGACATAACCATAGACATAACCCTAGCCCTAGCCCTAACCCTAAACTTAACACTTGCCATAGCCCTAGCCCTAGCCAGAGGCCTAGACCTAGCTATAAACCTAACCCTAACCCAAGGCCTAATCCTAACGCTAACCCTAACACTACACCTAACCCTAACACTAGCCCTATCCCTATCCCTAACACTAACCCTAACCCGAAACCTAACCCTAAACCAAGCCCTTGCCTTAACCCTAACCCCAACCCTAAACCTAAACCTAACCCTAGCCCTGGCCCCAAAACAAACCCTAACCCTAAAACTAAACCTAGCCCTAGCCCTAAAACTAACCCTAACTCTAGCCCTAGCACTAGCCCTAGCCAAAACCATAACCCTAATCCTAACCCTAACCCTAGCCGTAACCCTAGCCTAGGCCTAGAGCTAGCCCAAGCCTTAGCACTAACCCTAAAAATAATTCTAGCCCTAGACCTAACCCAAACCCTAGCCCTAACCTAAACCTAACCCTAGTCCTAACACTAAACCTAAGCCTAAACCTAGCCTTAGCCCAAACCCTAACCCTAACCCTAACCCTAGCCCTAGACTTTGCCCTAGGCCTACCCATAGCTCTAACCCTAGCCCTAGCCCTAACCCTAACCGTAGCCCTAACTCTAACCCTGACCCTAGTATAGCCCTATCCCTAACCCTTATCCTAACCCTCGCCTTAGTCCTAACCCTAACCCTAGCCCTAAGCCTAACCCTAACCCTAGCCCTAACTATAAACATGACCCTAGTATAGCCCTATCCCTAACCCTTATCCTAACCCTAGCTCTAGGCCTAACCATAACCCTAACCCTAATCCTAACCCTAACTCTAGCCCTAAACCTACCCACACCCTAAACGTAACCCTAGCCCTAGACGTAACTGTAACCCAAACCCTAATCCTAGCCATAGCCCTAGCCCAAGCCATAACCCTAACCCTAAGCCTAACCCTAACCCTAACAATAACCCTAAACCTAGCACTAGCCCTAGCCCTAAACCTAACCCTTACACCAACCTGAAACACAACCCCAACCCTAACCCTAACCCTAAACCTAATCCCAACCCGAACCCTAAGCTTGACCATAGCCTGAACCCAAACACACACAATATCCCTAACACTAGCCCTGTCCCTAA
Organism: Sylvilagus bachmani; assembly: GCA_015711505.1. Classification (NCBI taxonomy): domain Eukaryota; kingdom Metazoa; phylum Chordata; class Mammalia; order Lagomorpha; family Leporidae; genus Sylvilagus; species Sylvilagus bachmani. The sequence goes on from CM027399.1 coordinate 48,404,392, forward strand.
ACATAACCCTAACCCTAACCACAGCCCTAAACCTAACCCACACCCTACACATAACCCTACCCCTAGCCCTAACACTAACCCAAACCCTAACCCTAAACCTAGCCCTAGCCCTAACCCTAGCCCTAGCCCTAACCCTAAACCGAACCCCAACCCAACCCTGGGCGAAACCATAAAACTAACTCGAGCCCTAGCACTAGAAATAGCATGAAACCTAAATCTAACTCTATGGCTAACCCTAGCCCTAAACCTAACCCTAGCCCTGAACTTAACCCTAACCCTAGGCTTAACCCTAGCCCTAGCCCTAACCCTAAACCGAGCCCTTGCCCTAACCCTTACTCTAACCCTAGCCCTAACCCTAACCCTAACACTAGCCCTAGGCCTAACGCTAACCTTAGTCCTAGCCCTAGCCCTAGGCCTAGCCCTAGTCCTAACACTAACTCTAAACCTAAAGCTAACCCTAGCCATAACCCCACCCTAACCCTAGCCCATAGGCCTAGCCCTAGAACAAACCCAAACCCTAACCCTAACTCTAGCCCTAACCCTAACCCTAACACTAACCCTAGCCCAAACGCTAACCTAAACCTAGCCCTAGACATAACCCTAACCCAAACACTAAACCAAACACTAGCCCTAGCCCTAGGCCTAGCCCTAGCCTTAGCCCTAGCCCTAGACCTATCCCTAGCACTAACCCAAACCCTAACACTAACTCTAGCCCTAACCCTAACCCTAACCCTAACCTACACCCTAAACCTAACCCTAGCCCTAGCCCTAACCCTAACCCAAACCATAAACTAAGCACTAGCCATAGGCCTAGCCCTAACCCTAACCCTAACCCTAGCCCTAGCCTGAGCCCTAGCCCTAGCCCTAGCCCTAGCCCTAGCCCTAGCCCTAAACCTAACACTTAACCTAGCACAAATCTGCCCGAGCCCTAGCCCTAGCCCTAGCCCTAGCCCTAACCATAACAATAGCCCTAGCCCTAACCCAAACCCTAGCCCTAAACCTAGCCCTTGCCCTAACCGTAACCCTAACCCTTGCCCTAACCGTAACCCTAAACCTAGCCCTAGCCCTAAACCTAGCCCTAGGCTTAATCCTAAAACTAACCCTAACCCTAACCCTAACCCTAACCCTAACCCTAACCCTAAGCTAACACTAGCCCTAACCCTAACCCTAATCCAAGACCTAGCCCTATCCCTAACACTTGCCCTAAAACTAGCCATGGCCTAACCCGTACCCTAACACTAATCCTAACCCTAACCCTAGCCCTAACCTAACCACACCCTAAACCTAACCCTAGCTCTAGCCCTAAGCCTGCCCAAACCCTAACCTAAACATAACACTAACCCTAACCCTAACCCTAACCCTAAACCTAGCCCTAACCCTAGCGCTAACCCTTACCCTAACCCTAGCCTTGAACTAACCCTAACCCTAACCCTAACACTAACCCTAACAAACACTCTAAACCTAACCCTAGGCCTAGCCCTAAACCTAACCAAAACCCTAATCCTAACCCTAGCCCTATTCCTAACCATAACCCTAGCCCTAACCCTAAACCTAAACCTAGCCCTAACCGTAACCCTAACCCTTGCCCTAGCCCTAGGTTTAGCCCTAGCCCTAACCCTAAACCTAACCCTAGCCTAGCCCTTACCCTAACCCAAACCCTAGCCCTAGCCCTAACCTTAAGCCTAACCCTAACCCAAACCCAAAAACAACACCAACTCCAAACCCAACCCTAACACTGACCCTAGCCTGAACTGTAACCCACACCCTAAACCCAACACTAGCCCTAGTCATAACCCTAACCTGAACCCTAACCCTAACCATAGCCCTAGCCCTATCCAAAACCTTACCCTAAACCTAGCCCTAGGCCTAACCCTAAACCTAACCATAATCCTAACCCTAACCCTGGACCTAAACCTAACAAAACAGCCTTAACATAACCATAGCCCTAACCCTAACCCTAACCCTAACCTAGCTCTAACCCTAACCCACACCCTAAACCTAACCCTAGCCCTAGCTCTAACCCTAACCAAAACCATAACCCTAGCCCGAGCCCTAACCCTAACCCTAGCCCTAACCGTAAACCTAGCACTAGACCTAACCCTAACCCTAGTTCTAGCCCTAAAAATAAACCTAGCCATAACCCTAAACTTAACCCTAACACTAACCCAAGCCCTAACCCTAACCCTAACCCTAACCCTAACCCTAAACCTAAACTTAACCCTAGCCCTAGGCCTAACCTTAACCCTAACCCTAGACATAGTCCTAGCCCTAGCCCTAACACTAAAACTAGACCCAGCCCTAAACCTTACCCTAAACCTAGCCCTAGCCCTAGCCCTAGCCTAACCTTAAGCTGAACCCTAACCCTAGCACTAACCATAACCCTAACCGTAAAACTAACCCTAGCCCTAGGCCTAATTCTAACCCTAACCTTAGACCTAGCCCTAGCCCTAACCCTATCCCTAACCCTAGACCTAAGCCTAGTCCCAGGACTAAGCCGAAACCTAACCCTAAACCTAGCCCTAACCCTAACCCTAGCCCTAAACCTAACCCTGACACTAACCCTAGCTCTAGCTCTAACCCTAACCCTCGTGCTAGCCCAATCCGTAGCCCAAATCCTAACCCTACCCCTAACCCTAGCCCTAAAACTAACCCTAATGCTAGCCCTAACCCTAACCCTAGCGCTAAATCTAACCCTAAACCTAGCCCTAACACTAACCCTAACCCTAACCCAAGCTCTAACCCTAACCCACACCCTAAACCTAACCCTAGCACTAGCCCTAATCCTAACAAAAACCCCAAACCTAGCCCTAGCCCTAACACTACCCTAGTCCTAGCCGTAACCCTAACCCTAGCCCTAGACCTAACCCTAACCCTAACTCTTGCCAGAGTCCTAACTCTAGCCCTAACCCTACCCTAAACCTAGCGCCAGGCCGTACCCTAACGCTAACCCTAACCCTAAGCCTTGCCCTAGCCCTAAAACTAGCCCTAACCCTACCCCAACCCTAGCCCCAGCCATAGCCCTAACCCTAACCCAAGCCCTAGCCCTAGACATAACCCTAACCTTAAACCTAAACCTAGTCCTAACCCAAACCCTAACGCTAACCCTAGCCATAGCCCTAGCCATAACTCTAACACTAACCCTAAACCTAGCCTTAGCCCTAACCCTAACGCTAGCCCTAACCCTAACCCTAGACCTAGGCCTAACCCTAACCCTAGCTCTAACCCTAACCCTTACCCTAACCCTAGCCCTAACCCTAAACCAAGCCATAGCCCAATTCCTAACACTTACCCTAACCCTAGCCCTAGCCCTAATCCTAACCCTAACCATAGCAATAACCCTAACACACAAACTAAACCCAACCCTAGCCCTAGATCTAACCCTAACCCAAACCTTAACCCAAGCCCAAGCCCAAACCCTAACCCTAGCGCTAACGCTAAACCTAGACCTATTCCTACACCTAACCCTAGTCCTAGCCCTAATTCTAAACCAAGTCCAGGCCCTAACCCTAACCCTAGTGCTAGCCCTAGCCATAGTTAGCCCAAACCCTAAACCTAACCCTAGCCCTAGCCATAACCCTAACCCTAGACTAGGCCTAACCCTAACCTTAACCCTAACCCTAGCCCTAAACCTAAACCTTACCTTAACCCTAACTCTAACACTAGCCCTAGCCCTAGAACTAACCATAACACTAACAATAACCCTAACAATAGTCCTAACCCTAACCCTAACCCTAGTGCTAGACCTAGCCCTAGCCCTAGCCCGAACACTAACCCTAAATCTAGCCTTAGCCGTAACCCTAACCCCAACCCTAACGCTAGCCCTAGCACTAACCCTAACCTTAACCCAAACCCTAGCCCTAACCCTAAACCTTACCTAAACCCTAAACCTAACACTAGCCCTGACCCTAGCCCTACCACTAAAACTAGCAATAACCCTAGCCCTAGCCTTAACCCTAACACTAACCCTAAACCTAAGCCTAAACCTAACCCTAGCCCAAGACCTAACCCTATCCCTAATGCTAACAGTAACCCGAAGAGTAGCCCTAGCCATATCCCCAACTCTTAACCTAACACTAGCCCTAGGCCTAACCCTAACCATGGCCCTAAACCTAACCCACAACCTAAACCTAACACTAGCCCTAGACCTAACCCTAAACCTTAACTTAACGCTAACCCTAACACTAGCCCTAGCCCTATACCTAACACTAACCGTAACCCTAAGCCTAACCCTAAACATAGCCCCAGCCCTACACCTAACCCTAAACCTAACCCTAACACTAACCGTAACCCTAACCCTAAATCTTACCCTAACCCTAACACTAATCCTAGTGCTAGTGCAAACACTAACCCTAACACTAGAACTAATGCTAGCCCTAGGCCTAACCATAACCATAACCCTAACACTAACCCTAACCCTAAACCTATCCCTAACCCTAGTCCTAACCCTAACCCTAACCCTAACCCTAACCTTAACCCTAGCCCTAGACCTAAACTTAACCCTAACAATAGCCTTAGTCCGAGCACTAGCCCTAAAACTAAACCTAGCCCTAGCCCTAGCCCTAGGCCTAAACCTAACCTTAACACTTGCCCTAACCCTAGACCTAACCCTAACCCTAACCCTAGCCCTAGCAATAACCCTAACCCGAGCACTAAACCTAAAGCTAAACCTAAACCTAACCCTAAACCCTACCCTAGCCATGGCCCTAAAACTAACCCTAATCCTAGCCCTAGCCTTAACCCTAACCCCCACCATAACCCTAACCCTAACCCTAATCCTAGCCCTAACCGTAACTCTACCCCTAACTCTAACAATAGCCTAGCCCTAGCACTAACCCTAAACCTAACCCTAGCCCTTCCCTAACCCTAACACTAACCCTAGCCCTAAACCTAGCCCTAGCCAAAGCCATAACCCTAACCCTAACCCTAACCCTAGCCATAACCCTAGCTTTAGCCCTTACTCTAAGCTTAAAACTAACCCTAGCCCTAATCCTGACCATAACCCTAAACCTAACTCTAGCCCTAAACCCTACCCAAGCCCTAAACGTAACGTTAACCCTAACCCTAGCCCTAGCCCTAGCCCTAACCCTAGCCCTAAACCTAATCTAAACCTAACCCTAGCCCTAACCCTGACCCTAGCCTTAAACCTAACCCTAACCCTCACCCTAACACTAGCCCTAAATCTAACCCTAACCCTAGCCCCAGCCCTAGCCCAAACCCTTACCATAACCCTAGCCGTAGCCCTAAACCTAACCCTAACAATAGCTCTAACCCTAACCCACATATTAAACCTAACGCTAGCCCTAGGCCTAAACCTAGCCCTAGACCTATCCCTAACCCTAACCCTAACCCTAGCCCTAACTCTACATCTAGACAAAGCCCTAATCCTAACCCTAACCTAGCCCTCGTCCTAGCTGAAGATCTAACCCTAACTTTAAACCTAACCCTAGCCCTAGCCCTAGCCTAACACTAAGCCTAACCCTAGTCCTAACCGTAACCTTAACCCTAACACTAACCCAAGCTAAGCCCGAACCCTAACCCTAGTCCTAACCATAACCCTAGCCTTAGCACTAACCCTAACCCTAACCCTAGTCCTAGCCCTAACCCTAACCCTAATCCTAACCCTAACACTAGTGCTAACCCTAACCCGTGCCCAAACACTAGTCCTAGTGCTAGCCCTAGCCCTAAACCTAACCTTAAACGTAACCCTAACCCTAACCCTAAACCTTACCTTAAACATAAATCTAACATAGTCCTAGCCCTAACGCTAACCCTAACCCTAGCCCTAGCCTTAACCCTAACCCTAACCCTAACACTAACCCTAACCATAGCCCAAGCCCTAACCCTAACCATAACGCCAGCCACAGTCTTAATCCTAGCCTTAACCCTAACCCTAGCCCTAATCCTAACCCACAGCCTAAACCTTACACTAGCCTTAGCTCTAACCCTAATCCAAACTCAAACAAAGCCCTAGCCCTAGGCCTAAACCTAAACCTAGCCCTAGCACAGCACTAGCCCTAATCCTAACCCTAACCATAACCCTAGCCCTAGCCCTAACACTAACCCTAACCCTAGCCCTAGACCTAGCCCTAGGACTAACACAAACCCTAACCCTAAGCCTAGCCCTAACCCTAAACCTAGCCCTAACGCTACCCCTAATGATAGCCCCAGCCCTAGCCCTAACCCTAACCCTAACCCTACCCCTAGGCCTAGCCCTAGGAATAACACAAACCCCAACCCGAACCCCAGCCCTAACCCTAACGCTAGCCCTAGACCTAGCCCTAACCTTAGCCCTAACCCTAACCCTAACACTAATCCTAGCCCTAACGCTAACCCTAACCCTAGCCCTACCATAGCCCTACCCTAAAACTAGCCCTAACCCTAACCATAGCCCTAGCACTAATCCTAACCCTAGTCCTAGAACTTACCCTAACCCGAGCCCTAGCCCTAACCCTAACCCTAGTGCTAGCCCTAGCCCTAGCCCTAGCAAAAACACTAACCCTAAAACTAGCCCTAGCACTAACCCTAACCCTAACCCTTACGCTAGCCCTAGCCTTAACCCTAACCTTAAACCTAACCCTAAACCTTACCTTAATCCTAACCCTAACACTCGCCCTAGCACTAGACCTAACACTAACCCTAACCCTAACCCTAGCCCTAGCCCTAACCTTAACCGTAACCCTAATCCAACCCCAACAACAACTCCAACCCAAACCCCAAACCTAAACCTGACACTAGCCTGAACCCTAACCCACAACCTAAACTTAACACTAGCCCTAGCCGTAACCCCAACCCGAGCCCTAACCCTAACTCTAGCCCTAGCCCTAACTCTAACCCTAACCCTAACCGTAGCCCTAGCCCTACCCCTAGCTCTAGCCTAACCCTAACACTAACCCTAGTCCTAACCATAACCCTAAACCTAACACTAATCCTAGCCCTAACACGAAACCTAACCCTAGTCCTATATCTAACCCTAGCCCTAGCACTAAACCTAACCCTAGTCCTAGCCCTAACTCTAATCTTAACCCTAGCCCTGACCGTAACCCTAGTGATAGCCCTAGGCCTAGCCCTAGCCCTAATCATAAACTTAAACGTAACCCTAGCCCTAACCCTAAACCTTAACTTAACACTGACACGAACACTAGCACTAGCCATAGTACTAACCCTAACCCTAACCCTAACCCTAGCCTTAACCCTAACACTAACCCTAACCCTAACCCTAGCCCAAGCCCTAACCCTAACCCTAACCATAACCCTAACACTAACTTAACTCTAACCCTAGCCCTAACCCTAATCCAACACCAACACAATACTAACACCAACCCAACCCTAACCCTGACCATAGCCTGAACCCTTCCCCACAACTTAACCCAACACTAGCCCTAACCGTAACCCTAAACCAAAGGCTAACCTTAAGCCTAGCCCTTGCCCTAGCCCTAACTCTAACCCTAAGCCTAACCCTAGCCCTAGCCCTACCCCTAGCCCTAGCCTAACCCTAACCCTAACCGTAGTCCTAACCGTAACCCTAACCCTAACACTAACCCTAGCCATAGCCCTAACCATAAACATAGTGAAAGCCCAGGCCGAGCCCTAGACCAAATCCTAACCTAAAACTAGCTCTAGCCTTAACCCTAACCCTAACCCTAACCCTAACGCTAACCCTAGCCCTAACGCTAAACTTTACCTTAAATCTAACCCTAACACTGGCCCTAGCCCTAGACAAAACCCTAACCCTAACCCTAACACTAACCATAACTTTAGACCTAACCCTAAACCTAAACATAACCCTAAACCTAACCCTAACCTTAACCCTAGACAAGCCCTAGCCCTAACCCTAACCCCAGCCCCAGACCTAACCCTAAACCTAACCCTAACAATATCCCTAACCCTGACCCTAACCCTAACCATAACCGTAGCTCTATCCTATCCCTAGCCCTAGCCGAACCCTAACCCAAACCATAACCCTAACCCTAACTCTCACGCTAACACTGAACTAACCCTAACCCTAAACATAACCCGAACCCTAGCCCTAACCACAGCCCTAACCCTAAACCTAACCCTAACCATAGCCCTAACCCTAACCCTAGAACTAACCATAACCCTTTCCGTAGCCCTAACACAAACACTAGCCCTAGCACTAATCCGAAACCTAAACCAGACCCTAGCCCTAGCCCTAGCCCTAACCCTAACCCTAACCCTAGCCCTAGCCCTAGCCCTAACCCTAACCCTAACCACAACCCTGGCCCTACCCCTAACCCTAACCCTAACCCTAGCACTAGGTTTAGCCCTAGGACTACCCTAACCCTAGCCCTAACACTAACCTTAGCCCTAACACTAACCCTAACGATAGCCCTAGCCCTAGCCCTAACCCTAGCCCTAACCCTAGCACTCACTCTAGCTCTAACCCTAACACACACTGTAAACCTATCCCTAGCCCTAGCCCTAACCCTAACCCAAACCATAACCATAGCCCCCGCCCTAACCCTATCCCAAACACTAGACCTAAACCTAACCATAGCCCTAGCTCTAACCCTAACCCTAGTGCTTGCGATAACCCTAGCCCTAGCCCAGGCCCTAGCCCAAACCCTAACCCTAGCCCTAAACCTAGCCCTAGCCCAAACACTAATTCTAGTCCTAGCCCTAACCCTAACCATAGCCCTAGCCCTAACCCTAACCCTAGTGCTAGACCTATCCCTAGCTCTCGCCCTAACCCTAACCCTAACACTAGCCCTAGGCCTAAACGTAACCCTAACCCTAACTCTAGTCCTAGCCCTAACCATAACCATAGCCCTAGCACAAACCGTAACCCTAGTGCTAAACCCTAGCCCTAGCAGTAATCCCAGCCCTAACCCTAGCCCGAACCCTAGCTCTAACCCTTACCCTAATTCTAGTCCCAGCCCTAACACTAACCAAGGCCTAGCCCTAACCCTAACCCTAGTGCTAGCCCTAGCACTAGCACTAGTCCTAGCCCTCACACTAATTCAAAACCTAGCCCTAGCCCTAGTCCTAAACCTAAACCTAACCATAACCCTAGCCCTAGCTCTAAACCTAACCTAAAACCTAGCCCTAGTTTTAGCGCTAGGACTAACCCTAACCCTAGCCCAAACCCTAACCCTAGCCCTAATCCTAAACCTAACACTAGCCCTAGCCCTAGCCCTAACCCTAGCCCTAACAAGAGCTCTAGCCCTAACCCTAATTCCACTCCTAGCCCTAACCCTAACCATAGCCCTAGCCCTAACCCTACCCTTAGTGCTAGCCCTAGCCCTAGCAGAAGACCAAACCCTAACCCTAACCCTAGCCCTAGGCCTAACCCTAACCATAACCCTAACGCTAGCCCTAGCCCTAACCCTAAACTTAAACCTAACGCTAGCCCTAACCCTAAAAATTACCTAACCCTAACCCTAACACTAGCCCTAGCCCTAGACCTAAACCTAACCCTAAACCTTACCCTAGCCGTACACCTAACCCTAACACTAACCCTAACCCTATTCCTAGCCCAAGCCCTAACCCTAACCCGAACCCTAACCCCATCCCTGAAGCTAACGCTAAACCTAACCCTAAACCTAGCCCTAGCTCTAACCCTAACCTTAACCCTAACCCTAACCCAACCCCAACAACAACCCCAACCACAACCCCAACCGTAACCCTGACCCTATCATGACCTAACTGACACCCTAAACTAACACTAGAGCAGCCGTAACCCTAACCCGAAACCTATCCCTAACCATAGCCCTAGCCCTAGACCTAACCCTAACCCTAACCTTAACCCGACCATACCCTAGCCCTATCCCTAACTCTTACCTTAACACTAGCCCTAGGACTAATCCTAGCCCTAACCCAAAACCTATCACTAGCCCTAGCTCTAACGCTAATCCAAACCCTAAACCAGACCCTAGCCCTAGTCCTAGCCCTTGTCCTATTCCTAACCCTAACCCTAGCCCTAGCACTAGCCCTAACCTAAACTTAACCACAACCCTAGCCCTACCCCTAACCCTAAGAGTAACCCTAGCACTAGGTTTAGCCCTAGGACTACCCTAACCCTAGCCCAAACACTAAACTTAGCCCTAAACCTAACCCTGACGCTTAGCCCTAACCATAAACCTAAATCTAACTCTAGCCCTAACCCTAACCCTAGCCCTACACCTAACCCTAAACCTAACTCTACCCTAACCCTAACCCTAGTCCTACACCTAACCCTATACCTAACTCTAGCCCTAACACTAACCCTAGCCCTAGCCCTAACCCTAAACCTAACCCTAACACTAGCCTTAGCCCTAGCCTGAACCCTAGCCCTAACCCTAATCGAAACCTGACAATAGCCCTAACCCTAACCCTAGACCTAGTCCTAAACCTAACCCTAAACCTAACACTAGCCTTAACTCTAACCTTAACACTAGCCCTAGCCCTTACTGTAAACCTAGACCTAGCCCTAAAAGTAACCCTAACAATAGTTCCAACCCTAACCAACACCTTAAACATAACGCTAGCCCTAGCCCTATCCCTAACCCTAACCCTAACCCTAGCCCTAGCCCTAGTCCTAACCCTGAACCTAAACATAGCCCTAGGCCTAGCCCTAGGACTAACCCAAAAACTCACACTAAACCTAGCCCTAACCCTAACCCTAGCCCTAACCCTAACCCTAACACTAGCCCTAGCCCTAACACTAACCATAAACATAGCCCTAGGCCTAGCCATAGCCCTAACCCTAAACGTAGCCCTAACCCTAAACCTAACCCTATCCCTAGAGTTAGCCCTAACCCTAACCCTAACCCTAACACTAGCCTTAGCTCTAGCCCAAGCCCTAACCCTAAACCTAGCCCTAGACCTAACGCTTACCCTAAACCAGGCCAAACCATAACCCTAGGCCTAGCCCTAGCCCTGACCCTAACCCTAAACATAAACCTAGTCCTAGCCCTATCCCTAACCCTAGCCCTAACACTAAACCTAACCCTAAACCTAGCCCGAACCCTAAGCCACACGCTAAACCTAACACTAGCCCTAGCCGTAACACTAACCCTAACCCTAACCCTAACCCTAGCCCTAACCCGAGCCCTAGCCCTAGCCGAAACCCTAACCCTAACCCTAGACCTAACCGTAACTCTAACCCTAACCCTAACACTAGCCTTAGCCCTAGCCCTAACCGTAAACTTAAACATAGCCGTAACCCTAACCCTAGCCCTTCCCTAACCCTAACACTATCCCTAGCCCTAACCCTAGCCCTAGCCAAAGCCCT
>CM027399.1:48415721-48429036 GCA_015711505.1 Sylvilagus bachmani
AACCCTAGCCCTAACCCTAGCCCTAACCCTAGTCCTAGCCCTCACCGTAAAGCTAACCCTAGCCGTAAACCTAACCCTAACAATAGCTCTAACCCTAACCCACACATTAAACCTAACACTAGCCCTAGCCCTAACGGTAAACCAAACCCTAACCCTAGCCCTAGCCCTAGTCCTAACCCAAACCGTAACCCTAGCCCTAGGCCTAGCCCTAGGAATAATCCAACACCGAACCCAAACCATAAACCTAGACCTAACCCTAAACCTAGCCCTAACCCTAACCCTAACGCTAACCGTAGCCCTAGCCCTAACCCTAACCCTAACCCTATCCCTAGCCCTAGCCCTAGCCCTAGCCCTACCCCTAACCCTAACAGTAACCCTAGCACTAGGTTTAGCCCTAGGACTACCCTAACCCTAGCCCTAGCACTAAACCTAGACCTAACCCTAGCCCTCACTCTAGCTCTCACCGTAACCCACAATGTAAACCTATCCGTAGCCCTAGCCCTAACCCTAACCCAAACCCTAACCATAGACCCAGCCCTAACCCTAACCCAAACACTAGCCCTAAACCTAACCATAGCCCTAGCCCTAACCCTAAACCTAGTGCTAGCCCTAGCCCTAGCCCTAGCCCTAACCCTAACCCTAACCCTAGCGCTAGCCCTAACCCTAACCCTAAGCCTAAATCTAGTCCTAGCCCTAACCCTAACTATAGCCCAAACCCTAACCCTAACCCTAACAATAGTGCTAGCCATTGCCCTAGACCTAGCCCAAACCCTAACCCTAGCCCTAATCCTAGCCCAAGCCCTAACACTAATTCTAGTCCTAGCCCTAACCATAAACATAGCCCTAGCCCTAACCCTAACCCTAGAGTTAGACCTAGCCCTAGCCCTCGACCTAACCCTAACCCTAACCATAGCCCTAGCCCTAACCCTAACCCTAGTGCTACCCCTAGCCCTAGCCTTGGCCCAAGAGCAAACCCTAACCCTAACCCTAGCCCTAGGCCTAACCGTAACCATTACCCTAACGCTAGCCCTAGCTAACCTTGAACCTAACCCTAGCCTTAACCCTAAAAATTACCTTAACCCTAACCCTAACACTAGCCCTAGCCCTAGACCTAAACCTAACCCTAAACCTTACCCTAGCCGTAGCCCTAACCCTAACACTAACCCTAACCCTAAACCTAGCCCAAGCCCTAACCCTAACACGAACCCTAACCATATCCCTAAAGCTAACGCTAAACTTAACCCTAAACCTAGCCCTAGCCCTAGCCCTAACTTTAACCCTAACCCTAACCCAACCCCAACAACAACCCCAACCACAACCCCAACCCTAATCCTGACCCTAGCATGAACCCTAAACAACACCCTAAACTAACACTAGCCCAGCCGTAACCCTAACACGAACCCTAACCCTAACCCTAGCCTAGCCCTAGACCTAACCCTAACCATAACCCTAACCTTAACCCAACCGTAGCCCTAACCCTCTCCCTAACGCTTACGCTAACACTAGCCCTAGGCCTAAACCTAACCCTAGCACTAATCCAAACCCTAACCCTGGCCCTATACCCAATCCACACCATATACCTAAACCTAGCCCTAGCCCTAGACCTAAACAAAGCCAAACCCTAACCCTAGCACTAGCCCTAACCCTTAACCTGAAAACAGCCCTAACCCTAACACTAGCCCTAGCCCTAACCCTAAGCCTAGTCCTAGCCCTAGACCTAGCCCTAGCCCTAACACTAACCCTAACCCAAAACCTAGCCCGAACCCTAACCCACACCCTAAAACTAACACTAGCCCTAGCCGTAACCCTAACCCGAACACTAAACATTATCCTAGCCCTAAACCTAACCCTAACCCTAAACCTAACCCTAGCCCTAGCCCTATCCCTTACCCTTACCACAACACTAGCCCTAGCCCTAAACCTAAACCTAGCCCTAGACCTAGCCCTAGCCCCAGCGCTAGCCCTAACCCTAACCCTTTACATAAACCTAACCCTAGCACTAACCATAGCAGTAGCCCTAAACCTAAACCTAGCCCTAGACCTAGTCCTAGCCCTAGCGCTAGCCCTAACCCTAACCCTTTCCCTAACCCTAACCCACACCCTAAGCCTAATACTAGCCCTAGCTCTAACCTTAATCCAAACCCTAAACCAGACCCTAGCCCTAGCCCTAGCCCAAGCCCTAACCCTAACCCTAAACCTAGCCCTAACCCTAACCCTAACCCTAACCCTAACCCAGCCCTAGTCCTAGCCCTAACCCTAACCCTAACCACAACCGTAGCCCTACCCCTAACCCTAAACCTAACCCTAGCACTAGGTTTAGCCCTAGGACTAACCCTAACCATAGCCCTAACACTAACCTTAGCCCAATCCTAACCCTAATACTAGCCCTAGCGCTAGCCCTATCCCTAACACCAGCCCTAGCACTAACCCTAGATCTAAGCCTAACCCACACCGTAAACCTAACCCTAGCCCTAGCTCTAGCCCTAACCCTAACCCTAACACTAACCATAGCCCTAGCACTAGACCTAACCCAAACACTAGCCCTAATCCTAACCCTAGCCCTAGCCCTAACACTAACCCTAGTGCTAGCCCTAGCCCTAGCCCTAGCCTAAACCCTAACCCTAATCCTAAAGCTAGCCCTAAATATAATGATAACACTAACTCTAGTCCTAGACATAACCCTAACCATAGGCCTAGCCCTAAAAATAACCCTAGTGCTAGCCCTAGCCCTAGCCCTAGCCCAAACCCTAACCCTAACACTAGAGCTATCCCTAACCCTAACCCTAACCCTAGCCCTAGCCCTAGGCCTAACCCTAATCCTAACACTAACCATAACCCTAGCTCTAGCCTTAACCCTAACCCTAACACTAGCCCTAGCCCTAGACCTAACCCTAGCCCTAACCCTAACCCTAATGCTAGCCCTAGCCCTAGACCTAACCCTAGTCCTAACCCTAGCTCTGACCCTAACCCTAATTCTGTTCCTAGCCCTAACCCTAACCATAGCCCTAGCCCTAATCCTAACCCTAACCCTAACCCTAGCCCTAGTCCTAGGCCTAACCCTAACCCTAACCATAACCCTAGCCCGAGCCCTAAGCCTAACCCAAACGCAAACCCTAGTCCTAGTTTTAGCCCTAGGACTAACCCTAACCCTAGCCCTAACCCTAAACCTAGCCCTAACCATAACTCTAACGCTAGCCCTAGCTCAGCCCTAACCCTAGCTCTAACCATAACCCTAATTCTAATCCTAGCCCTAACCCTGACCATAGCCCTAGCCCTAACCCTAACCCTAACCCTAATCCTAGCCCTAGTCCTAGGCCTAAACCTAACCATAAACATAAGCCTAGCACTAGCCCTAACCCTAACCCAAACCCTAGCCCTAGTTTTAGCCCTAGGACTAACACTAACCCTAGCCCTTACCCTAATCCTAGCCCTAACCATAACCCTAACTCTAGCCCTAGCTCAGCCCTAACCCGAGCGCTAACCCCAACCATAGCCCTAGCCCTAACCCTAGCGCTAGCCCTAAACCTAATCCTAACCCTAACTCTAGTCCTAGACATAACCCTAACCCTAGCCCTAGCCCGAACCCTAACCCTAGTGCTAGCCCTAGCCCTAGCCCAAACCCTAACCCTAACCCTAGCGCTAGCCCTAACCCTAAACCTAACCCTACGCTTAGGCCTAGGATTACCCTAACCCTAACACCAACCATAACCCTAGCTCTAGCCTTAACCCTAACACTAACGCTAGCCCTAGCCCTAGACCTAACCCTAGCTCTGGCCCTAACCCTAATTCTATTCCTAGCCCTAACCCTAACCCAAATGCTAGCCTTAGCCCTAGAGCTAACCCTAGTCCTAACCCTAGCCCTAACCCTAGCTCTGACACTAACCCTAATTCTATTACTAGCCCTAACCCTAACCATAGCCCTAGCCCTAACCCTAATCCTAATCCTAACCTTAAACCTAGACCTAGCCCTAGCCCTAACCCTAACCCAAACACTATCCCTAGGTTTAGCCCTAGGACAAACCCTAACCATAGTCCTAACCCTAAACCTAGCCCTAACCGTAACCCTAACGCTAGCCCAAGCTCAGCCTTAACCCTAGCCCTAACCCTAGCTCTAAGCCTAACCCTAATTCTAGTCCAGCCCTAACCCTAACCATAGCCCTAGCCATAACCCTAAGCCTAGTGCTAGTCCTAGCCCTAGCCCTAGCCCAAACCCTAACCGTAACCCTAGACCTTGGCCTAAACCTAACCATTACCCTAACGCTAGCCCTAGCCCTAACCAATATCTTAAACCTAAGCCTAGCACTAACCCTAAAAGTTACCTTAACCCTACACCTAACACTAGCCCTAGACCTAGCCCAGACCCTAACCCTAAACCTAACACTAGCCATAACTCTAACCCTAACCCTAACCCTAACCCTAGCCCAAGCCCTAACCCTAACCCGAACCCTAGCCCCAGCACTAACCCTAACAATAAACCTAACCCTAACCCGAGACCTAGCCCTAAACTTAATCCTAACCCTAACCCAACAGCAACCCCAACCCCAACCCCAACCCCAACCCTGAGCCTAGAATGAACCCTAACCCACAGCCTAAACTAAAACTAGCCCAGCCATAACACTAACCCGATCCCTAACCCTAACACTATCCCTATCCCTAGCCCTAACCCTAACACTAACCCTGGCCATAAACCTAGCCTTAGCCCTAGACCTACCCCTGATCCTAAACCTAGCCTTAACCCTAACCGTAGCCCTACCCCTATCCCTACCCCTTACCCTAACACTAGCCCTAGGCCTAAACCTAACCCTAACCATAATCCCAACCCTAACCCTGGCCCTAACCTAACCCACACCCTAAACCTAACACTAAGCCTAGCCCTAGCCCTAACCCTAACCCTAACCCTAACCCTAGCACTAGCCCTAGCCCTAACCCTAGCCCTAACCACAACCCTAGCCCTATCCCTAAACCTAACCCTAAACCTAGGCCTAGGTTTAGCCCTAGGAGTACCCTAACCCTAGCCCTAACACTAACCTTAGACCTAACCCTAACCCTAAACCTAATGCTAGCCCTAGCCCTAGCCCTAGCCCTAAACATAGCCCTAAACCTAGCCCTAACCCTAGCTCTAACACTAACCCACACCGTAAACCTAACACTAGCCTTAGCCCTAACCCTAACCCAAACCATAAACACCCCTAGCCCTAGCCCTAACCCAAACACTAGCCCTAAAATTAACCCTAGCCCTAGCCCTAACCCTAACCCGAGTGCTAGCGATAACCATAGCCCTAGCCCTAACCCTAACCCTAGGGCTAGACCTAGCCCTAGCCCCAGCCCTAGCCCTAACCCTAACCCTAACCCTAACCCTAACACTAACCATAGGCCTAGCCCTAACCCTAACCCTAGTGCTAGCCATAGACCTAACCCTAGCCCAAACCCAAACCCTAGTCCTAAACCTTGCTCTAACCCTAACACTAATTCTATTCCTAGCCCTAACCCTAACCATAGCCCTAGCCCTAACCCTAACCCTACGGCTAGACCTAGCCCTAGCCCCAGCCCTAGCCCTAACCCTAACCCTAACCTAACCCTAGCCCTAGACCTACCCTAACCCTAACCCTAACTCAAGTCCTAGCCCGAACCCTAACCATAGCCCTAGCACTAACCGTAATCCTAGTGCTAGCCCTAGAGCTAGCAGTAATCCTAGCCCTAACCCTAGCCATAAACCTAGATCTAACACTGACCCTATTCTAGTCCTAGCCCTAACACTACCCAAGGCCTAGCCCTAACCCTAACCCTAGTGCTAGACCTAGCCCTAGTACTAGTCCTATCCCTAAACCTAACCCTAACCCTAACCCTAGTCCTAGACCTAGGCCTAACCTAACCCTAACCATAACCTTCGCCCTAGCCCTAAACCTAACCCAAAACCTAGCCCTAATTTTAGCCCTAGGACTAACCCTAACCCTAGCCCTAACCCTAACCCTAGCCCTAATCCTAAACCTAACACTAGCCCTAGCCCTAGCCCTAACAGTAGCCCTAACAATAGCGCTAGCCCTAACCCTAATTCTAGTCGTAGCCCTGACCCTAAACATAGACCTAGCCCTAGCCCTAATCCTATTGCTAGCCCTAGACCTAGCCCTAGCCCTAGCCCAACACTAAACCTAACCCTAGCCCTAGGCCCAAACCTAACCATAACCATAATGTGAGCCCTAGGCCTAACCCTAACCTTAACCCTAACCGTAGCCCTAACCCTAAAAATTACCTTAACCCTAACCCTAACACTAGCCCTAGCCCTGGACATAAACCTAACCCTAACCCTTACCCTAGCCCTAGCCCTAACATTAACACCAACCCTAACCCTAACCCTAGCCCAAGCCCTAACCCTAACCCGAACCCTAGTCGCATCCGTAAAGCTAACCCTACACCTAAACCTAACTCTAGCCCTAGCCCTAACATTAACCCTAACCCTAACGCAACCCTAACAACAACCCCAACCACAACCCCAACCCTAACCCTGAACCTAGTTTGAACCCTAACCGTCACCCAAAATTAACACTAGCCCAGCCGTAACTCTAACCCGAACCCTAACCCTAACCCTAGCCCTAGCCCTAGACCTAACCCTAACCCTCACCTTAACCCTACCGTAGCCCTAGCCCTATCCACAACCCTTACCCTAACACTAGCTCTAGGCCTAAAACTAACCCTAGCACTAATCCAAACCCTAACCCTGGCCCTAAACCTAATCCACACGCTAAACCTAAACCTAGCCCTAGCCCTAGCCCTAAACCAAAGCCAAACCCTAACCCTAGCACTAGCCCTAGCCCTAGCCCAAGCCATAACCCTAACCCTAACCGTAACCCTAACCCTAACCCTAGCCCTAACCCTAACCCTAGGCCTAACCCTAACAATAACCCTAACCCTAGCCTTGGCCTTGGCCCTAGCCCTAACCCTAACCCTAGCCCTAGCCCTAACCCTAAGCATAGTCCCAGCCCTAACCCTAACTCTAACCACAACCCTAGCTCTACCCCTAAACCTAACCCTAACCCTAGCCCTAGGTTTAGCCCTAGGACTAACCTTAACCATAGCCCTAACACTAACTTTAGCCCAACCCTAACCCTAATGCTAGACCTAGCCCTAGCCCTATCCCTAGCACTCATCCTAGCCCTAACCCTAGATCTAACCCTAACGCAAACCGTAAAATTAACCCTAGCCATAACCCTAACCCAAACACTAAACATAGCCCAAGCTCTAGCCCTAACCCAAACACTAGCCCTAACGCTAACCCTAACCCTAACCCTAACCCTAACCCTAACCCTAACCCTAGTGCTACCCTAGCCCTAGCCCTATCCCAAACCCTAACCGTAAACCTAGACCTAGGGTTAACCCTAACCATAACCCTAACGGTAGCCCTAGCCCTAACCCTAAACCTAACCCTAACCCTAGCCCTAAGCCTAAAAATTACCTTAACCCTAACCCTAACACTAACCCTAGCCCTAGACTTAAACTTAACCCTAACCCTAGCCCAAGCCCTAACCCTAACCCGAACCCTAGCCCCAGCCCTAACCTTAACCCTAAACCTAATCCCTAACCCTAGACCTAGCCCTAACCTTAATCCTAACGCTAACCAAACACCAACCCCAACCCCAACCCCAACCCCAACCCTGAGCCTAGAATGAACCTTAAACACAGCCTAAACTAACACTAGCCCAGCGGTAACCCTAACCCGATCCCAAACCCTAACACTATCCTTATACCTAGGCCTAACCCTAACACTAAACCTGGCCCTAACCCTAGCTTTAGCCCTAGCCCTAGCCCTGATTCTAACCCTAACCTTAACCCTAACCATAGCCCTACCCCTATCCATACCCCTTACCCTAACACTAGCCGTAGGCTTAAATCTAAACATAACCCTAATCCTAATCCTAACCCTGCCCTAAACCTAATCCAAACCCTAAACCTAACCCTAACCCTACCCCTAGCCCTAGCCCTAACCCTAACCCTAACCCTAACCCTAACCATAGTCCTAGACCTATCCATAACCCTTACTATAACACTAGCCCTAGGCCTAAACCTAACCCTAGCCCTAACCCTTGCCCTAACCCTAACCCACAGCCTAAACCTAACACTAGCCCTAGCTCTAACCCTAATCCAGACCCTAAACCAGACCCTAGCCCTAACCCTAGCCCTAGCCCTAACCCAAACCCTAACCCTAACCCAGTCCTAGCCCTAGACCTAACCCTAACCCTAACCAAAACTCTAGATCTACCCCTAAACATAACCCTAACCCTAGCCCTAGGTTTAACCCTAGGACTAACCCTAACCATAACCCTAGCACTAACCTTAGCCCTAACCCTAGCTCTAACCCTAACCCACAACGTAAACCTAACCCTAACCCTAGCCCTAAACCTAAACCAAACACTAACCATAGCCTAGCCCTAGCCCTAAACGAAACACTAGCACTAACCCTAACCCTAGCCCTAACCCTAACCCTAACCCTAACGCTAGCACTAGCCCTAGACCTAGACCTAACCCTAGCCCTAACCATAGCCCTCAACCTAGCCCTAAACCTAGCTCTAAAACTAGCTTTAACACTAACCCTAACTCTAGTCCTAGCCCTAAACATAACCATAGCCCTCGCCCTAACCCTAACCCTAGTGCTTGCCCTAACCTAGACCTAGCCCAAATCCTAACCCTAACCCTAGCCCTAGGCCTAACCCTAACCATAACCATAATGCAAGCCCTAGGCCTAACCCTAACCTTAACCCTAATTCTAGCCCTGACCCTAAAAATTACCTTAACGCTAACACTAACACTAGCCTTAGCCCTAGACCTAACCCTAACCCTAACCCTAACCCTAGCCTTAGCCCTGACCCTACCCTAACCCTAACACTAACCCTAGCCCTAGGCCCAAACCTAACCATAACCATAATGTGAGCCCTAGGCCTAACCCTAACCTTAACCCTAACCGTAGCCCTAACCCTAAAAATTACCTTAACCCTAACCCTAACACTAGCCCTAGCCCTGGACATAAACCTAACCCTAACCCTTACCCTAGCCCTAGCTCTAACACTAACACCAACCCTAACCCTAACCCTAGCCCAAGCCCTAACCCTAACCCGAACCCTAGTCGCATCCGTAAAGCTAAACCTACACCTAAACCTAACTCTAGCCCTAGCCCTAACATTAACCCTAACCCTAACGCAACCCTAACAACAACCCCAACCACAACCCCAACCCTAACCCTGAACCTAGTTTGAACCCTAACCGTCACCCTAAACTAACACTAGCCCAGCCGTAACCCTAACCCGAACCCTAACCCTAACCCTACCCTAGCCCTAGACCTAACCCTAACCCTCACTTTAACCCTACCATAGCCCTAGCCCTATCCACAACCCTTACCCTAACACTAGCCCTAGGCCTAAAACTAACCCTAGCACTAATCCAAACCCTAACCCTGGCCCTAAACCTAATCCACACCCTAAACCTAAACCTAGCCCTAGCCCTAGCCCTAAACCAAAGCCAAACCCTAACCCTAGCACTAGCCCTAGCCCTAGCCCTAGCCATAACCCTAACCGTAACCCTAACCCTAACCCTAGCCCTAACCCTATACCTAGGCCTAAACCTAAGACTAACCCTAACCCTAGCCTTGGCCTTGGCCCTAGCCCTAACCCTAACCCTAGCCCTAGCCCTAACCCTAAGCCTAGTCCTAGCCCTAACCCTAACACTAACCACAACCTTAGCTCTACCCCAAACCTAACCCTAACCCTAGCCCTAGGGTTAGCCCTAGGACTAACCCTAACCATAGCCCTAACACTAAACTTAGCCCAACCCTAACCCTAAGGCTAGACCTAGCCCTAGCCCTATCCTAGCACTAACCCTAGCCCTAACCCTAGATCTAACCCTAACCCACACCGTAAAACTAACCCTAGCCCTAAACCTAACCCAAACCCTATTCCTAGCCCTAACCCTAAACCTAACCCTAACCATAGCACTAACCATAAAACTAGACCTATCCCTAACACTAACCCTAAACCTAGCACTAACCCTAGCCCTTGCCATAGCCCTAACCCTAACCCTAGCCCTCGCCCTTGCCCTAGCCCTAACCCTAAACTTAAACCTAACCATAGCCCTAACCCTAAACTTAACCCTAACCCTAACTCTAGCCCTAGCCCTAGCCCTAACCCTAACCCAAGCCCTAGCCATAGGTGTAGCCCTAACCCTAACCCTAACCCTAATTCTAACCCACACCCTAAACCTAACCCGAGCCCTAGCTCTAACCCTAATCCAAACCCTAAACCAAGCCGTAGCCCTAGCCCTAACCTTAACCCAAGCCCTAGACCTAGCCCCATCCCTAACCCTAACCCTAACACTAGCCCTAGCCCTAACCCTAACCCAAGTGCTAGCCCTAGCCCAAGCCCGAGCCCAAACCCTTACCCTAAATCTAGCGCTAGACATAACCCTAACCCTAACCATAACTCTACTCCTAGCACTAACCCTAACCATAGCCCTAGCCCTAACCCTAACCCTAGTGCGAGCCCTAGACCTAGCCCTAGCCAAAACCCTAACTCTAACCCTAGCGCTAGACTTAACCCTAAACCTAACCCTAGCCGTAGCCCTAAGCCTTACCCTAAGCCTAACCCTAACCATAACCATAACCCTAGCCCTAACATTAATCCTAGCCCTAACCCTAGCACTAACCCTAGCTCTACACCTACCCCTACCCCTAAACCTAACACTAGCCCTAGCCCTAGGTTTAGCCCTAGGCCTAACGCTAACCATAGACCTAACACTGACCTTAGCCCTAATCATAACCCTAACACTAGCCCTAGCCCTAGCCCTAACCCTAGCCCTAACCCTAACACTAACACTAGCCCTACCCCTAGAACAAACCCTAGCCCTAACCCTAGCCCTAAACCTATCTCTAACCCTAACCCTAATTCTAGTTCTAGCTCTAACCCTAACCATAGCCCTAGCCCTAAGCCTAACCCTAATGTTAGCCCTAGCCATAGTCATAGACCTAGTCCTAAACCTAACCCTAATCCTATCCATAGCCCTAGACCTAACCTTAACCCTAACCATAACCCTAGCTCTAGCCATAACCCTAACACAAACCCTAGTCCTAGGTTTTTCCCTAGGACTAACCCTAGCCTAGTGCTAACCCTAACCCTAGACCTAATCCTAACCCTAAAGCTAGCCCTAGCCCTAGCCCTAACCCTAGCCCTAACCCTAGCTCTAACCCTAACCCTAACCCTAATTCTAGTCCTAGCCCTAACCCTAGCTCTACCCCTACCCTTACCCCTAAACATAGCCCTAGCCCTAATCCTTACCCTAGTGCTACCCATAGACCAAGTCCTAGCCCAAACCCTAACGCTAACCCTAGCCCTAGGCCAAACCCTAACCATAAGCATAATGCGAGCCCTAGGCCTAACCCTAACCTTAACCCTAACCCTAGCCCTAACCCTAAAAATTACCTTAACGCTAACCCTAACACAAGCCTTAGCCCTAGACCTAAACCTATCCCTAATCCTAACCCTAGCCCTAGCCCTGACTTTACCCTAACCCTAATCCTAACCCTAGCCCAAGCTCTGACCCTAACCCAAACCCTAGTCCCAGCCCTAACCCTAACCCTAAACCTAACTCTAAACCTAGCCATAGCCCTAACCTTAATCCAAACGCTAACCCAAACCCAATAACAACCCCAACCCAAAACCCAACCCTAACCCTGACACTAGCATGAACCCTAACCCACACCCTAAATTAACACTAGCCCAGCTGCAACCCTAACCTGAACCCTAACACTAACACTAGCCCTAGCCCTAGCCCTAACACTAACCCTAACCTTAAACCTAACCGTAGCCCTAGCCCTATCCCTAACCCTTACCCTAACCCTAACCCTAGCACTAGCCCTAATGCTAACCATAACCCGAGCCCTAACCCTGGCCCTAAACCTAACCCACATCGTAAACCTAACCCTAGCCCTAGCCCTAACCCAAAGCCAAACACTGAGCCTAGCACAAGCCCTAGCCCTAGGCCTAGCCATAACCCTAACCCTAAATCTAACCCTAACTCTAATCCAAACCCTAGCCCTAGCCCTAGCCCTAGACCTAGCCCTAGCACTAGCGCTAGCCCTAACCCTAAGCCTAGTCTTAGCCCTAGCCCTATCCCTAACACTAAACCTAACACTCGCCCTATGTTTTGCCCTAGGACTAACCCCAACCATAGCCCTACACTGACCTTACCCCTAACTCTAACCCTAACGCTAGCCCTAACCCTAGCCCTAAACATAGCCCTAACCATAGCTCTAACCATTACCCATACCGTAAACCTAACCCTAGCCCTGGCCTTACCCCTAACCCAAACACTAAACCTAATTCTAGCCCTAGCCCTAACCCAAACACTAGCCCTAACCCTAACACTAGCCCTAGACCTAACCCTAACCCTAGTGCTAGCCCTACCCCTAGCCATAGCCCAAACCCTAACACTAACCCTAGCGCTAGCCATAACCCTAACCTAGCCCTAATTCTAGTCCTAGCCCTAACCCTAATCATAGCCCTAGCCCTAACCATAACCCTAGTGCTAGCCCTAGCCCTAGCCCTAACCCTAGCCCTAGCCCTAACCCTAAACCTAACCCTAGCCCTAGCTTTAGCCCATGGACTAACCCTAACCAGAGCCCTAACCTTGACCTTAGCCCTAACCCTAACCCTCACGCTAGCCCTAGACCTAACCCTAGCCCTAACCATAGCCCTAACCCTAACCCTAGCCCTAACCCTAACCCTAATGCTAGCCCTAGACCTAGACCTAACTCTAGTCCTAACCCTAGCTCTAACACTAACACTAATTCTAGTCCTAGCCCTAACCGTAACCATACCCTAGCCCTAACCCTAACCATATTGATAGCCCTAGCCCTAGCCCTAGCCCTAACCCTAACCCTAACCCTAGCCCTAGGCCAAACCCTAACCATAACCATTACACGAGCCCTAGCCCTAACCCTAACCTTAACCGTAACCCTAGCCCTAACCCTAAAAAATACCTTAACGCTAACCCTAACACAAGCCTTAACCCTAGACCTAAACCTAACCCTAATCCTAACCCTAGCCCTAGCCCTGACCCTACCCTAACCCTAACCCTAACCCTAGCCCAATCTCTAACCCTAACCCGAACCCTAGTCCCAGCCCTAACCCTAACCCTAAACCTAACCCTAACCCTAGCCTTAGCCCTAACCTTAATCCCAACCCTAAACCAACCCCAACAACAACCGCAACCCAAACCCCAACCCTAACCCTGACACTAGCATGAACCCTAACCCACACCCTAAATTAACACTAGC
>CM027399.1:48429536-48475151 GCA_015711505.1 Sylvilagus bachmani
TAACCCTAGCCCTAGCCCTAACCCTAACCCTAGTGCTAGCCCTAGCCCTAGCCCTAGCCCAAACACTAATCCTAACGCTAGCCCTAGCCCTAAGCCTAACCTTAACCGTAACCCCAGCCCTAAAGCTAAACATTATCTTAACCTTAACCCTAACCTAGTCCTAGACCTAACCCTGACCCTAACCCTAGCCCTAGCCTTAACCCTAACCCTAACCCTAACACTAACCCTAACCCTAGCCCAAGCCCTAACCCCAACCCAAATCCTAGCCCCAGCCCTAACACTAGCCTTAACCCTAGCCCTAGCCCTAACCCGAACCCTAACCGTAGCCATAACCCTAACCCTGTGCCTAGCCCTAACCCTAAATATAACCATAGCTCTAACCGTAACCCCAACCCTAGCGCTAGGCCTATCCCTAATATAAAACTAGCCCTAACCCTAACTCTAGCCCTAGTACTAACCCTTAACCCTAGTCCTAGAACATACATTAACCCTAGCCCTAGACCTAACCATAACCCTAGTGCTAGCCCTAGCCCAAACACTAATCCTAACGCTAGCCCTAGCCCTAAGCCTAACCTTAAACGTAACCTCAGCCCTAACCCTAAACCTTATCTTAACCCTAGCCCTAGCCTTAGACCTAACCCTAACCCTAACACTAGCCCTAGCCTTATCCCTAACCCTAACCCTAGCTCAAGCCCTAACACCAAACCTGAACCTAGTCCCAGCCCTACCACTAGACTTAACCCTAACCCTAGTTCTAATCCTAACCCACTGCTTAAACCATACCCTAGCCTTAGCTCTAACCCTAATCCAAACCCTAAACCAAGCACAAGCCCTAGGCCTAACCCTAACCCTAGCCCTAGCCCTAGCCCTAGCCATAACCCTAGCCCTAACCCTAACCATAACCATAAACCTAGCCCTAATTCTAACCCTAACCCTAGCCCTAGCCCTAGCCCTAACCCTAACCCTAAACCTAGTCCCAGCCCTAGCCGTAGCCCTAGCCCTAACCCTAGCCCTAATCCTAAGCCACACGCTAAACTTAACACTACCCTAGCTGTAACACAAACTTTTCCCCTAACCCTAACCCTAGCCCTAGACCTAGCCCTAACCCTAACCCTAATTCTGGCCCTAACCAGAGCCCTAACCCTACCCCTAACGCCAACAATAACCCTAGCCCTAACCGTAACTCTAACCCTAACCCTAACACTAACCCAAGCCCTAGCCCTAACCCTAAACCTAACCATAGCCCTAACCCTAACCCTAGCTCTTTTCTAACACTATCCCTAGCACTAACCCTAGCCCTATGCAAAGCCCTAACCCTAACCATAACCCTAGTTTCACCCTAGCTCTAGCCCTTAACCTAAACTTAAACCTAACCCTACTCCTAACACTAACCATAAACCTAAACCTAACTCTAGCCCTAACCCTAACCCTAGACCTAACCCTAACCTTAACACTAATGGTAGCCCTAGCACTAGCCCAAACCCTAGCCCTAACACTAATCTAAACCTAAACCTAGCCCTAACCCTAACCCTAGCCCTAACCCTAACCCTAACCCAAACCCTAACACTAGCCCTAAATCTAACCCTAACCCTAGCCCTAGCCCTAGCCCTAGCCCTCACTGTAAAGCTAGCTCTAGCCCTAAACCTAACCCTAACAATAGCTCTAACCCTAACCCACACCTTAAACCTAATGCTAGCCCTAGCTCTAACCCTAACCCAAACCCTAACTCTAGCCCTAGTCCTAGTCCTAACCCTAACCCTAGGCCTAGCGCTAGGACTAACCCAAACCCTAACCCTAACCTTAAACCTAGCCCTAACCCTATACCTAGCCCTAACCCTAACCCTAACGCTAACCCTAGCCATAGCCCTAACCCGAACTCTAAACCTAGCCCTAGGCCTAGCTCTAGGACTAACACAAACCCTAACCATAGCTCTAGAACTAACCCTAACCCTAACCGTAGCCCTAACGATAATCCTGGGCCTAGCCCTAACCCTAGCCCTAAATATAAGCATAGCTCTAACCATAACCCCAACCCAAGCGCTAGGTTATCCCTAATTTAAAACTAGCCCTAACCCTAAACGTAGCCCTAGTACTAACCCTAACCCTAGTCCTAGAACTTACATTAACCCTAGCCCTAGCCCTAACCCTAACCCTAGTGCTAGACCTAGCCCTAGCCATAGCCCAAACACTAATCCTTACGCTAGCCCTAGCCCTAAGCCTAACCTTAACCATAACCTCAGCCCTAATCCTAAACCTTATCTTAACCCTAACCCTAACACTAGCCCTAGCCCTAGACCTAACCCTAACACTAACCCTAGCCCTAGCCTTAACCCTAAACCTAACCCTAAAACTAACCCAAACCCTAGCCCAAGCCCTAAACCCAACCGTAATCCTAGACCCAGCCCTACCACTAGACTTAACCCTAACCCTAGTTCTAATCCTAACGCACTGCCTAAACCATACCCTAGCCTTAGCTCTAACCCTAATCAAAACCCTAAACCAAGCCCTAGACCTAGGCCTAAACCTATACCTAGCCCTAGCCCTAGTCCTAGCCCTAATCCTAATCCTAACCATAAACATAATCCTAGCCCTAACTCTAACCCTAACCCTAGCCCTAGCCCTAGCCCTAACCCTAGCCCTAACCCTAGTTTCAAACCAGCTATAGCCCTTACCCTAACCTTAAACCTAAACCTAGCCCTAACCCTAACCATAAAACTAAACCTAACTCAAGCCCTAACCCTAACCATAGCCCTAAACCTAACTCTAAACCTAACTCTAGCCCTAACCCTAAACCTAGCCCTAACCCTAACTCTAACGCTAGCCCTAGCCCTAGCCTGAACCCTAGCCATAAACCTAATATAAACCTAACCCTAGCCCTAACCCTAACACTAGCCCTAACTCTAACCCTAACACTAGCCCTAGCCCTATCCTTATTATAAACCTAGGTCTAGCCCTAAACCTAACCCTAACAATGGCTCTAACCCTAACCAACCACTTAAACCTAACGCTAGCCCTAGCCCTATCCCTAGCCCTAGCCCTAGTACTAACCCTAACCCTAACCCTAGCCCTAGGCCTAGCCCTAGGACTAACCCAAACCCTCACCCTAAACTTATCCCTAACCCTAACCCTAGCCCTAAAAATAACTCTAACCCTAACCCTAACCCTAGCCCTAGCCCTAGCCAAAACACTAACCCTAAACATAGCCCTAGGCCTAGCCATAGCCCTAACCCTAGCCGTAGCCCTAACCCTAAACCTAAACCTATCCATAGACTTAGCCCTAACCCTAACCCTAACCCTAACCCTAACCCTAGCCCTAGCCCTAAACCTAACCCTAAACCTAGCCCTAAACCTAACCCTAGACCTAACCCTAACCCTAACCCTAGCCCTAGCCCTAGCCCTAACACTAACCCTAAACCTAGCCTAGGCCTAGACCTAGGACTAACACAAACCCTAACCACAACCCTAGCACTAACCCTAACCCTAGCCCTAACCCTAACCCTAACGCTAGACCTGGACCTAGACCTAAACCTAGCCCTAACTCTAACCCTAAATATAACCATAGGTCTAACCGTAACCCCAAAACTAGCACTAGCCCTAGCCCTAACCCTAAAACAAGCCCTAACCCTAACCCTATTCCTAGTACTAACCCTAACCCTAGTCCTAGAACTTACATTAACCCTAGCCCTAGCCCTAACCCTAACCCTAGTGCTAGCCCTAGCCCTAGCACGAGCCCAAACACTAATCCTAACGCTAGCCCTAGCCTTAACCCTAACCCTAACCGTAACCCTAGCCCTAACCCTAAACCAAATCTTAACCAAAATCCTAACACTAGCCCTAGCCCTACACTTAACACTAAACCTAAACCTAGGCCGAGCCTTAACCCTAACCCTAACCCTAACACTGACCCTAACCCTAGCCCAAGCCCTAACCCCAACCCTAATCCTAGCCCCAGCCCTAACCCTAGTCTTAACCCTAACCCTAGCTCTAATCCTAACCCACAGCCTAAACCATACCCTAGCCTTAGCTCTAACCCTAATCCCAACCTTAACCAAGCCCTAGCCCTAGGCCTAACCCTAACCCTAGCCCTAGCCCTAGCCCTAACCCTAACCCTAACCCTAACCCTAGCCCTAGACCTAAACCTAACCTTTGCCCTAGCAGTAGCCCTAGCCCTAACCCTAAACCTATACCTAACCCTAGCCCTAGCCCTAGCCCTAACCCTAACACTAACCATAACTCTAGCCCTAGCCCTAACCCTAACCCTAACCCTAGCCCTAGCACTAGCCTTAGCCCTAACCCTAAACTTAAACCTAGCCCTAGGCCTAGCCCTAGCCCTAACCCTAACTATAGCCCTAGCCCTAATCCTAACCCTATCCCTAACCCTAACTCTAACCCTAACCCTAACCCTAGCCCGAACCCTAACCCACACGCTAAACCTAACACTAGCCCTAGCCTGAACCCTAACCGGTACCCTAACCCTAAACCTAGCCCTAACCCTAGCCCTAGTCCTAGCCCTAGCCGAAACCCTAACCCTAACTACCCCTAACTGTAACTCTAACCCTAACCCTAACACTAGCCTTAGCCCTAGCCCTAACCGTAAACTTAAACATAGGCGTAACCCTAACCCTAGCCCTTCCCTAACCCTAACACTATCCCTAGAACTTACCGTAGCCCTAGCCAAAGCCCTAACCCTAACCCTAACCCTAGCTTCACCCTAGCTCTAGCCCTTACCCTAACCTTAAACCTAACCAGACTCCTAACCCTAACCATAAACCTAAATCTAACTCTAGCCCTAACCCTAACCCTAGCCCTAAAAATAACCCTAAACCTAACTCTAGCCCTAACCCTACCCCTAGACCTAACCCTAACCCGAATCCAAATGGTAGCCCTAGCCCGAACCCTAGCCCTAACCCTAATCTAAACCTAACCCTAGCCCTAACCCTAACCCTAGTCCTAACCCTAACCCTAACCCTAACACTAGCCCTAAATCTAACCCTAACCCAAGCCCTAGCCAGAGCCCTATCCCTCACCATAAAGCTAGCCCTAGCCCTAAACCAACCCCTAACAATAGCTCTAAACCTAACCCACACCTTAAACCTAACGCAAGCAAAAGCCCTAAACCTAACCCAAACCCTAACGATAGCCCTAGCCCTAGTCCTAACCCTAACCCTAACCCTAGCCCTAGGCCTAGCCCTAGGACTAACCCAAACCCTAACCCTAACCCTAAAATTAGCCCTAACCCTAAACCTAGCCCTAGGCCTAGCCCTAGGACTAACAAAAACCCTAACCGTAACAGAACCCTAACCCTAGCCCTAGGCCTAACCCTAACCCTAACCGTAGCCCTAACCCTAACCCTAAATATAACCATAGCTCTAACTGTAACCCCAACTCTAGCGCTAGACCTAGCCCTAATTTAAAACTAGCCCTAATAGTGACCCTAGCCTTGGCACTAACCCTAACCCTGTCCTAGAACTAACATTAACACTAGCCCTAGCCCTAACCCTAACCCTAGTGCTAGCCCGAGCCCTAGCACTAGCCCAAAAGCTAATCCTAAAGCTAGCCCTAGCCTTAACCCTAACCTTAACCGTAACCCTAGCCCTAATCATAAACCTTATCTTAACCATAAACCTAACACTAGCACTAGCCCTAGACTTAACCCTAACCCTAATCCTAGCCCTAGCCTTAACCCTAACCCTAACCCTAACACTAACCCTAACCCTAGCCCAAGCCCTAACCCCAACCCTAATCCTAGCCCCAGCCCTAACCCTAGCCTTAAACCTAACCCTAGCCCTAATCCTAACCCACAGCCTAAACCATACCCAAGCCTTAGATCTAACCCTAATCCAAACCTTAAACCAAACCCTAGCCCTAGGCCTAACCCTAATCCTAGCCCTAGCCCTAGACCTAGCCCTAACCCTAAGCCTAACCATAACCCTAGCCCTAGCCCTAACCCTAACCCTAACCCTAGCCCTAGCAGTAGCCCTAGCCCTAACCCTAAACCTATTCATAACCCTAGCCCTAGCCCTAGCCCCAGCCCTAACCCTAACACTAACCATAACCCTAACCCTAGCCCTTACCCTAACCCTAACCCTAAACCTAGACCTAACCCTATCCTAAGCCCTAACCCTAAACCTAAACCTAGCCCTAGGCCTAGCCCTAGCCCTAACCCTAAACGTAGCCCTAGC
Source organism: Sylvilagus bachmani (assembly GCA_015711505.1). Classification (NCBI taxonomy): domain Eukaryota; kingdom Metazoa; phylum Chordata; class Mammalia; order Lagomorpha; family Leporidae; genus Sylvilagus; species Sylvilagus bachmani. The sequence goes on from CM027399.1 coordinate 48,435,719, forward strand.
CCTAAACCTAACCCTATCCCTAACAATGACCCTAACCCTAACCCTAACCCTAACCCTAACCCTAAACATAAAACTAACCCTAGCCCGAACCCTAACCCACACGCTAAACCTAACACTAGCCCTAGCCGTAACCTTACTCTAACCCTAGCCCTAACCATAACTCTAACCCTAACCCTGACTCGAGCCTTAGCCCTAGTCCGAACTGTAAACTTAAACATAGCCGTAACTCTAACCCTAGCCCTTCCCTAACCCTAACACTATCCCTAGACCTAACCCTAGCCCTAGCCAAAGACCTAACCCTAACCCTACTTTCACCCTAGCTCTAGCCCTTACCCTAACGTTAAACCTAACACTACTCCTAACCCTAACCATAAACCTAAATCTAACTCTAGCCCTAACCCTAACCCTAGCCCTAAAAATAACCCTAAACCTAGCCCTAAACCTAACCCTAGACCTAACCCTAACCCTTACCCTAATGGTAGCCCTAGCCCTAGCACGAACCCTAGCCCTAACCCTAATCTAAACCTACCCCTAAACCTAACCCTAACCCTAGCCCTAACCCTAACCGTAACCCTAACACTAGCCCTAAATCTAACCCTAACCAAAGCCCTAGCCCTAGCCCTAGCCCTCACCGTAAAGCTAGCCCCAGCCCTAAACCTAACCCGAACAATAGCTCTAATCCTAACCCACACCTTAAACCTAACGCTACCCTAGCCCTAACCCTAACCCTAAACCTAGTCCTAGCCCTAGCCCTAGCCCTGACACCAAACCTAACCCTAAACCTAGTCCGAACCCTAAACCACACGCTAAACCTAACACTAGGTCTAGCCGTAACCCTGACCGGTACCCTAACCCTAACCCTAGACCTAGACATAGCCCTAACCCTAACCCTAACCCTGGCCCTAACCTGAGCCCTAACTCTAATCCTAACCCTAACACTAGCCCTAGCCCTAGCCCTAGCCCTAAACCTAACATTAGTCCTAACACTAACCCTAACCCTAACCCTAACCCTAACCCTAACCCTAGCCCTAGCAGTAGCCCTAGCCCTAACCCTAAACCTATCCCTAACCCTAGCCCTAGCCCCAGCCCTAACCCTAACCCTAACCGTAACCCTAGCCCTAACCCTAACCCTAACCCTATCCTTAGCCCTAACCCTAACCCTAACCCTAGCCCTAGGGGTAGTCCTAGGACTAACCCTAAACCTAACCCTAACCCTAGCCCTAACCCTAACCCACACCCTAAACCTAACCCTAGTCCTTGCACTAACCCTAACCCTAGTCCTAGCCCTAGCACTAGCCCTAGCCCTAGCCCTAACACTAACCCTAACACTAACCCTAGCCCGAACCCTAACCCACACCCTAAGCCTAACACTAGCCGTAGCCATAACCCTGATGCGAACCCTAAACCTAACCCTAGCCCTAGCCCTAGCCCTAATCATAACACTAACACTAACTTTAACCGTAGCCCTAGCCTTAGCCCTAGCCATAGCCTAACCTTAAGACCAACCCTAACTCTAGCCCTAATCATAACCCTAACTCTAACACTAACCGTAGCCATAGCCCTAACCCAAACCCTAACCTTAGCCTAAACACTAGCCCTAGACCTATTTCTAACCCTAACTCAAACCCCAGCCCTAACCCTAGCCCTAGCCCTAGCCCTAACCCAAATCCTAATGCTAGCCCTAGCCCTAACCATAACCCTAAACCTAGAACTAACCCTAGCCCTAGCCCTAGCCCAAACACTAACCCTAATCCTAACTCTAGCCCTAGGCCTAGACCTAGGACTAACCCTAACCCTAAACCTAACCCTAGCACTAACCCTAACCCTAGCAATAACGTTAAACCTAACACTAGCCCTAGCGCAACCCTAACCCTTGCCCTAACTCTAACCCTAACCCTAGTCCTAACCCTCACCTTGGACCTAGACCTAACCCAACCCCTGGCACTAACCCTAAACCTAACCCTAGCTCTAACCCTAACCCACACCCTAAACATAATCCTATCCCTAGCCCTAACCCTAACCCAAACCCTAAACCTAGCAATAGCACTGACAGTAACCCTAGCCGTAACCCTAACCCTAGCCCTAGCCTTAACCCTAACCCTAGTCTTAGCCCTAACCCTAACCCTAGCCCAAACCCTAACCTTAACCCTAGTGCTAGCTCTAGTCATAGCCCAAACCCTAATCCTAACCCTAGCCCTAGCCCGAACCCTAACACTAACCTTAGAATAGCCCTAACCCTAAACTTAACCCTAACCCTAGTCTAACAATAAACCTTACATTAACCCTAACCCTAACACTAGCCCTAGCCCTAGACCAAACCCTAATCCTAACCCTAAGCCTAGCCCTAGCCCAAGCCCTAACCCTAACCCTAAGGCTAATCCTAAACCTAGACCCAGTCCTAACACTAATGCTGACCATAGCTCTACTCCTAAGCTTAACCCTAACCCTAGCCTTAGCCCTAGCCCTAGCCCTAAACCTAAACATAGCCCTAGCCTTAACCCTTACCCTAAACCTAGCCCTACCATAACCCTAGCCTAGCCCTAACACTAACCCTAGTCCTAGCCCTAGACCTAGCCCTAGGTCTAAACCTAACCCTAATACCTAAAGCTAACACTAGCGCTAACCCCACCCTAAAGCTAGCCCTAGGCCTAGCCCTAGCCCTAACCCAAACCCTAACCTTAACCCTAGCCCTAACCCTAACCCTAGCCCTAACCCAAGCCCTAGCCCTAACCCTAACACACACCCTAAACCTAACCCTAGACCTAGCCCTAACCCTAACCCAAAACCTAAACAAAGCCCTAGCCCTAGCCCTAACACTAACCCTAACTCTGGACCTAAAACTAAACCACACCCTAAACTTAACCCTAACCCAAACCCTAATCATAGCCCTAGCCCTAGCCCCAGCCCTAGCCCTAGGCATAACCCTAACCTTAAACCTAACCGTAGCCATAACCCTAACCCTAGCCCTAGACCTAGCCCTAGCCCTAGCCTTAGTCCTAGACCAAACCATAACCCTAACCCTAACCCTAAACCTAACCCTAGCCCTAGGCCTAATCCTAGGACTAATCCTAACCCTAACCCTAGCCCTAACCCTAACACTAGCCCTAACCCTAACCCTAACCCTAGCCCTAGCCATAACCCTAGCCCTAACCCTAACACTAGCCCTAGCCCTATCCCTAACCCTTATCCTAACATAAGCCCTAGGCCTAATCCTAACCCTAACCCTAATTCTAACCCTAACCCTAGCCATAACCCTAACCCACACCCTAAACCTAACACTAGAACTAGCCCTAAACCTAACGCAATCCTAAACCAAGCCATGGCCCTAGCCCTAGCCCTAACACTCAACCTAACCATAGCCTTAGCACTAGCCCTAGCATTAGCCCTAAACCTAACCCTAACCCTAACCCTAGCCCTAGCACTAACCCTAACCCTAACACTTGACCTAGGCCTAGCCATAGCACTAACCCTAACCCTAACCCTAGCCCTAACCCTAACAATAGCCCTACTAGTAACCCTAGCTCTAACCTAGACATAGCCCTAGCCCTAGCCCTAGTCCTAGCCCTAACCTTAACGCTAACCCTAGCCCTATCCCTAGCCCAGGCCTAGAGATAGCCCTAGACCTAGCCATAGCCCTAAAAATAACCCTAGCCCTAGACCTATCCAAACACTGGGCCTAAACCTAGCCCTAGCCCTTAAGGTAACCCTAACCCTAGGCCTAACCAAACGATAACCCTAGCCCTAACACTAACCCTAACCCTAACACTAGCCCTAGGCCTAGCCCTAGCAATAACCATAACCCTACACAAGCACTAACCCTAGCTCTAGCCCTAGCCTTAAACCTAACCCTAGCCCTACCCATAACCCTAGCTCTAGCCCTAGACCCAGCCCTAGACCGAGCCGTAGCCGTAACCCTAACCCTTACCCTAGCCCTAACCCTAGCTCGAGCCCTAGCCCTAGCCCTAGCCCTAGCCCTAACCATAAAACTAGCCCTAGACCTAAACCAAACCCTAGCCCTAAACCTAGCCCTAGCCCTAACCATAACACTAAACCTAGCCCTAACCCTCGCCCTAAACCTAGCCCTAACCCACATGCTAACACTAGCCCTAGCCCTAACCCTAACCCTAAACCTAGCCATACTCCCAACCCTAAAACTAAACATAGCCCAAACCCTAAATCTAGCCCTATCACTAACCGTAAACCTAACACTAGCCCTATTCTAATCCAAACTCTAAACCAAGCCCTAGCCCTAGCCCTAGCCCTTCCCCTAAACCTAAACCTAGCACTAGCCCTAGCCCTAACACTAACCCTAGCCCTAACCATAACACTAGCCCTAGCCCTAACCCTAACCCTAACCATAGCCATATGCCTAGTCCTAGGAGTAACCGTAACCCTAACCCTAACCCTAGCCCTAACCCTCACCCTAATGCCTGCCCTAGCCCTAGCCATAACACTAGCCCTAACCCTAACCATAACCCTAATCATAACCCTAAACATAACCCTAACGCTAGCCCTAACCCTAACCCTCGTGCTAGCCCAAGCCCTAGCCCTAACACTTACCCTAACCTAGCCCTAGTCCTAACCGTAACCCTAACACTAATACTATTCCTAACCCTAATCCTGGCCCTAAACCTAACAAACACCCTAAACCAAAACCTAGCCCTACCCCTAACCCTAACCAAAACCCAAACCCTAGCCCTAGCCCTAGTCCTAGCCCTCGCCTTACCCATAACCCTAACTTTAAACCTAAGCCTAGCCATAACCCTTACCCTAACACTAGCCCTAGCCCTAGCCCTAGCCCTAGACCTAACCCTAACCCTAACCCTAACTCTAGCCCTAGGCCTAGTGCTAGGACTAACCCTAACCCTAAACCTAAGCCCTAGCCCTAACCCTAACCAGAGCAATAACGCTAAAACTAACGCTAGCCCTATCCCTAGCCCTAACCCTAGCCCTAACCAAACCCTAACCCTAGCCCTAACCCTAACCTTAGACCTAGGCCTATCCCAACCCCTTACCCTAACCCTATCCCCGGCCCGAACCCTAACCCTAAACCTAGCTCTAACCCTAACACACACCCTAAACCTAACCCTATCCCTAGCCTGAACCCTAACCCAAAACCTAAACCTAGCAATAGCCCTAACCCTAACCTTAACCCTAACCCTAGTCTAACACTAAACCTAACCCTAACCCTAACAATAACCCTAGCCCTAGGCCTAGATCTAACCCTAACTCTAACCCTAACCCTAGCCCGAGCGCTAACCCTAAACCTAATCCTAAGCCTAGCCCCTTACCTAACCCTAACCCTAAACCTAACCCTAGTCCTAACCTTAACCCTAACCCTAGCCTTAGCCCTAGCCCTAGCCCTAACCCTAAACATAGCCCTAGCCCTAACCCATACCCTAAAACTAGCCCAAACCATAACCTTAGCCCAAGCAATAACCATAACCCTAGCCCTAGCCATAACTCTAGCCCTAACCCTAACACTAAACCTAACCCTAACCCTGACCATAGCCTGAACCCTAACCCACACCCTAAACCTAACACTAGCCCAATCGTAACCCTAAACCGAAATCTAACCCTAAACCTAGCCCTAAACCTAGCTCTAACCCTTACGCTAACCCTAGACCTAGGCCTAACCCTAACCCTAACCCTAATCCTAAACCTAACCCTGGCCCTAAACCTAACCCACACCCTAAACCTAACACTAACCCAAAGCCTAATCATAGCCCTAGCCCTAGCCCCAGCCCTAGCCCTAGCCATAACCCTAACCTTAAACCTAATCCTAGACATAACCCTAACCCTAGCCCTAGCCCTAGCCCTAGAACTGGACCTAACCCTAAACCTAACCATAGCCCTAGACCTAGTCCTAGGAGTAACACTTACCCTAACCCTAGCCCTAACCCTAACCCTAGCTCTAACCCTAACCCTAACCCTAAGCCTAGCCCTAGCCCTAGCCCTAGCCCTAACCCTTACCCAAACCCTAGCCCTAGGCCTAACCCTAACGCTAACCCTAATTCTAACCCTAACCCTAGCCCTCAACCTACCCACAACCTAAACCAAACCTTAGCCCTAGACTTAACCCTAACCCATAACCTAATCCTAGCCATAGCACTAGGTGAAGCTATAACCCTAGCCCTAACCCTAACCCTAGGCCTAAACCTAACCCTAGCCCTAGCACAAGCCATAGCCCTAACCCTAACCGTAGCCCTAGCCCTAGCCCTAGCCCTAGCATTAGCCCTAACCCTAACCCTAACCCTAATCATAGCCCTAGCCCTCGCCCTAGCATTAGCCCTAACCCTAACCCTAACCCTCACCCTAGCCCTAACACCTCACCCTAACCTGAACCCGAAACACAACACAAACAATAACCCTAGCCCTAGCACTAGCCCTAGCCCTAGACGCTAACCCTAACCCTAGACCTAACACTAGCCCTAAACCTAGCCCTAACCCTAGCTATAGACCTAGTGCTAGACCTAGCCCTAACCCAAACCTAACCGAACCCCAACCCCAAACCCAACCCCAAGCCTGACATTAGCGTGAAACCTAACCCACACCCTAAACCTAACACTAGCGCTAGCCATAACCCTAACCCGAAACCTAAACCTAGCCCTAACCCTAACCCAAACCCTAACCCTAGCGCTAGCCCTAACCCTAAACCTAACCCTAGCCCTAGCCCTAGCCCTAAAATTAGCCCTAAACATAACCCTAACCCTAGCCTTAGCCCTAGCCCTAAACCTAACCGTTACCCCAAACCAAAACACAACCCCAAACCTAACCCTAGCCTTAGCCCTAGCCCTAATTTAAACCCTAAGCCTAGAACTAACCCTAGCCCTAAAACTAAACCTAACCCTAGCCCTAGACCAATCCTGGCCCTAGACCTAACCCTAACCCTAATGCTAACACTAATCCCAACCCCAACCCTAAGCCTGACCATAGCCTGAATCCTAACCCACACGATAAACCGAACACTAGCCCTAGCCGTACCCTAACCCAAAACCTAACCCCAGCTCTAGCCCTCACCATAGCCCTAACCCTAACCCTATCCCCAGCCCTAAACCTAACCCACACCCTACACATAACCCTACCCCTAGCCCTAACCCTAACCCTAACCCTAGCCCTAGGCCTAGCCCTAGTCCTAGCCCTAACCCTAAACCGAACCCTAACCCTAGCCCTAGCCGAAACCATAAACCTAACTCTAGCCCTAGCCCTAGCCCTGCATGAAACCTAAACCTAACTGTAAAGCTGACCCTAGCCCTAACCCTAACCCTAGCCCTAAACCTAACCCTAAACCTAGGATTAGACTTAGCCCTAGCCCTAACCCTTATTCTAAAGCTAGCCCTAACCCTAACCCTAATCCTAGCCTTAGCCCTAGCCCCAACACTAAACTTAATCCTAAACCTAGCCCTAGCCCTAGTCTTAACACTAACCCTAAATCTAAAGCTAACCCTAGCCCTAACCCCATCCTAACCCTAGCCCAAGGCCTAGCCCTAGACCTAACCCAAAACCTAACCCTAAATCTAGCCCTAACCCTAAAACTAACCCTAGACCTAACACTAACCTAAACCTAGCCCGAGACCTAACCCTAACCCAAACACTAAACAAACACTAGCCCTAGCCCTAGGCCTAGCCCTAGCCCTAACCAAACGCTAACCCTAATCCTAACCCACACCCTAAACATAACCCTAGCCCTAGCCCTATATCTAACCCAAACCCTAAACCAAGCACTAGCCCTAGTCCTAGCCCTAACCCTAACCCTAACCCTAACGCTAGCCCGAGCCCTGGCCCTAGACCTAGCCCTAGCCCTAGCCCTAGCCCTAACCCTAACCCTTACCCTAGCACTAAGCCTAGCACAAGCCCTAGACCTAGCCATAGCCATAGCCCTAGCCCTAACAATAAAACTAGCCCTAGCCCTAACCCAAACACTAGCCCTAAACCTAGACCTAGCCCAAACCCTAACACTAAACCTAGGCCTAACCCTAACCCTAAACCTAGCCCTAAACCTAGGCCTAGGCCTAATCCTAACCTGACCCTAACCCTAACCCTAACCCTAAAGCTAACCCTAGCCCTAACCCTAGTCCTAACCCTAGACCTAGCCCTATCCCTAACACTTAGCCTAACACTAGCCATGGCCTAAACCTAACCCTAACCCTAATCCTTACCCTAACCCGAGCCCTAAACTTAACCCACACCCTAAACGATCCTAGCCCTAGCCCGAAGCCTAACCCAAACCCTAACCCTACCCTAGCCCTAGCCCTAGCCATAACTCTACCCCTAAACCTAACCCTAACCCTAAAACTAAGCCTAGCCCTAGCACTAGCCCAAGACCTAGTCCTAACCCTAACCCTAATACTAACCCTAGCTCTAGCCCTAACCCTGACCCTAATGCTAGACCAAGCCCTAGCCCTAACAATAGCCCTAACCCTAACCCTAACCCTAACCCTAGCCCTAATCCTAATTCTAGCCCTAACCCTAAACATAACCCTAACACAAGCCCAAAATCTAACCCTAAACCTAGCCCTAACCCTATCCATAACTCTTACCCTAATACTAGCCCTAGCCCTAACCGTAAACCTAGCCCTAAACCTAAACCAAGCCATAGACCTAACCCTACCCTAGTCCTAGCCCTAACCCTAACCCTAGCCCTAACCCTGGCCCTAACCCTAAACCTAGACCTAGCCCTAACCCTAGCCCTAGCACTAACCCTAACCCTAGTCCTAGCCCTAGCCCTAGCCCTAATACTAACCCTTAACCTAACCCTAGCCCGAACCCTAACCCTCACACTAAAACTAACACTAACCATAGCTGTAACCATAATCCGAACCCTAACCCTAACCCTAGCCCTAGTCCTAGTCCTACACCTAACCTTAACACTAACCTTAGCCCTAGCCCTAGCCCTAGCCCTAGCCTAAACTTAAGCGGAAGCCTAACCCTAGCACTAACCATAACCCTGACCACAAAACTTACCCTAGCCCTAGCCCTAACTCTAACCCTAACCCTAGTCCTAACACCTTCCCTAGCCGTAGCCCTAGCCCTAACTCTAACCCTAACCCTAACCCTAACCCTAACCCTAGCCCTAGCCCTAGCCCTAGCCCTAGCCCTAGCCCTAGCCCTAACCCTAACCCAAACCCGAGCCCGAAGCCTAGGTCCAGGACTAACCCGAAACCTAACCCTAACCCTAGTCCTAACCAAAACCCTAGCGCTAACCCTAACCCTAACGCTAGCCCTAGACCTAGCCCTAACTCTAACCCTATTCCTAACCGTATCCCTGACAGTAACCCTAGCTGTAGCTCTAACCCTAACCCTCGTGCTAGCCCAAGCCGCAGCCCAAACCCTAACCCTACCCCTAGCCATAGCCCCAAACCTAAACCTAACGCTAGCCCGAACCCTAAAACTAGACATAACCCCTACCAACGCTAGACCTAGACCTAGCCATAAACAAAGCCCAACCCTAGCCCTAGCCCTAACCCTAACACTAGCTCTAACCCTAACCCACATCCTAAACCTAAACCTAGCACTATCCCTAACCCTAACCAAAACCCTAAACCTAGCCCTAGCCCTAACCCTATCCTAGTCATAGCCGTAACCCTAAGCCTAGCCCTAGCTCTAACCCTAACCCTAACCCTTGCTCTAGCCCAAACCCTAGCCCTAACCCTACCCTAATCCTAGCCCCAGCCCTTACCCTAACACTAACCCCAACCCTTGCCCTAGCCCTAACCAAAGTCCTAACCCTAACCCTAACCCTAGCCCCAGCCCTTACCCTAACCCTAACAAAGCCCTAGCCATAGTCCTAACCCTAGACATAACCCTAACCTTAAACCTAAACCAAGTCCTAACCCTAACCCTAACCATAGCCCTAGCCATAGCCCTAGCCCTTATTCTAACCCTAACCCTAACCCTAGCCCTAGCTCTAACCCTAACGCTAGGCCTAAACCTAAACCTAAAGCTAGCCCTAACCCTAGGACTAACCCTAGCCCTAGCCCCAACCTTAACCCTAACCTTAACCCTAGCCCTAACCCTAAACCAAGCCATAGCCCTATTCCTAATCCTTAACCTAACCCTAGCCCTAGCCCTAACACTAACCCTAACCCTAGCTATAACCCTAACTGACAACCTAAACCTAACACTAGCACTAGACCTAACCCTAACCCAAACCCTAAACCTAGGCCTAGCCCAAACCTTAACCCTAGCGCTAACCCTAAACCTAGCACTATCCCTAACCCTAACCCTAGTCCTAGCCCTATCCCTAAACCTAGCATAAGGCCAAAAACTAACCCTAGTGCTACCCATAGCTGTAATTAGCCCAAACCCTAACCCTAACGCTAGCCCTAGCCATAACCCTAACCCTAACCCTAACCCTAGACTAGGCCCAACACTAAACTTAAACCTAACCCTAGCCATAAACCTAAATATTACCTTAACCCTAACCCTAACACTAGCCCTAGCCCTAGAACTAACCCTAACACAGACATTAAACCTAACCCTAGCCCTAGCCCTAACCCTAACCCTAGTGCTAGACCTAGCCCTACCCCTAGCCCGAACCCTAACCCTAACCCTAGCCGTAGCACTAACCCTAACCCAAACCCTAACTCTAGCCCTTGCCCTAAACTTTAACCTTACCTCAAACACTAGCCCTAACCCTAAACCTTACCTAAACCCTAACCCTAACACTAGCCCTAAACCTAGCCCTAAAACTAACAATAACCCTTGCCCTCGCATTAACCATAACCCAAACCCTAAACCAAAGCCTAATCCTAACACTAGCCCACAACCTAACCCTAACCCAAACCCTAACCCTAACACTAAACCTAACCCTAACCCTAACATTAGCTCTAGCCCTATCCCTAACTTTTAACCTAACACTAACCCTAGGCCTAATCCTAACCCTAATCATAACCCTAACCATGGCACTAAACCTAAACCACACCCTAAACCTAACCCTAGCCCTAGCCCTAACCCTAAATCTTAACTTAACGCTAACCCTAACACTAGCACTAGACCTATACTTAACCCTAAACATAATCCTAAGCCTAACGCTAACGCTAACCCTAGCCCAAGACATAACCCTAACCATAACCCTAACCATAGCCACAGCCCTAGACCTACCCTAAACCTAACCCTAATCCTAGTCCTAGCCCTAACACTAACACTAACACTAACGCTAGAACTAATCCTAGCCCTAGGCCTAACCCTAACCCTAAACCTAACCCTAACCCTAACCTTAACCCTAGCCCTAGTCCTAACCATAACCCTAACCCTACCCTTAGTCCGAGCCCTAGCCCTAAACCTAAACCTAGCCCTAACACTAACCCTTACCCTAAACCTAGCCCTAGCCCTAGCCCTAGGCCTAACCCTAACCTTAACACTAGCCCTAACCCTAGACCTAACCCTAACCCTAACCCTAGCCCTAGCCCTAACTCTAATACGAGCACTAGCCCTAAAGCTAACACTAAACCTAACCCTAAACCCAACCCTAGCCATGGCCCTAAAACTAACACTAAACCTAGCCCTAACCCTAGTCCTAGCACTAGCCTAACACTAACCCTAACCATAACCCTAGCCCTAACGGTAACCCTAATCCTAACCCTAACCCTAACCCTAGCCCTAACCTAACCGTAAACCTAACCCTAACAGTAGCCCTAACCCTCGCACTAGACTTAACCCTAACCCTAGTCCTAGCACTAGCCTAACACTAGCCCTAACCCTACACATAGCCCTAACCTTAAACCTAATCCTAACCCTAACCCTAGACCTAGCCCTAACCCTAACCTTAACCCTAACCCTAACCCTAGCCTTAGCCCTAACCCTAACACTAATGCTAACCCTAGCCATAGCCCTAACCCTAACCCTAACCCTAACCCTAGCCCTAGTCCTAACCCGAAACCTAGCCATAGCCCTCGCCCTAATATTAACCCCAACACTAACCATAACCCTAACCCCAACCCTAACTCTAACCATATCCCTAGCCCTAAACTTAACCCTAACCCTAGCCCTAGCCCTAGAGCTAACCCTAACCCTAGCCCTAGCCCTAACCCGAGCCCTAACCCCAAAGCTAACCCTAAACCTAACCCTAAACCCAACCCTAGCCATGGCCCTAAAACTAACCATAAACCTAGCCCTAACCCCCTCCCTAGCACTAACATTAACCCTAAACCTAGCCCTAGACCTAAACCTAACCCTAAACCTATAACTAGCCCTAACCATAGATCTAACCCTAACCCTAACCCTAACCTTAGCCCTAGCCCTAAACCTTACCCCAACCCTAACCCTAAACCTAACCCTAAAACTAACCCTAGCCCTGGCACTAAATCTAAACCTAAATCTAACTATAACCCTAGCCCTAGCCCTAAGCCTAACCTTAACCCTAAATCTTGCACTAGGCCTAGCCCTAGCCGTAACCCTAACCCTAACCCTAGCCCTAGCACTAACCCTATACCTAACCCTAATGCTAACAATAGACCTAGCCTTGTCTTAACCCTAACCATAACACTAACCATAACCCTAAACCTAACCCTAAACCTAACCCTAACCTTAACCATAGTCCGAACCCTAACTCACACCTTAAACATAACACTAGCCTTACCTCTAAGCCTGAACCAAATCATAACCCAAAAACTAGCCCTAGACCTAGCCCTACCCTAACCCTAAACCTAACCCTAGCCTTAGGCCTAGCCCAAGCCATAAGTCTAACCGTAGCCCTAACCATAAACCTAACCCAATCCCTTGCCCTAGCCCTAGCCCTAGTCCTAGACCTAGCCCTAAACCTAACACTAACCCTAAGCCTAACACTAGCCCTAGCCCTAACCCTAACCCTAACTCTAACCCTAGACCAGGCCTAGCCCTAGCCCTAATCCTAACCTTAAACCTAGACTTAATCTTAACCCTAATACTAACACCAACCCTAACACTAACCCTAACCCTAACCCTAACCCTAACCCTAAACCTAACCCTAGCCCTGGCCCAACCCTAACCCTAACCCTAGCCATAGCCATAACACTAACACGAACCCAAACACTAACCCTAACCCTAACCCTAAACCGAACCCTAGCCCTAGCCCCAAAAACTAACCCTAAATCTATCCCTAACCCTAGCACTAGGCCTAGCCATAAACCTAACCCTAGCTCTAGTCGTAGCCCTAGACATAAAACTAACCCTACCCCAAACCCTAGCCCTAGCCCTAACTCTAATCCTAACCCTAACCCTAGCACTAGGCTTAGCCTTAGCCCTAACACTAACCTAAGCCTAACCCTAACCCTAACCCTAGCCCTAACCCTAGTCCTAGCACTAGCCTAACACTAACCCTAACCCTACACATAGCCCTAACCTTAAACCTAACCCTAGCCCTAGCCCTAACCCTAACCTTAACCCTAACCCTAACCCTAGCCTTAGCCCTAACCCTAACACTAATGCTAACCCTAGCCATAGCCCTAACCCTAACCCTAGCCCTAGACCTAGCCCTAGCCCTAGTCCTAACCCAAAACCTAGCCATAGCCCTCGCCCTAATACTAACCCCAACACTAACCCTAACCCTAACCCTAACCCCAACCCAAGCCCTAACCCTAACCCTAGCGCTAAACCTAATCCTAGCACTAGCCTAACACTAACCCTAACCCTAATCCTAACTTTAAACATATCCCGAACCCTAAACCTAACCCTAACCCTAGCCCTAGCCCTAGACCTAAACCTAACCCTAACCCTAACCCTAGCCCTAGTCCTAATACTAACACCAACCCTAACCCTAACCTTAAACCTAAACCTAAACCTAGCCCTGGCAGTAACCCTACCTCTAACCCTAACCCTAACCCTAAACCTATTTCTAGCCCTAGCCATAAAACTAACCCTAAAAGTAACACTAGCCCTAGCCCTAGCCATAACCCTAACCCTAACACTAACCCTAGCCCTAACCCTAACCCTAACACTAACCCTAACTCTAACACTAGCCCTAGTCCAAGACCTAACCCTAACCCTAACCCTAACAGTAGCCCTAGCCATAACCCTAACCTCAACCCTAAACCTAAACATAAACCTAAACCAAACCCAGCCCTGGCCCTAAAACTAACCCTAACCCTAAGCCTAACCCTAGTCCTAGCGCTAAAACTAACCCTAAATCTAGCCCTAGCCCTAGCCCTAACCATAACCATATACCTAACCCTAATCCTAGCCCTGGCCCTACCCCTATCCCTAAACCTAACCCTAAACTAGCCCATACTCTACCCCTAACCCTTACCCTAACCCTAACCCTAAGAGTAGCCTAAAGCTAACCCTAGCCCTAGGCCTAGCCCTAGCCCTAACCTAAACCTAACCCCAACCCCAACGACAACCCCAACCCTAACCTTAGCCCTAGCCCTAGCCCTAACCCTAAACCTAATCCTAACCCTTGCCCTAGCCCTAGCCCTAGACCTAGCCCTAACCCTAACCCTAACCGTAACCCTAAACCTAACCCTAGACCAGCCCTATACATAACCCTAGAAAGAGCCCTAGACCTCGCCCTCACCCTAACCCTAACACTTGCCATAGCCCTAGCCCTAGCCCTAGCCCTAGCCCTAGCCCTAGCCCTAGACCTAGCCATTAACCTAACCCTTACCATAGGCCTAATCCTAACCCTAACCCTAACACTACACCTAACCCTAACACTAGCACTAGCCCTATCACTAACCCTAATCCTAACCCTGAACCTAGTCATAAGCCTAGCCCTAACCCTAACCCTAACTCGAGCCCGAACCCTAACCGAAACGCTAAACCTAAGACAAGCCCTAGCTCCAACCCTAAACCGAACACTAACAGTAACCCTGACAGTTACCCTAGCGCTAGCCCTAGCACTAGCCCTAATGGTAAGCCTAAACCTAACCCTAGCACTAGCCCTAACCCTAAACCTAACCATAAACCTAGCCCGAGCCCTAGTCCTAACCCTAACCCTAACCCCAACTCCAACGACAACCCCAATGCTAACCCTAGCCCTAGCCATAGCCCAACCAGAAAAATAATCCTAACCCTAGCCCTAGCCCTAGCCCTAACCCTAACCCTAACCATAGCGCGAAACATAACCCACATGCTAAACCTAACACTAGCCCTAGCCGTAACACTAAACGGTACCCTAACCCTAACCCTAACCCTAGCCCTAGCCCTAACCCTAACCCTAAACCTAACCGTAGCCCTAGCCCTAGCCTAGCCCTAGACTAAACCTAACCCTAAACCTAACCCTAGCCCTAACCGTAACCCTAACTCTAGTACTAACCCTAGCCCTAGCCGTAACCCTATCCCTAACACTGGCCCTAGCCCTAACCCTAACCGTAGCCCTAACCCAAACCCTAACCCTATCCCTAAACCTAGCCTTAGCCCTAACCCTAGCCCTAGCTTTAAGCGTAAACATAACCCTAAACTTAGCCCTAACCGTAACCCTAACACTAACTCTAACCCAAAACTGAGCCCTAGCCCTAACCCTAACCCTACCATAGTCCTAACCCTAACCCTAGACCTATCACTAACCCTAACCCTAACCCTAAACCTAACCCTAACGCTACACCTAGACAAAGCCCTAACACTAACCATAACTCTAGCCCTTGATCTAGCCAAAGCACTAAACCTAACTTTAAACCTAACCCTAGCCCTAACACTAACCGTAACCCTAACTCTAGCAATACCCCTAGCCCTAATATTAACCCTAGCACTAGCCCTAGCCCTAGCCCTAACCCTAACACGAGCACTAATCCCAACCCACAGCCTAAACATAGCCCTAGCCTTAGCTCTAACCCTAATCCAAACCCTAAACCAAGCCCTAGCCCTAGGCCTAACCCTAACCCAAACCCTAAACGAAGACCTAGCCCTAGCCCTAAACATAACCCTAACCATAAACCTAGCCCTAGCCCTAGCCCTAGCCCTAACCCTAACCCTAACCATAACCCTAGCCCTAGCCCTAACCCTAATCCTAACCGTAGCCCTAGGCCTAGCCATAGGACTAACCCAAACCCTAACCCTAGACCTAGCCAAAACCCTAACCTAGCCGTAACCCTAACCCTAACCCTAGACCTAGCACTAGACCTAACCCTAACCCTAACCCTAACCCTAAACCTAGCCCTAGCCCTAACGCTAAGCCTAACCCTAGCCCTAGCCAAAGCCCTAACACTAACCTGAACCCTAGTCACATCCCTAAAGCTAACCCTAACCCTAACCCTAACCCTAGCACTAGCTCTAACCTTAATCCTAAACTGAACCCAAACCCAACAACAATCCCAACCACAACCACAACCCTAACCCTGACCCAATATGAAACCTAACCCAAATGAAAAACCAATCACTAGCTTTAGCCGTAACCCGAACCCAAACCCTAACCCTAGCCCTAGTCTAACCGTAAAACTAACCCTTACACTAGCCCTAACCCTCGCCGTAGACCTAACCCTAACCCTAGCCCTAGCCCTAGCCATAGACCTAACCCTAACCCTAGCCCTAGCCCTAGCCCAAGCCCTAGTCCTAACCCTAAACCTAGCACTAGGCCTAGCCCTAGCCCTATCACTAACCCTAACCCTAGCCCTAGCACTAACCCTAAACCTAACCCTAACCCTAATCGTAGCCCTAATGCTAACAATAGACCTAGCCCTAGTCTTAACCCTAACCATAACCCTAACCATAACCCTAACCCTAAACCTAACCCTAACCCAAGCCCTAACCATAACCCTAGACCTAGCCGTAGCCCTAACCTTAACCCCTACATAACCCTAACCCTAGACCTAGGCCTAGCCCTAACCCTAACCCTAACCTTAACCATAGTCCGAACCCTAACCCACACCTTAAACACAACACTAGCCCTAGCTCTAAGCCTGAACCAAATCATAACCCAAAAACTAGCCCTAGTCCTAGCCCTAGCCCTAACCCTAAACCTAACCCTAGCCTTAGGCCTAGCCCAAGCCATAAGTCTAACCATAGCCCTAACCCTAAACCTAACCCAATCCCTTGCCCTAGCCCTAACCCTAGCCGTAGCCCTAGTCCTAGCACTAACCCTAACAAAAACCCTAAGCCTAACACTAGCCCTAGCCCTAACCCTAACCCTAACTCTAACCCTAGACCAGGCCTAGCCCTAGCCCTAATCCTAACCTTAAACTTAGACTTAATCTTAACCCTAATACTAACACCAACCCTAACCCTAACACTAACCCTAAACCTAACCCTAGCCCGGGCCCAAACCCTAACCCTAACCCTAGCCATCGACATAACACTAACCCGAACTCAAACACTAACCCTAACCCTAACCCTCAACCTAACCCTAGCCCTAGTCCCGAAAACTAAACCTAAAACTAGCCCTAGACCTAGGCCTAGTCCTAGCCATAAACGTAACCGTAGCTCTAGTCCTAGACCTAGACATAAACCTAACCCTAGCCCTAGCCCTAACCCTAACCCTAACCCTAACCCTAACCCTAACCCTAACCCTAGTGCTAGGCTTAGCCTTAGATCTAAAACTAACCTAACCCTAACCCTAACCCTAGCCCTAACCCTAGACCTAGGCCTAGCCTTAGCCCTAAAACTAACCTAACCCTAACCCTAACCCTAACCCTAAGCCTAGCACTAACCCTAGTTCTCGCAGTAGCCTAACACTAACCTTAACCCTAAACCTAGCCCTAACCATAACCCTAACCCTAAACCTAGCCCTAGCCCTAACCCTAAACCTAACCCTAACACTAGCCCTAACCCTAGACCTAGCCCTAACCCTAACCCTAACGCTAACACTAGCCATAGCACTAACCATAACCCTAGCCCTAGCCCTAGTCCTAACCCGAAACCTAGCCATAGCCCTAGCCCTAATAGTAACCCCAAAACTAACCCTAACCCTAAGCTTAACCCTAACCCTAACCCTACCCCTAACCCTAACCCTAGCCCTAACCCTAATCCTAGCATTAGCCTAACACTAACCCTAACCCTAAACCTAGCCCTAACCATAACCCTAATCCTAACCCTAACCCTAACCCTAGCCCTAGCCCGAGACCTAACCCTAAAAATAATCCTAACCCTAACCCTAGCCCTAGACCTAACCCTAACCCTAACCCTAGCCCAAAACCTAACCCACACACTAAACCTAACACTAGCCCTAGCCGTAACCCTAAATGGTTCCCTAACCCTAACCCTAGTCCTAGCCCTAACCCTAACCCTAACCCTGGCTCTAACCCGAGCCATAGCCCTAGCCCTAAACATAACCCTAAAGCTAGCCCTAACCCTAGCCCAAGCTCTAGCCGTAACCCTAACCCTAACCCTAGCCCTAACCGTAACTCTAACCCTAACCCTAACACTAGCGTAGCCTTAGCCCTGACCCTAAACCTAACCATAGCCCTAACCATAACCCTAGCCCTTCCCTAACCCTAACCCTAACCCTAGCCCTAACACTAACCCTAGCCCTAACCCTAGCCCTAGTCAAAGCCCTAACCCTAAATAAGCCTAGCCTTCGCCCTAGCTCAAGCCCTTACCCTAACTTTAAACCTAACCCTAGCCCTAACCCTAACCATAACCCTAAACGTAACTCTAGCCCTAAACCTAACCCTATACCTAACCCTAAACCTAACCCTAACGCTAGGCCTAACACTAGCACTAACCCTAATATAAACCTATCCCTATCCCTAACCCTAACCCTAGCCATAGCCCTAACCGTAGCCCAAAACCTAACCCACACGCTAAACCTAACACTAGCTCTAGCTGTAACCCTAAACGGTACCCTAACCCTAACTCTAGCCCTAACTCTAGCCCTAACCCTAACCCTAACCCTGGCTCTAACCCGAGCCGTAGCCCTAGCCCTAAACATAACCCTAAACCTAGCAGTAACCCTAGCCCTATCTCTAGCCGTAACCCTAACTCTAACCCTAGCCCTAACTGTAAATCTAACCCTAACCATAACACTAGCGTAGCCTTAGCCCTAACCTTAAACCTAACCATAGCCCTAACCATAACACCAGCCCTTCCCTAACCCTAACACTAACGCTAGCCATAACCCTAGCCCTAGCCAAAGCCCTAATCCTAACCCTAAGCCTAGCCTTCGCCCTAGCTCTAACCCATACCCTAACCTTAAACCTAACCCTAGCCCTAACCCTAACCATAACCCTAAACCTAACTCTAGTCCTAAACCTATCCCTATCCCTAACCCTAAACCTAACCCTAATGCTAGCCCTAGCCCTAGCCCTAACCCTAGCCCTAACCCTAATACAAACCTAACCCTATCCCTAACCCTAACCCTAGCTCTAACCCTAACCCTAAACCTAACCCTAACACTAGCCCTAAATCTAACCCTAACCCTAGCCCTTGCCCAAGCACTAACCCTTACCATAACCCTAGCCCTAGCCCTAAACCTAACCCTAACAATAGTTCTAACCCTAACCCACACAATAAACCTAAATCTATCCCTAGCCCTAACACTAAACTAAACCTTAATCCTAGCCCTGGCCCTAGCCCTAACCCTAACCCTAACTGTAGCCCTAATCCAAACCCTAACCCTATCCCTAAAACTAGCCTTAGCCCTAAACCTAGCCCTAGCTTTAGCCGTAAACATAACCCTAAACCTAGCCCTAACCGTAAACCTAACACTAACCCTAACCCAAAACGGAGCCCTAGCCCTAACACTAACCCTACCATAGTCCTAACCTTAACCCTAGACCTAAACCTAACGCTAACCCTAACCCTAGCCCTAACGCTACACCTAGACAAATTCCTAACACTAACCCTAACCCTAACCCTCGACCTAGCCAAAGCCCTAACCCTAACTTTAAACCTAACCCTAGCCCTAACAATAACCGTAACCCTAACTCTAGCAATAGCCCTAGCCCTAATCCTAACCCTAGCACTAGCCCTAGCCCTAGCCCTAACACTAACACGAGCCCTAATCCTAACCCACAGCCTAAACCTTGCCCTAGCCTTAGATCTAACAATAATCCAAACCCTAAACCAAGCCCTAGCACTAGCCCTAATCCTAACACTAACCATGACCCTAGCCCTAGCCCTAACCCTAACCCTAAGCGTAGCCCTAGGCCTAGCCCCAGGACTAACCCAAACCCTAACCCTAAACCTAGTCAAAACCCTAACCCTAGCCGTAACCCTAACCCTAAAGCTGGCCCTAGCCCTAGCCCTAGCCCTAGCCCTAACCCTAACCCTAGCCCTAGGCCTAGCCCTAGGACTAACACAAACCCTAACCCTAACCCATGCTCTAACCCTAACCCTAGCCCTAACCCTAACCCTAATGCTAGCCCTAGCCCTAGCCCAAACCCTATAACTAGCACTAACCTTAACCCTAGCCCTAGCACTTACCCTAACCCTAGTCCTAGAACTTACTCTAATCCTAGCCCTAGCCCTAACCCTAACCCTAGTGCTAGCCCTAGCTCTAGCCCTAGCCCAAACCCTAACGATAAACATAGATCTAACCCTAACCATAACCCTAACCCTAACGCTAGGCATAGCCCTAACCCTAAACTTAACCCTAACCCTAGCTCTAAACCTAAAGTTACCTAAATCCTAACCCTAACACTCTCCCTAGCCCATCCTAAAACTAACCCTAACCCTAGCCCTAGCCTTAACCCTAACCCTAACCCTAACCCTAACCCTAACCGTAACCCTAGTCTAGCCCTAACCGTAACCCTAACCCTAGCCCCAGCCTTAACCCTAACCCTAACCGTAGCCCTAGCCCTAACCTTAACCCTAAACCTAATCCAACCCCAACAACAATCCCAACCCCAACCCCAACCCTAAACCTGACCCTAGCCTGAACCCTAACTCACAACCTAAACATAACACTAGCCCTAGCAGTAACCCTAACCAAACCATAACACTAACACTAACCCTAGCCCTAGCTCGAACCCTAACCCTAGTCCTAACACTAACCATAGCCCTAGCACTAACCCTAACCCTAGTCCTAGCCCTAAACCTAACCCTAACCCTAGCCCTAACCCTAACATTAGTGATAACCCTAGCCCTTGCCCAAACACTAATCCTAACGCTAGCCCTAGCAATAAATGTAACCTTAACTGTAACACTAGCCCTATAAATAAACCATACCTTGACCGTAACCCTAACACTAGCCCTAGTCCTAGACCTAACCACAACCCTAAAGCTAACCCTAGCTTTAACATTAACCCTAACCCTAACACTAATCCTAACCCTAGCCCAATCCCTAACCCTAACCCTAGCCCCAGCCTTTACACTAGCCTTAACCCTAACCCTAGCACTAATCCTAACCCACAGCCTAAACCTTTCCCTAGCCTTAGTTCTAACCCTAATCCAAATTCCAAATCAAACCCTAGCCCTAGGTCTAACCCTAACCCTAGCCATAATCCTAACCCACATCCTAAACCTTGCCCTAGCCTTAGTTCTAACCCTAATCCAAATTCCAAATCAAGCGCTAGCCATAGGCCTAACCCTAAACCTAGCCCTAGCCCTAGCACTAGACCTAACTCTAACCCTAACCCTAGCCCTAGCCCTAACCCTAAGCCTAAACCTAGCCCCAGCCAAAGCCCTAACCCTAACCTGAACCCTAGTCACATCCCTAAAGCTAACGCTAAACCTAACCCTAACCCTAGCCCTAGCTCTAACCTTAATCCTAAACCGAACCCAACCCAAACAACAACCACAATGACAATCACAACCCTAACCCTGACCCTAGCATGAACCCTAACCCACACCCTAAACTAACACTAGCCCAGCCGTAACCCTAAACCGAACCATAACCCTAAACTTAGCCCTAGCCCTAGACATAACGCTAACCCTAACCTTAACCCTAACCGTAGCCATAGACCTATCTCAAACCCTTACCCTAACACGAGCCCTAGGCAAAACCCAACCATAACACTAGCGCTAATCCTAACCCTTGCCCTAAACCTAACCCACACCCTAAATCTAAACCTAGCCCTAGCCATACCCAAAGCCAAACCATAAACTTAGCACGAGCCCCAGCCCTAGCCATAAACCTAACCCTAACCCTAACCCTAACCTAGCCCTAACCCTAAACCTAGCCCTAGCCCTAACCCTAACCCTAGTGCTAACACTAACCCTAGCCCTAGTGCTGACACAAACCCTAACCCTAACCATAGCCCTAGCCCTAATCCTAACTCTAACACTATCCCTAAGCCTAGCCCTAGCACTAACCCTAACCCTAACCCTAACCCTAACCCTAACCGTAACCCTAGCTTAGCCCTAACCATAACCCTAACCCTAGCCCCAGCCTTAACCCTAACCCTAACCCTAGTCCTAACCCTAACCCTAACCCTAAACCTAGCCTTGGCCCTAGCCCTAGCCCTAACCCTAAACCTAGCCCTAGCCCTAACCCTAGACCTAGCCCTAGCCCTAGCCCTAACCCTAAGCCTAGTCCTAGCCTTAGACCTAGCACTAGCCCTAACACTAACCCTAACCCTAACCCAAACCCTAGCCCGAACCCTAACCCACACCCTAAAACTAACACTAGCCCTAGCCGTAACCCTAAACTGAACCCTAAACCTAATCCTAGCCCTAGCCCTAGCCCTAACCCTAAACTTATCCGTAACCCTAGCCCTAACACTAAAACTTAGCTTAACCCTAACCCTAACACTAGCCGTAGCCCTAGACCTAACCCTTACCCTAACCCTAACCCTAGCCCTAGCCTTAACCCTAACCATAGTGCTAGCCCAGGCTGAGCCCTAGACCAAACCCTAACCCTAACACTAGCTCTAGCCTTAACCCTAAACCTAACCCTAACGCTAACCCTAGCCGTAACCCTAAACTTTACCTTAACCCTAAACCTAACATTGGCCCTAGCCCTAGACAAACCCTAACCCCAACCCTAACCCTAACCCTAACACTAAGCCTAACCCTAGCCATAGCACTAACTCTAACCATAAATCTAACCATAGCCCTAGCCCTACCCTTAGCCCTAGGCTAAACCTAACCCGAACACTAGCCCTACACCTAATCCTAAACCTAACACTAAACCTAGCCCTAGCCCGAAACCTAAACCTAGTCCTAAATCTAACCCTAGCCCTAGCACCTAACCTAACCCTAGTCCTAGCCCTAACTCTAACCTTAACCCTAGCCCTAACCGTAACCCTGTGCTAGCCCTAGGCCTAGCCCTAGCCCAAAAACTAATCCTAACGCTAGCGCTAGCCCTAACCCTAAACTTAACCCTAACCATAGCCTAATGCTAAACCTTACCTTAACCCTAACCCTAACCAAGCCCTAGCCCTAGACCTAAGCCTAACCCTAACCCTAACCCTAGCCCTAGCCTTAACCCTAACCCTAACCCTAACACTAACCCTAACCCTAGCCCAAGCCCTAACCCTAACCCTAACCCTAACCCTAACACTATTCCCAGCCCTAACCCTAACCCTAACCCTTGCCCTACCCTAACAATTGCCCTAACCCTAATCCAAATCCAACACAACACCAACACCAACCAAACCCTAAACCAGACCCTAACCTGAACCCTAACCCACATCTTAAACCAACACTACCCCTAGCCGTAACCCTAACCCAAACAATAACCCTAACCCTAGACATAGCCCTAGCCCTCACTCTAAAACTAACCCTAGCCCTAGCCCTAACACTAGCCCTAGCCTAACACTAACCCTAACCCTAGGCATAACCGTAACCCTAACCCAAACACTAACCCTAGCCATAGACCAAACCCCAACCATAGTGCTAACCCAGGCCGAGCCCTAGACCAAACCATAACCCTAACCCTAGCTCTAGTCCTAACCATAACCCTAACCCTAACCCTAACAAGAACCTTAACCCTAAAGTTTACCTTAACCCTAACCCTAACACTAGCCCTAGCCCTAGACAATACCCTAACCCTAACCCCAACCCCTATAACAAACCCAACCACAACCCCAAACCTAACCCTGACCCTAGCCTAAACCCTAAACCACACCCTAAACCTAACACTAGCCCTAGTTGTAACTCTAACCTGAACCCTAACCCTAGCCCTAGCCCTAGCCCTAACCCTAACCCTGACCCTAACCGTAGCTCTATCCCTATCCCTAGCCCTATCCGAACACTAACCTTAACCCTAACCCTAGCACTAGCCCTAGCCCTAACCCTAACCCTAAATCTAGTCCTAGCCCTAACCCTAACCCTAACTCTAGCGCTAGCCCTAAACCTAACCCTAACCCTAACCCTAACACTAGTCTAGCCTTAGACCTAAACCTAACCCTAAACCTTACCCTAGCCGTAGCCCTATCCCTAACACTAACCCTGCCCCTAACGCTAGCTCTAGCCCTAACCCTAAACTTAACCCTAACCCTAGCCCTAGACCTAAACCTAACCCTAAACCTTACCCTAGCCGTAGCCCTAGCCCTAACACTACCCCTAACCCTAATGCTAGCCAAAGCCCTAAACCTAACCAGAACCCTAGCCACATCCCTAAAGCTAACCCTAAACCTAAACCTAACCCTAGCCCTAGCTCTAACCTTAATCCTAAACATAACCCAACCCCAACAACAACCCAAACCACAACCCTAACCCTAACACTGACCCTAGCATGAACACTAAAGCACACCCTAAACCAACACTAGCCCAGCGGTAACCCTAACCCGAACCTTAACCCTAACACTAGGCTAGACCTAACCCTAACCCTAAACTTAACCCTAACCGTAGCCATAGCCCTATACCTAACCCTTACCCTATCAAGAGCCCTAATCCTAAATCTAACACTAACACTAATCCTAAACCTAACCCACACCCTAAACCTAAACCTAGCCCTAGTCCTAACACTAACCCTAACCCTAACCATAGCCTTAGCCCTAAACCTAACTCTAACCCAATCCCAAGGCTAGCCCTAGCACTACCCCTAAACCAAATCGTAGCCTAACCCTAACCTGAGCCCTAAACCTAACCCTAACCCTAACCCTAGACTTGGCCCTAGCCCTAGTCCTAACCCTAACCCTAAACCTAGCCCAAGAACTAACCCTAAACCAAACCATAGCCCCAGCCCTAACCCTAACCCTAAACCTAACCCTAACGCTAGCCCTAGCCCTAGCCCTAACCGTAACCCTAACCCTAACCCAACCCCAACAACAACCCCAACCACAACCCAAAACCAAACGCTAACCCTAACCACACTCTAAACTAACACTAGCCCATCCGAAACCCTAACCTGATCCCTAACCCTAACCCTAGCCCTAGCCCTAGCACTGACCCTAACCCTAACCCGAACCCTAACCCTAACCGTTGCCCTAGCCCTATCACTAACCCTTACCCTAACACTAGCCCTAGGCATATATCTAACCCTAACTCTAATCCTAACCCTAAACCTGGCCCTACCGTTATCACACCCTAAACCTAACATTAGCCCTAGCCCTAAACCAAAGCCAAACCCTAAACCTAGCAATACCCCTAGACCTAGCACTGGCAATAACCCTAACTATAACCCTAACCCTAGCCCTAGCCCTACCCTAGCCCTAGCCCTAGCCCTAACCCTAACCCTTGCCCTAGCCTACCCTAGCCCTAGACCTAGCCCTATACCTAACCCTAAAACTAGCCCTAGACCTAACCCTAACCCTAACCCTAGACCTAAGCCTAGCCCTAGCACTAACCACAAACCTAACCATAGCTCTAGCCGTAACCCTAATCCGAACCCTAAACCTAACCCTAGCCCTAGCCCTAGCCCTAACCGTAACCCTAACTCTAACTGTAGCCCTAACCATGGCCCTAGTACTAGACTAAACCTAACCCTAACCCAAACACTAGCCCTAACTGTAACCATAACCCTAACACTATCCCTAGCCCTAGCCCTAATCCTAACACTAACACTGGCCCTAACCCTAGCCTTAGCCCTAGCCCTAATTGTAACCCTAAATCTAGCCCTGATGCTAGCCCTAGCCCTAGCTGTAACCCTAACACTAACACTAGCCCTAACCGTAAACCTAACCCTAAATCTAGCCCTAGTTCTAAACATAACCCTAACCATAGCCCTAACCCTAACCCTAGACCTATCCCTAACACTAACCCTAAACCCAGCTCTAACCCTAGCCCTAGCCAAAGCCCTAAACATAACCATAACCCTAGCCCTAAACCTAGCCCTATTCCTACCCCTAACCTTAAACCTAACCGTGGCCCTAACCCTAACCGTAACCCTAACCCTCTCTAGCCATAGCCCTAGCCCTAACCGTAACCCAAGCCCTAGCCCTAGGTCTAGCCCTAACCCTAACCCTAGCACTAATCCTAACCCACACCCTAAACCTAACCCTAGCCGTAGCTTTAACCCTAATCCAAACCCTAAACCAAGTCCTAGACCTAGCCCTAGCCCTAACCTTAACCCTAGCCCTAGACCTAGCCCTAGCCATAACCCTAACCCTAAATATAAACCTAGCCCTAGTCCTAACTCTAACCCTAACTCTAGCCCTAACCCAAAATGTAACCCTAACCCTAACCCTATCCATAAATCTAACCCTAAACCTAGCCCTAGCCCTAGCCCTAGCCCTAGCCTAATCCTAATCCTAGCACTAGCCCCAGGCCTAGACCTAGGACTAACCCAAACCCTAACCCTAACCCTAGCCTTAACCCTAACCATAGCAATAACCCAAACCCTAACCCTAACGTTAGCCCTAGCCCTAGCCCAAGCCCTAGCCCTAACCCTAACCCTAACCCTAGTTCTAGCCCTAATCTTAATCTTAAACCTAACCCTAGCCCTAACCCTAACCGTAACCGTAACCCAAACCCTACCTCTAGCCCTAGCCCTAGCCCTAACCCTAACACTAGCCTTAGCCCTAGAACTAGCCCTAACCCTAAGCCACACCCTAAACCTAAACCTAACCCTAGCTCTAACCATAATCCAAACCCTAAACGTAGCCCTAGCCCTAGCCCTAGCCCTAGCCATAACCCTAACCCTAAACATATCCCTAGCCCTAGCCCTAACCCTAACCCTAACCACAACATTAGCCCTAGCCCTAAACCTAACCCTAGTCCTAGCCCTAAACCTAACCCTAGCCCTAGCCCTAAACCTAAACCTAGTCCTCGCCCTAACCCTAACCCTAGCCCAAGAACTAACCTTAACCCTAGTGAAAGCCCTCACCCTAACCCTAACCCTAACCCTAAACCTAACCCTAGCCCTATCCCTAACCCTAACCCTAACCCTAACACTAACGCTAGCCCTAGCCCTAACCCTAACCTTGACCTTTTCCCTATCCCTAACCCTAAACCTTACATTAAACCTAACCATACAACTAGCCCTATGCCTAGACCTAACCCTTACCCTTGCCCTAGTCATAAACCTAACCCTAACCCTAACCATAAACCTAACCATAGCACAAGCCCTAACACTAACTCTAATCCCAGACCCAACCCTAACCCTAACCCTAACCCTAACAATAGCCCTAGCCCTAACCTTAACCCTTAACCTAACCTCTACCCCAACAACAACAATACCAACCCAACCCAAACCTAACCCTGAACCAAGCCTGAACCCTAACCCAAACCCTAAACCTAACACTAGCCCTAGCCGTAAATCTAACCTAAACCCTAAACCTAAATGTAGATTAGCCCTAGCCCTAACCCTAACCCTAAAACTAACCGTAGCCTTAGCCTTAACCCTAGCCCTAGCCTAACCATAACACTAAACTTAACCCTACTCCTAACCGTAACCCTAACCCTAACACTAAGCCTGGCCCTAGCCCTAACCCTAACAAGAACCCTAGCACAAAACGTAGCCCTAACCCTAGCTCTAAACCTAACCCAAAACCCAGCCCTAAACCTACCCCTAGCCCTAGCCCTAACCATAATCCTAACACTACCTCTAAACATAACCAAAACTCTAACCCTAACAATAGCACTAGACTTAATCCTAACCCGAACCATAGCAGTAACCCTAGCCCTAGCCCTAGCCCTAACCCTAACCCTAACCCTAACCCTAGACCTAACCGTAGCCCTAGCCCTATCCCTAACCCTTACCCCAACACTAGCCCTAGGCCTAAACTTAACCCTAACCCTAATGCAAACCCTAACCCTGTCCCTACCATAACCCACAACGTAAACCTAACCCTAGCCCTAGCCCTAGACCTAACCTTAACCCTAAACCTAACACTAACCGTAGCCCTAGCCCAAAACCTAAACCTAGTCCTAAATCTAAGCCTATCCCTAGCACTAAACCTAACCATAGTCCTAGCCCTAACTCTAAGCTTAACCCTAGCCCTAACCGCAACCCTGTGCTAGCCCTAGGCCTAGCCCTAGCCCAAAGACTAATCCTAACACTAGCCCTTGCCCTAACCCTAAGCTTAAACATAATCCTAGCCCTAATCCTAAACCTTACATTAACGCTAACCCTAACACTAGCCCTAGTCCTAGACCTAACCCTAACCCTAACCCTAACCCTAGCCTTAGCCTTAACCCTAACCCTAACCCTAACACTAGCCCAAGCCCTAACCCTAACCCTAACCCTAACCCTAGCCCTAATCCTAACCCTAACACTAGTCCTAGCCCTAACCTTTGCCCTAATACTAATCCAACACCAACACAACAACAACAACAACCAAACCCTAACCCTGACCCTAGCCTGAACCCTAAACCACACCTTAACCCAATATTAGCCCTAGCCGTAACACTAATCCAAAGGCTAACCCTAACCCTTACCTAGCCCTAGCCCTCACTCTAACCCTAACTCTAACCCACAACCTAGCCCTAGCCCTAGCCTAAAGCTAAACCTAACCCTAGTCCTAACCGTAACCCTAAAACTAACACTAACCCTAGCCCTAGACCTAACCCCAACCTTAGTGCTAGCCCAGGCAGAGCGCTAGACAACACCCTAACTCTAACCCTAGCTCTAGCTCAAAACCTAAACCTAACCGTAACGCTAACCCTAGACTTAACCCTAAACTTTACCTTAACCCTAACCCTAACCCTAACCCTAACCCTAACCCTAACCCTAACCTTACCTTAGCCCTAGCCGTAACCCTAACCCTAGCCCTAGCCATACCCTAGCCCTAGACCTAGCCCTAAACCTAAAACAAACCCTAACCCTAACCCTAGCCCAAGCCCCAACCCTAACCCTAACCCCAGCCCCAGAACTAACCCTAACCCGAAACCTAACCCTAGCCCTAGCAGTAATCATAACCCTAACCCTAACCCCAACCGCAATAACAACTCCAACCACAACCCCAAGCCTAACCCTGAACCTAGTCTGAACCGTAACCCACACCCTAACCTAACACTAGCCCTAGCCGTAACTCTAACCCAAACACTAACCCTAAACCTAGCCATAGCCCTAGCCCTAGCCCTAACCCTAACCCTAACAGTAGCTCTATTCCTATCCCTAGCCGACCCTAACCCTAACCGTAACCCTAGCCCTAACTCTAACCCTAACACTTAACTAACCCTAACCCTAAACCTAACCAGAACCCTAGCCCTAGCCCTAGCCCTAACCCTAGCCAAAACCCTAACCCTAAACCTAGACCTAAACCTAGCCCTAACCATAGCCCTAGCCCTAACCCTAAACCTAACCGTAGCCCTAACCCTAACCCTAGCCCTAACCCTAGCCCTAAACCTAACCCTAGCCCTAACCCTAAACCTAACGATAACCCTAGCCCTAGCCCTAACCAGAGCCCTAACAATAGCTCTAGCCCTAACGCTAATTCTAGTCCTAGCCCTAACACTAACCATAGCCCTAGCCCTAACCGTAACCCTAGCCCTAGCCCTAAACCTAACACTAGCCCTAGCCCTAGCCCTAGCCCTAGCCCTAGCCCTAACCCTAGCCCTAACCCTCACCCAAACCCTAAACCTAACACTAGCCCTAGCTCTAACACTAATCCAAACACTAAACCAGACCCTAGCCCTAGCCCTAGCCTTAGCCCTAGTCCTAAACCTAACCATAACACTAACCCTAACCCTAGCCCTCACCCTAGCTCTAACCCTAACCCTAACCACAACCCTAGCCGTACCCCTACCCCTAACCCTAACACTAGCCCTAGGTTTAGCCGAAGGACTAACACTAACCCTAGCCCTAACACTAACCTTAGCCCTAACCCTAACCCTAACCCTAGCCCTAGCCCTAGCCCTAACCCTAAACTTATCCCTAACCGTAGGCTTGGCCCTAGCCCTAGCCCTAGCCTAACCTTAAGCCGAACCCTAACCCTAGCCCTGACCCTAGATCTAACCCTAACACTAATTCGAGTCCTAGCCCTAAACCTAACCATAGCCCTAACCCTAACCCTAACCCTAGTGCTAGACCTAGCCCTTGCCCAAACACTAACCCTAACCATAGCGCTATTCCTAACCCTAAACCTAACCCTAACCCTAGTGCTACCCCTAGCCCTAGCCCAAACCCTAACCCTAACTTTAGCGCTATCCCTAACACTAAACCTAACCCTAACCCTAACTCTAGTCCTAGCCCTAACTCAATCATAGCCCTAGACCTAACCCTAGCACTAGTCATTGCCCTAGCCCTATCCCAAACCATAATTCTAGCCCTGACCCTAGATCTAACCCTAACACTAATTCTAGTCCTAGCCCTAACCCTACACATAGCCCTAGCCCTAACACTAAACCTAGTGCTAGACCTAGTTCTAGCCCAAGCCCTAGCCCTATTCCTAACCCTAACCCTAACCCTAGCCCTATGCCTAACCCTAACCCTAGTGCTAGCCATTGCCCTAGACCTAGCCCAAACCCTAACCCTAGCGCTATCCCTAACCCTAACCCTAACCCTAACCCTAACTCTAGTCCTAGCCCTAACCCTAACCATAGCCCTAGCCCTAACCCTAACCCTAGTCTAGCCCTAGAACTAGGCCTAATCCTAGCCCTAACCCTAGCCCTAACCCTAGCTCTAACCCCAACCCTAATTCTAGTCCTAGCCCTAACAATAACCATAGCCCTAGCCCTAACCCTAACCCTAGAGTTAGCCCTAGCACTAGCCATAGCCCTAAACCTAACCCGAAACCTAGCTCTAGCCCTAGGCCTAACCGTAACCCTAACCATAACCCTAGCCCTAGCCCTAACCATAACCCAAACCCTAGCCCTAGGTTTAGCCCTAGGAATAAGCCTAACCCTAATACTAACCCTACCCCTAACCCTAGCCCTAGCCCTAACCCAAAACCTAACCGTAGCCCTAACTCTAACCCTAGCCCTAGCCGAACCCTAAACCTAACCGTAACCCTAGCCCCAACCGTAACCCTAACACTTAACTAACCCTAACCCTAAACATAACCCGAAACCTAGCCCTAACCCTAGCCCTAACCCTAGCCCAAACGCTAACCCTAACACTAGATGTAACCCTAGCCCTAACCCTAGCCCTTGCCCTAACCCTAAACCTAACCGTAGCCCTAACCCTAACGCTACTCCTAAGCCTAGCCCTAAAACCTAAACCTAGCCCTAACCCTAAACCTAACCCTAGCCCTAGTCCTAGCCATAACTCTAGCCCTAAAAATAGCTCTAGCCCTAACCCTAATTCTAGTCCTACCCTAACCCTAACCCTAGCCCTAGCCCTAACCCTAACCCTAGCCCTAGCCCTAAACTTAACCCTAGCCCTAGCCATAGCCCTAACCCTAACCCTAGCCCTAACCCTCACTCACACCCTAAACCTAACACTAGCCCTAGCTCTAACCCTAATCCAAACCCTAATCCAGAACCTAACCCTAACCCTAGCCCTAGACCTAGCCCTAGCTCTAGCCCTAATCCAAATCCTAATCCAGAACCTAGCCCTAGCCCTAACCCTAACCCTAAACACAACCCTTGCCCTACCCCTACCCCTAACCCTAGCCCTAGGTATAGCCAAGGATTAACACTAACCCTAGCCCTAACACTAACCTTAGCCCTAAACCTAACCCTAACGCTAGCCCAAGCCCTAGCCCTAACCCTAAACTTATCCCTAACCGTAGCCTTAGCCATGGCCCTAGCCCTAGCCTAACCTTAAGCCGAACCCTAACCCTAGCCCTAACCCTAGATATAACGCTAACACTAATTTGAGTCCTAGCCCTATCTCTAACCATAGCCCTAGCCCTAACCCTAACCCTAGTGCTAGACCTAGCCCTAGCCCAAACCCTAACCCTAAACCTAGCCCTAACCCTAAACCTAACCCTAGCCCTAACCCTAACCCTAGTGCTACCCCTAGCCCTAGCCCAAACCCTAACCCTAACTCTAGCGCTATCCCTAACCCTAAACCTAACTCTAACTCTAACTCTAGTCCTAGCTCTAACCCAATCATAGCCCTAGCCCTAACCCTAACCCTAGTGCTAGTCATTGCCATAGCCCTAGCCCAAACCCTAACCCTAGCCCTAACCCTAGATCTAACCCTAACACTAATTCAAGTCCTATTCCTAACCCTAACCCTAACCCTAGCCCTAACCCAAAACCCAATCGTAGCCCTAACACTAACCCTAGCCCTAGCCGAACCCTTACCCTAACCGTAACCCTAGCCCTAACCCTAGCCCTAACCCTAGCCCAAACCCTAGCCCTAACCCTAGACCTAACCCTAGACCTAACCCTAGCCCTAGCCCTAACCCTAGCCCTAGACCTAACCCTAAACCTAACCGTAGCCCTAACCCTAACCCTAGCCCTAACCCTTGCCCTAAACCTAACCCTAGCCCTAACCCTAAACTTAACCCTAGCCCTAACCCTAAACTTAACGCTAGCCCTATCCCTAGCCCTAACCCTGGCCCTAACAATTGCTCTAGCCCTAACCCTAATTCTAGTCCTAGCCAACACTAACAATAGCCCTAGCCCTAACCCTAACCCTAGCCCTAGCCCTAAACCTAACCCTAGCCCTAGCCCTAGCCCTAGCCCTAGCCCTAGCCCTAAACCTATCCCTAAACCTAGCCCTAGCCCTAGGCATAACCAAAACCCTAACCATAACCCTAGCCCTAGCCTAACCATAACCGAAACCATAGCCCTAGGTTTAGCCCTAGGAATAACCCTAAACATAGTCCTAACCCTAGCCCTAACCCCAGCCCTAACCCTAAACCTAAAGCTAGCCCTAGCTCAGGCCTAACCCTAGACCTAAACCTAGTCCTAGCAATAGCTCTACCCCTAGCCATAACCCTAGCACTAACCCTAACCCTAACCCTAACCCTAACAATAGCCCTAGCCCTAACCCTAACCCTAGTGATAGCCCTAACCCACTCCATAAACCTAACCCTAGTCCTAGCCGTAACCTTAACAAAAAAACACTAACCATAGCCCTAGCCCTAGCCGTAACCCATACACTAGCCTTAACTCTAACCCTAGCCCAAGCCCTATCCCTAACTCTAATGCTAGACCTAGCCCTAGCAGGAGCCCAAACCCTAACCCTAACCCTAGCCCTAGCCCTAACCCTAACCCTAACCCGAACTCTAGTCCTAGACATAACCCTAACCCTAACCCTAACCCTAGCCCTAGCCCTTACCCCAACCCTAACCCTAGCCCTAGCCCTAGCCCTAGACCTAGCACTAACACTAACCGTAAACCTAGCCCTAACCCTAACCCTAAACGTAACCCTAGACCAATCCTTAACCCTAGCCCTAGCCCTAGCCCAAACCATAACTCTAACCCCAGTCCTAGCCCTAACCCTAACAACAACCCTAAACCTAAACCTAACCCTAGACATGGCCCTAAAATTAACCCTAACCCTAAATCTAAACCTAGCCCTAGCCCTAAAACTAACCCTGACACTAGCCCTAGCCCTAGCATAACCATAACCATAACGATAACCCTAGTCCTAGCACTAACCCTAAACCTAAACCAAACCGTAAACCTAGCTCTAGCCCTAGCCCAAACGCTAAACATATTCCTAAACCTAACCCTAACCCTAGACCTAGCCCGAGCCCTAACCCTAAACCTAACCCTAGCCGTAGCCCTATCCATAACCCTAAACCTGAACCTAGCCCTAACCCTAACCCTAATTATAACCCTAGACATAGATCTAGCCATAACCCTAGACCTAGGCCTAGACCTAGGCCTAACACTAAAAATAACACTAGCCCTAGCCCTAAACTAAAAATTAACCCAAGCCCTAAACCTAACCCTATCCCTAGTCCTAGCCCTAACCCTAACCCCAGCACTAACACTAACCCTAACCCAAGGCCTTATCCTGTCACTAACCCTAACCCTAGCCCAAACCCTAACACACAATTAAACCTAAACCTAGCCCTAGCGCTAACCCTAAACTGAAACTTAACGCTAGCCCTAGCCCTAGCCCTGGCACTAACCCGAAACCTAAACCTAAAACTAACCCTAACCTAACCCTAAACCTAAACCTAGCCCTAGCCCTAAAACTAACCCTAGCTCCAGCCCTCACCCTAGCCCTAGCCCTAGCCCTAACCATAACCCTAACCCTAACCCTAACCCTAACCCTAGCCCTAGCCCTAACCCTAACCCTATACCTAAACCTAAACCTAAACCTAGCCCTAGACCAAACACTAAACATAATCCTAAAACTAACCCTAGCCCTAGCCCTAGACCTAGCCATAAACTTAACACTAACACTAGCCCTAACGCTAACACTAAACCTAAACCTAGACCTAGCCCTAGACATAACCCTAGACATAGCCCTAGACCTAGCCCTAAACCTAACCCAAACCCTAACCCTAACCCTAGCCCGAACCCTAACCCTAGCCCTAAGCCTGGCACTAGCCCTAGCTCTAACCCTAAACCGAAAACTAACCCTAACCCTAACAGTAACCATAGCGCTAGCCCTAGCCCTAGCACTTAGGGTAACCACAACCGCAACACTAGCCCTAGCCCTAACCCTAAATATAAACCTAAACCTAGTCCTAACCCTAGCACTAAACCTAACCCTAACCCTAACCCTAACCTTAACCTAAACTAGGCCTAGCCCTAGTCCTAACCCTAACCATAGCCCTAACCCTAACCCTAACCCTAACCCTAACCCTAACCCTAACCCTAACACAACCCTAACCCTACCCTAGCCCTAGAACTAACTCGAAACCTAATCCTAACCCAAGGCATAGCCCTAGCCCTAGCCCTAACCCTAACCCTAGACATAACCCTAACCCTAGCCCTAACCCTAACCCTAGCACTCACCCTAACCAAAATCCTAATCCTAACCCAAGCCCTAGCCATAACTCTAACCCAAACCCTAACCTAACCCTAACACTAGACCTAGACACTGCCCTAACCCTAGCCAGAACCCTAACCATAGCCCTAAATGTAACACTAGCCCTAGCTCTAACCCTAAACCAAAAACTAACCCTAACCATAACCATAACCCTAGCGCTAGCCCTAGCCCTAACCTTTAAGGTAACCCTAACTGTAAACCTAGCCATAGCCCTAACCCTAAATCTAACCCTAACCTTAGCCCTAAACATAACCATAACCCTAGACCTACCCCGAGCCCTAACCCTAAACTTAACACTAGACGTAGCCCTATCCCTAACCCTAAACCTAAACCTAGCCCTACCCCTAACCCTAATTATAACCCTAGACCTAGCTGTAGCCATAACCCTAGCCCGAGGCCTAGACCTAGGCCTAACCCTAACCCTAACCCTAGCCCTAACCCTAAACGAAAAATTAACCCAAGACCTAAACATAAACCTATCCCTAGTCCTAGCCCTAACCCTAACCCCATACCTAACCCTAGCCCTAACCCAAACCCAAAAATTAAACCAAGCCCTAAACCTAAACCTATCCCTAGTCCTAACCCCAACCCTACCCTAACCCTAGCCCTAGCAGTAACCATAACCCTAACCCTAACCCTAGCCCGAACCCTAACCCACACCTAAACCTAAATCTAGCCCTAGCCCTAACCCTAACATGAACCCTAACCCTAGCCCTAGCCCCAGCCCTAGCCCTAACCTGAACCCTAAACCTAAACCTAACCCTAGCCCTGGACCTAAAACTAACCCTAACCCTAAACATAAACCTAGCCCTAGCCCGAAAACTAACCCTAACTCCAGCCCTAGCCCTAGCCTAGCCCTAGCCCTAGCCATAACCATGACCCAAACCCTAGCCCTAGCCCTAACCCTAAACCGAACCCTAACCCTAGCCCTAGCCGAAACCATAAACCAAACTCTAGCCCTAGCCCTAGCCCTAACACTAACCCTTATCCTAATACTAGCCATAACCTAAACATAACACTAGCCATAGCCGTAACCCCAACCCGAACCCTAACCCTAACCCCAGCCCTATTCCTAACCGTAACCCTAGCCCTATCCCTAAACCTAGCCTTAGGCCGAACCGTACCCTAGTCCTAGCCATAACCCTACCCTAGCCCTACCCCTACCCCTACCCCTACCCCTAACCCTAACCCTAACACTTGCCCTAGCCCTAACACTAACCCTAATTCTAGCCCCAGCTCTTACCCTAACTCTAACACTAGCCCTAGCCCTAACCTTAAACCTAACCAAAAAACAAAAAAAAACCCCAAACCCAAACCAAACCCTAACACTGACACTAGCCTGAACCCTAACCCACAACCTAAATCTAACACTAGACCTAGTCGTAACCCTAACCTGAACCCTAACCCTAACCATATCCGTAGCCCTATCCCTAACCCTTCCGCTAACCCTAGCCCTAGACCTAACCCTAAGCCTAACCCTAATACTAACCCTAACCCTGGCCCTAAACCTAACACACAGCCTTAACCTAAACATAGCACTAGCCCTAACCCTAACCCTAGCTCTAACCTTAACAAACACCCTAAACCTAACCAAGCCCTAGATCTAACCCTAAACCAAATCCTAACACTACCCCTAGCCCTAACCCTAACCCTAGCCATAACCCTAAACCAAGCCCTAGCCCTAACCCTAACACTAGTTCTAACCCTTAACATAAACCTAGGCCCCAACCGAACCCTAACCCTAACCCTAGCCCTAGACCTAACTGTAACCATAGCCCTATCCCTAAACCTAGCCATAGCACTAACCCTTACCCTAAACCTAGCCCTAACACTAACCCTAGCCCTAGCACTAACCCTAACCCTAGTCCTAGCCCTAACCCTAGCCCTAGCCCTAGACCTATTCCTAATGCTAACCCTAAGCCTAACCCTAACCCGAACGCTAACCCTCACCCTAACCTAACACTAGCCCTAGCCGTAAACAAAACCCAAACCCTAACCCTAACCCTAGCCCTAGTGCTAGCCCTAAAACTAACCCTAACACTAACCTTAGCCCTAGCCCTAGCCCTAGCATAACCTTAAGCTGAACCCTAATCTAGCACTAACCATAAACCTAACCCTAAAACTAACCCTAGCCCTAGCCCTAGCCCTAGCCAAAACCCTAACCCTAACCCTAACCCTAGCCTTAGCTCTAACCCTACCCTAGTGCTAGCCATAACCTAACCCTAACCCTAGCCCTAACCATAACCCTAACCCTAACCCTAACCCTAACCCTAACCCTAACCCTAACAGTAGCCCTAGCCTTATCCCTAACTCTTAACATAACACTAGCCCTAGGCTCAACCCTAACCCTAATCCTAACCATAACCATGGCCCTAAACCTAACCCACACCCTAAACCTAACCCTAGCCCTAGCCCTAACCCTAAATCTTAACTTAACGCTAACCCTGACACTAGCCCAAACCCTATACCTAACCCTAACCGTAACCCTAAGCCTAACACTAACCCTAGACCAAGCACTAACCCTAACCCTAAACCTAGCCCCAGACCTAGACCAAATCCAAAACCTAACCATCACACTAAGCGTAAACCTAACCCAAACCCTTACCCTAACCCTAACACTAATCCTAGTCCTAGCCCTAACACTAACCCTAACCCTAACACTACCCTTAATCCTAGCCCTAGGCCTAACCCTAACCCTAACCCTAGCCCTAACCCTAACCCTAACCCTAACCCTAACCTTAACCCTAGCCCTAGTCCTAACCTTAACCCTAACCCTAGGCTTAATCTGAGCCCTAGCCCTAACCCTAAACCTAGCCCTAGCCCTAATCCTTACCCTAATCCTAGACCTAGCCCTAGTCCTAGCCCTAGGCCTAACCCTAACCTGAACACTAGCCCTAACCCTAGACCTAATCCGAAACCTAACCCTAACACTAACCGTAAACCTAACCCTAACGCGAGCCATAACCCTAAAGCTAACCCTAAACCAAACCCTAAACCCAAACCTAGCCATGGCCCAAAAACTACCCTAAACCTAGCCCTACCCCTAGCACTAGCACTAACCTTAACCCTAACACTAGCCATAGACCTAAACCTAACCCTAACCCTAACCCTAGCCCTAGCCCTAACCCTAACCCCAACCCTAACCCTAAACCTAAACCTAAAACTAACCGTAGCCCTGACGCTAAATCTAAACCTAAATCTAACTCTAACCCTAGACCTAGCCCTAAGCCTAAACCTAACCCTAAACCTAGCGCTAGGCCTAGACCTAGCCCTAACCCTAACCCTAACCCTAGCCCTTGCCTTAACCCAAACCCTAAACCAAACCCTAGCCCTAACCCTAACCCTAATGCTAAGAATAGACCTAGCCCATGTCTTAAACCTAACCATAACCCTAAACCTAACCCTAACCCTAACCCTAAACCTAACCCTAACCCAAGCCCTAACCCTAACCCTACCCTAGTCCTAGCCCTAACACTAACCACTACCATAACCCTAACCCTAGACCTAGGCCTAGCCCTTACCGTAACCCTAACCGTAGCCCGAACCCTAACCCACACCTTAAACCTAACACTAGCCCTAGCCCTAAGCCTAACCCGAACCCACACCCAAGCCCTAGTACTAGCCCTAGCCCTAACCCCAAACCTAACCCTAACCCAAGCCCTTGCCTTAACCCTAACCCCAACCCTAAACCTAAACCTAACCCTAGCCCTGGCCCTAAAACTAACCCTAACCCTAAAAGTAACACTAGCCCTAGCCCTAAAACTAACCCTAACTCTAGCCCTAGCCCTAGCCCTAGCCCTAGCCCTAGACCTAGCCATAACCATAACCCTAATCCTAACCCTAACCCTAGCCCTAACCCTAGCCTAGGCCTAGAGCTGGCCCAAGCCCTAGCCCTAGCCCTAAAAATAATTCTAGCCCTAGACCTAACCCAAACCTTAGCCCTAACCTAACCCTAACCCTAGTACTAACAATAAGCCTAACCCTAAACCGAGCCTTAGCCCAAACCCTAACCCTAACACTAGCCCTAGGCCTAGCCCTAGCACTAACCCTAACCCTAGCCCTAGCCCTAACCCTAACCGTAACCCTAGCCCTAGCCCTAGCCATAACCATAACACTAACACTAGCCCTAATCCTAGCCCAGTCCTAGAGCTAGCACTAGACCTAGCCCTAGCCCTAAAAATAACCCTAGCCCTACACCTTGCCCTAGCCCTAACCCTAGCCCTAGTCCTAACCCTAACCCTAACCCTAGCCCTAGCCCTATCACTAACCCTTATACTAACCCTAGCCCTAGGCCTAACCCTAACCCTAACCCTGATCATTACCCTAACCCTAGCCCTAACTCTAACCCTGACCCTAGCCCTAGCCCAATCCCTATCCCTTATCCTAACCCTAGCCCTAGGCCTAACCCTAACCCTAACCCTAACCCTAACCCTAACCCTAATCATAATCCTAACCCTAGCCCTAAACCTACCC
>CM027399.1:48475651-48508143 GCA_015711505.1 Sylvilagus bachmani
CTAGCCCTAACCCTAACCAAAATCCAAGACCTAGCCCCAGCCCTAACCCTTACCCTAACACTAGCCATGGCCTAACCTGTACCCTAACCCTAATCCTAAGAGTAACCCTAGCCCTAAACCTAACCCACACCCTAAACCTAACCCTAGCTCTAGCCCTAAGCCTAACCCAAACCCTAACCATGCCCTAGCCCTAACCCTAGCCATAACCCTAACCCTAAACCTAATCCTAACACTAAAACTAACCCTAGCCCTAGCAATAGCCCTAGCCCCAGCCCTAACTCTAACCCTAACCCTAACCCTAGCGCTAACCCTAACCCTAAACCTAACCCAATTCCTAACCCTAGACCTAACCCTAACCCTAACCTAAAACTAACCCTAGCCCTAAATCTAACCCTAAACCTAGCCCTAACCCTATCCCTATCCCTAATCCTTACCATAACCCTAGCCCTAGCCCTAAACCGAACCCTAACCCTAGCTCTAACGCTAACCCACACTATAAACCTAACCCTAGCTCTTGCCCTAACCCTAACCAAAACCCTAATACTAGCGCTAGCCCTATTCCTAACCGTAACCCTAGCCCTAACCCTAAACATAGCCCTAGCCCTAACCCTCCCCTAATCCTAGCCATAATCCTAACCCTAAGCATAGTCCTAGCCCTAGCCCTAGACCTAGCTCGAGCCCTAGACCTAGCCCTAGCCCTAGCCCTAACCATAAAACTAGCCTTAGACCTAACAAAAACCCTAGCCCTAAAGCTAGCCCTAGCCCTAACCGTAACCCTAAACCTAACCCTAACCCTCACCCTATCCCTAGCCCTAGCCCAAAACTAAACCCAGCCCTAAACCTAGCCCTAGCCCTAAACATAACACTAACCATAACCCTAACCCTAACACAAACACTAACACTAATGCTGCCCATAGCCCTAACCCTAACCCTAAACCTAGCACTAGCCCTTGCCCTAGCCCTAGCCCTAACACTAAATCTAACCCTAACCCTATCCCTAGGCCTAGTCCTAGGACTAACCCTAAATCTAACCCTAACGCTAGCCCTAACCCTACCCCACTGCCTGAACCTAACCCTAGTCCATGAACTAACCCAAAACCTAGGCCTAGCCCTAGCACTAGCCCTAGCCCTAGCCCTAGCCCTAACACTAACCCTAACACTAACCCTAGCCCGAACCCTAACCCACACCCTAAACCTAACACTAGCCCTAGCCATAACCCTGACCTGAATCCTAAACCTAACCCTAGCCCTAGCCCTAAATGTAACACTAACACTAACCCTAACCATAGCCCTAGCCCTAGCCATAGCCTAACCTTAACACGAACCCTAACCCAAGGCCTAATCATAAACCTAACCATAACACTAACTGTAGCCCTAGCCCTAACCCTAACCCTAACCTTAGCCTAAACACTAGCCTTAGTCCTAGCCCTAACTCTAACTCTAAACCTAGCCCTAACCCTAGCACTAGCCCTAGCCCTAACCCACATGCTAATGCTAGCCCTGGCCCTAACCCTAACCCTAAACCTAAAACTAACCCTAGCACTAGCCCTAGCCCAAACCCTGACCCTAACCCTAGCCATAGCCCAAACCCTAAACCTAGCCCTATCCCTAACCCTAAACCTAACACTAGCCGTAACCCTAATCCAAACCCTAAACCAAGCCCTAGCCCTAGCCCTAGCCCTACCCCTAAACCTAAACCTAGCCCGAGCCCTAACACTAACCCTAGACCTAACCATAACACTAGCCCTTGCCCTAACCCTAACCCTAACCCTAGCCCTAGGCCTAGTCCTAGGACTAACCCTAACCCTACACCTAACCCTCACCCTAAAGCTTGCTCGAGGCCTAGCCCTAACACGAGCCCTAACCCTAACCATAACCCTAACCATATCCCTAGTGCTAGCCCTAAACCTAAACTTCGTGCTCACCAAAGCCCTAGCCCTAATGCTTACCCTAACACTAGCCCTAGTCCTAACCATAACCCTAACACTAATCCTAACCCTAATCCTGGCCCTAAACCTAACAAACACCCTAAACCAAACCCTAGACCTAGCCCTAACCTTAACCCAAACCCTAACCCTAGCTCTAGCGCTAGTCCTAGCCCTCGCCTTACCCATAACCCTATCTTTAAACCTAAGCCTAGCCATAACCCTAACCCTAACCTTAGCCCTAGCCCTAGCCCTAGACCTAACCCTAACCCTAACAATAACTCTAGCCCTAGGACTAACCCTAACCCTAAACTTAACCCAAGCCCTAACCCTAACCAAGCAATAACGCTAAAACTAATGCTAGCCCTAGCCCTAGCCCTAACCCTAGCCCTAACCCTAACCCTAATCGTAACCCTAGCCCTAACCCTAACCTTAGACCTAGGCCTATCCCAACCCCTTACCCTAACCCTATCCCTGGCCCTAAGCCTAACCATAACCCTAGTTTTAACCCTAACCCACACCCTAAACCTAACCCTATATATAGCCCTAAACCTAACCCAAACCCTAAACCTAGCAATAGCCCTAACCCTAACCTTAACTCTAACCCTAGTCTAACACTAAACCTTACTTAACCCTAACCCTAACACTAGCCCTAGCCCTAGACCTAACCCTAACTGTAACACTAACCCTAGCCCTAGCCCTAGATCTAACTCTAACCCTAACACTAACCCTAACCCAAGCCCTAACCCTAACCCTAATCCTAACCCTATTCAAGCGCTAACCCTAACCCTAACCCTAGCCCTAGTCCTAAACTTAACCCTAACCCTAGCCTTAGCTCTAGCCCTAGCCCTAACCCTAACCCTAGCCCAAGCCCTACCCTAACCCAAACCCTAGCCTTGGCCCTAGCCCTAGCCCTAACCCTAACCCTAGCCCTAGACCTAGCCCTAGCCCTAACACTAACCCTAGCCTTAGTCCGAGCCCTAGCCCTAGCCCTAACCCTAGCCCTAGCCCTAGCCCTAGCCCTAACCCTAAGCCTAGTCCTAGCCCTAGGCCTAGCCCTAGCCCTAACACTAACCCTAACCCAAACCCTAGCCCAAACCCTAACCCACAACCTAAAACTAACACTAGCCCTAGCTGTAACCCTAACCCGAAACCTAAACCTAATCCTACTCCTAGCCCTAACCCTAAACTTATCCGTAACCCTAGACAAAACCATAACCCTAACCCTAACCCGAAGCCTAAACCTAGCCCTAGCCTTAACCCTAAACCTAACCCTAACACTAACCCTAACACTAACCCTAACACTAGCCCAAGCCCTAACCCTAACCCTAACCCTAGTCCCAGCCCTAACCCTATCCCTAACGTTTGAACTACCCTAACCTTTGCCCTAACCCTAATCCAAGCCCAACACAACACAAACAGCAATCAAACCCTAACCCTGACCCTAGCCTAAACCCTAACCCACATCTTAACCCAACACTAGCCCTAGCCGTAACCCTAACCCAAACGCTAACCCTAACCCTAGACCTAGCCATAGCCCTCACTCTAACCCAACCCTAGCCCTAGCCCTACTGCTAACCCTAGCCTATTCCTAACCCTAACCCTAATCCTAACCGTAACCCTAACCCTAACACTAACAATAGCCCTAGCCCTAACCCCAACCATAGTGCTAGCCCAGGCCGAGCCCTAGACCAAACCATAACCCTAACACTAGCTCTAGCCCTATCCCTAAACCTAAGCCTAACGCTAATCCTAGCCCTAACCCTAAACTTTACCTTAACCCTAACCCCAACACTAGCCCAAGCCCTAGACAAAACCCTAACCCTAACCCTAAACCTAACACTAACCCTAGCCCTACCCCTAAACCTAAACCTAACCCTAAACCTAACCCTAAAGCTAACCCTAACCCTAACACTAGCCCAAGCCCTAACACAAAACCTAACACCAGCCCCAGACTAACCCTAACCAGAACCCTAACCCTAGCCCTAGCCCTAAGCATAACCCTAACCCTAACCCCAACCCAACAACAACCCCAACCACAAAACCAACCCTAACAGTGAACCTAGCCTGAACACTAACCCACACCCTAAACCTAACACTAGCCCTAGCCGTAACTCTAACCCGAACCCTAACCCTAAACCTAGCCCTAGCCCTAGCCCTAACCCTAAACCTAACCGTAGCTCTATTCCTATCCCTAGCCCTAGCCGAACCCTAACCCTAACAATAGTGCTTGCCTTAGCCCAAACCCTAACCCTATCCCTAGTGCTAGCCCTAAACCTAACCCT
The DNA here is from genome assembly GCA_015711505.1 of Sylvilagus bachmani. Classification (NCBI taxonomy): domain Eukaryota; kingdom Metazoa; phylum Chordata; class Mammalia; order Lagomorpha; family Leporidae; genus Sylvilagus; species Sylvilagus bachmani. The sequence continues at coordinate 48,479,862 of CM027399.1, forward strand.
AACCCAAAACATAACCCTAGCCCTAACCCTAACCATAGCCCTAGCCCTAACCCTAACCCTAGTGCTAGCCCTAGCCCTAGCAGTAATCGTAGACCTAACCCTAGCCCTAACCCTAACCCTAATTCTAGTCCTAGCCCTAACACTAACCAAGGCCTAGCCCTAAACCTAACCCTAGTGCTAGCTCTAGCCCTAGCCCAAGCCCTAACCCTAACCCTAACCCTAGCCCTAGCCCTAGGCCTAACCCTAACCCAAACCATAACCCTAGGCCTAGCCCTAAACCTAATGCAAACCCTAGCGCTAGTTTTACCCCTAGGACTAACCCTAACCCTAGCCCAAACCCTAACCCTAGCCCTAACCCTAAACCTAACGCTAGGCCTAGCCCTAACCCTAATGCTAGCCCTAACCCTAGCCCTAACAATAGCTCTAAGCCTAACCCTAATTTTAGTCCTAGCCCTAACTCTAACCATAGCCCTTGTCCTAACCCTAACCCTAGTGCTAGCCCTAGACCTAGCCCTAGCCCTAGCCAAAACACTAACCCTAACCATAGCCCTAGGCCTAAACCTAACCATAACCATAATGTGAGCCCTAGACCTAACCCTAACCTTAACCCTAACCGTAGCCCTAACCCTAAAAATTACCTTAACCCTAACCCTAACACTAGCCCTAGCCCTAGACCTAAACCTAACCCCAAACCTTACCCTAGCCCTAGCCCTATCCCTAACACTAACCCTAATCCTAACCCTAGCCAAAGGCCTAACCCTAACCTGAACCCTAACCACATGACTAAAGCTAACCCTAAACCAAACCCTAACTCTAGCCCTAGCTTAACCTTAATCCTAAACATAACCAACCCCAACAACAACCCCAACCACAACCCCAACCCTAACCCTGACCATAGCATGAACCCTAACCCACACCCTAAACTAACACTAGCCCAGCCGTGACCCTAATTCAAACCCTAACCCTAACCTTAGCCCTAGCCCTAGACCTAACCCTAAACCTAACCTTAACCCTAACCGTAGCCATAGCCCTATCCCTAACCCTTACCCTAACACGATCCCTCGGCCTAAACCTAACCCTAACCTTAACCCTAACCGTAGCCATAGCCATATCCCTAACCCTTACCCTAACACTATCCCTCGGCTTAAACCTAACCCTAACACTAACCCTAAACCTAACCCTGGCCCTAAAACTAACCCACACCCTAAACCTAAACCTAGCCCTAGCCCTAACCCAAAGCCAAACACTAACCTTAGCACTAGCCCTAGCCCTAGCCCTAGTCATAAACCTAACCCTAAACCTACCCTAACCCTAGCCCTAACCCTAACCCTAGCCCAAGCCCTAAACCTAACACTAGCCCTAGCCCTAGCCCTAGCGCTAGCCCTAACCCTAAGCCTAGTCCTAGCCCTAGCCCTAAGCCTAGCCCTAGCACTAACCATAACCCACACCCTAAAACTAACACTAGCCATAGCCGTATTCCTAACCCAAACCCTAAACCTAATCCTAGCTCTATCCCTAGACCTAGCCCTAAGACTAACCCTAACCCAAACCCTAACCCTAACTCGAACACTTGCCCAATCCCAACACTAACCCTAAACATAACCCTAACCCTAGGCCTAGCCCTAGTAGTAACCTTAACCTTAACCATAACCATCCACAACAAAAACACCAACCCAAACTCCAACCCTAACCCTGACCCTAGCAATGACCCTAACCCAAACCCTAAACTAACACTAGAGCAGCCATAACCCTAACACGAACCCTACCCTCACTCTAGCCCCAGCCGTAGCCCTAACCCTAAACCTAATCCTAGCCCGAACCCTAACCCACATCCTAAACCCAACACTAACCCTAGCCGTAACCCTAACCTGAACGCTAAACCCAACCCTAGCCCGAGACTTAGCCCAAGAGCTAGCCCTAACCCTAACCCTAACCCTAGCCCAAGAGTTAACCTTAACCCGAACCCTAGCCCCAGCCCTAACCCAAACCCTAAACCTATCCCCAACCCTAGCCCTAGCCCTAGCCCTAGCCCTAACCTTAACCCTAACCTTAACCCAACCCAAACAACAACCCCAACCCCAACCCCAACCCGAACCCTAACCCTGACCCTAGCATGAACCCTAACCGACACCCTAAACTAACACTAGCGCTGCCGTAAACCTAACAGAAACCCTAACCCTAACCCTAGCCCAAGCCCTGGCCCTGACTCTAACCCTAACTCTAACCAAAACCGTAGTCCTAGCTCTATCACTAACCATTACCCTAACACAAGCCCTAGGCCTAAACCTAACCCTAACCCTAAAGCTAACACTAAAACTGGCCCTACCGTTACCCACACCCTAAACATAACCATAGCCCTAGCCCTAACCCAAAGCCAAACACTAACCCTAGCAATAGCCCTAGCCCTAGCCCTGGCCATAACCCTAACCCTAGCCCTAGCCCTAACCCTAACCCTACCCCTATCCCTACTCTAGCCCTAGACCTAGACCTAAACATAACCCTAACCCTAGCCCTAGCCCTAACCCTAACCAAAACCCTAGCCCTAAGCCTAGCCCTAACACTAACCCTAAATATAACCATAGCCTAACCCTAACCCTAGCCCTAAGCCTAGCCCTAACCCTAACCCTAGCCCTAGCCCTAACCCTTACATTGAACCTAGCCCTAACCCTAACCGTAGCCCTAACCCTAACCCTAGCCCTAAGCCTAGCCCTAACCCTGACCCTAGCCCTAGCCCTAACCCTTACACTGAACCTAGCCCTAACACTAACCCTAGCCCTAGCCCTAACCCTAAGCATAATCCTAGCGCTAGCCCTAACAATAACCCTAACCCGAATCCTAGCCCGAACCCTAACCCACATCGTAAACCTAACACTAGCCCTAGCCTCAACCCTAACCTGAACCCTAAACCGAACACTAGCCCTAGCCGTAGCCCTAACCCTAACCCTAGCCCAAGAGCAAGCACTAACCCTAACCCTAACCCTAGCCCAAGAGCTAACCCTAACCCGAACCCTAGCCCCAGCCCTAACCCTAACTCTAAACCTAACCCTAACCCTAGCCGTAGCCCTAGCCCTATCAATAACCCTTACCCTAACCCAACCCGAACAACAACCCCAACCCCAACCACAACCACAACCCTAACCCTGACCGTATCATGAAGCCTAACCCAAACCCTAAACTAAAACAAGCCCATCCGTAACCCTAACCCGATCCCTAACACTAACCCTAGCCCTAGCCCTGAACCTAACCCTAACCCTAACCCTAACCATAAACCTAATCCTAACCCTAACCCTGGACCTACCGTTAGCCACACCCTAAACCTAACCCTAGCACTTGCCCTAACCCTAACCCTAACCCTAACCCTAGCCCTAGCCCTAACCCTAACCCTAGCCCTAGCTCTACCCTAGCCCTAAACCTAGCCCTATCCCTAACCCTAAACCTAGCCCTAGACCTAACCCTAACCCTAACCCTAGCCTAAAGCCTAGCCCTAGCACTAAACAAAAACCTAACCATAGCCCTAACCATAACCCTAATCAGAACACTAAATCTAACCCTAGCACTAGCCATAGCCCTAACCGTAACCCTAACTCTAACCGTAGCACTAACCATAGCCCTAGTACTAGACTAAAATCTAACCCTAAACCTAAACATAGCCATAACTGTATCCCTAACCCTGACACTATCCCTAGCCCTAGCCCTAATCATAACACTAACCCTGGCCCTAACCCTAGCCTTAGCCCTAGCCCTAATCCTAACCCTAAATCTAGCCCTGACGCTAGCCCTAGACCTAGCTGTAACCCTAACCCTAACCCTAGCCCTAATCATAACCCTAACCCTAACCCTAACCCTAGCCCTAGCCCTAACCCTAACCCTAACCATAACCCTAACCCTAACCCTAGACCTATCTCTAACACTAACCCTAAACCCAGCTCTAACCCTAGCCCTAGCCAAAGCCCTAAACCTAACCCTAAACCTAGCTCCAGCCGTAACCCTAACCTTCAACCTAACCGTAGCCGTAACAATAACCATAACCCTAAAACTCTATAGCCTTAGCCTAGCCCTAACCCTAACCCAAGCCCTAGCCCTAGATCTAGACCTAACCCTAACACTAGCTCTAATCCTAACCCACACCCTAAACCTAACCCTAGCCCTAGCTCAAACCCTAATCCAAAACCTAAACCAAGTCCTAGCCCTAGCCCTAACCTTAAACCTAGACCTAAACCTAGCCCTAGCCCTAACCCTAACCCGAAATATAACCCTAGCCCCAGTCCTAGCCCTGACCCTAACCCTAACCCTAACCATAGCCCTAGCCCTATCACTAACCCTTACCCTAACACTAGCCCTAGGCCTAAACCTAACCCTAACCCTAACCCTAACCCTAACCCTAACCCAGGCCCTACCATAACCCACACCCTAAACCTAACCCTAGCCCTAGCCCTGGCCATAACCCTAACACTAGCCCTAACCATAACCCTAACCCTAACCCTAACCCTAGCCCTAGCCCTAGCCCTAACCCTAACCCTAACCCTAGCCCTAGCCCTAGCCCTACCCTAGCCCTAGACCTAGCCATATCCCTAACACTAACACTAGCCCTAGACCTAACCCTAAACCTAACCCTAGCCCTAAAACTAGCCCTAGCACTAAACAAAAACATAACCATAGCCCTAGCCGTAAACGTAATTCGAACGTTAACCTGACCCTAGCCCTAGCCCTAGCCCTGGCCCTAACCGTAACCCTAACTTTAACCATAGCCCTAACCATAGCCCTAGTACTAGACTAAACCTAACTCTAACCCTAACCCTAGCCCTAAATGTAACCCTAACCCTAACACTATCCCTAGCCCTAGCCCTAATCCTAACATTGACCCTGGACCTAACCCTAGCCTTAGCAATAGCCCTAATGCTAACCCTAAATCTAGCCCTGACGCTAGCACTAGCCCTAGCTGTAAACCTAACCCTAACCCGAGCCCTAACCGTAGCCCTAACCCTAACCCTAACCCTAGCCCTAGCCCTAACCCTAACCCTAACCATAACCCTAACCCTAACCCTAGACCTATCTCTAACACTAACCCTAAACCCAGCTCTAACCCTAGCCCTAGCCAAAGCCCTAAACCTAACCCTAACCCTAGCCCTCGCACTAGCCCTAGACCTAACCCTAAACTTAAACCTAACCGTAGCCCTAACCCTAACCATGACCCTAACCCTCTCTAGCCCTAGCCCTAATCCTAACCCTAACCCAAGCCCTAGCCCTAGGTCTAGCCCTAAACGCACCCTAGCCCTAATCCTAACCCACACCCTAAACCTAACCATACCTCTAGCTTTAACCTTAATACAACACTAAACGAAGTCCTAGACCTAGCCCTAACCTTAACCCTAGCCCTAGACCTAGAACTAGCCCTAACCCTAACACTAAATATAACCCTAGCCCTAGTCCTATCCCTAACCCTAATTCTAGCCCTAATGCAAAGCGTAACCCTAACCCTAACCCTAGCCTTAAATCTAACCCTAAACCGAACCCTAGCCTTAGCCCTAACCCTAACCCTAACCCTAGCCCTAGCCCTAGGCCTAGACCTAGGACTAACCCAAACCATAACCCTAACCCTAGCCTTAATCCTAACCCTAACACTAACCCTAACCCTAACCTTAATGCTAGCCCTAGCCCTAGCCCAAGCCCTAGCCATAACCCTAACCCTAACCCTAGTCCTAGCCCTAATCTTAACCTTAAACCTAACCCTAGCCCTAACCCTTTCCGCAACCATAACCCAAACCTTAACTCTAGCCCTAGCCCTAGCCCTAACCCTAACACTAGCCTTAGCCCTAGACGTGGCCCTAAACCTAACCCACACACTAGCCCTAACCCTAGCCCTAGCCCTAACCCTAGCACTAGCCTTAGCCCTAGACCTGGCCCTAAACCTAACCCACACACTAGCCCTAACCCTAGCCCTAACCCGAACCCTAGCCCTAACCCTAGCCCTAACCCTAACCCTAGCCCTAACCCTAACCCTAACGCTAGCCCTAGCCCTAGACCTAGCCCTAACCCTAACCCTAACCATAACATTAGCCATAGCCCTAAACCTAACCCTAGTCCTAGCGCTAAACCTAATCCTAGCCCTAACCCTAAACCTAACCCTAGTCCTAGCCATAACCCTAACCCTAGCCCAAGCCCTAACCTTGACCCTAGTGTTATCCCTCGCCCTAACCCTAGCCCAAACACTAATCATAACCCTAGCCCTAGCCCTAACCCGAACCCTAACCCTAACCCTAATCCTTACGCTAGCCATAGCCCTAACCCTAAACTTAAACTTTTTCCTATCCCTAACACTAAACCTTACCTTAACCCTAACCGTAACACTAGCCCTATCCCTAGACCTAACCCTGACCATACCCCTTGCCCTCGCCCTAGCGATAAACCTAACCCTAACCCTAACCCTAACCATAGCACAAGCCCTAACACTAAATCTAACCCCACCACAACCCTAACCCTAAAAATAGCCATAGCCCTAACCTTAACTCTAACCCTAACCTCAACCTCAACAACAACAATCCCAACCCCAACCCCAAACCTAACCCTGACCCAAGCCTGACCCCTATCCCACACCCTAAACCTAACACTAGCCCTAGCCGTAACTCTAACCCAAACCCTAAACCTAAATCTAACTTAGCCCTAGACCTAACCCTAACGCTAAAACTAACTGTAGCCCTAGCCTTAACCCTAGCCCTAGCCTAACCATCACCCTAACCTTAACCCTAGAACTGACCAAAACCCTAACCCTAACACTAACCCTGGCCCTAGCCCTAACCCTAACACGAACCCTAGCCCAAAACCTAGCCCTAACCCTAGTTCTAACCCTAACCCAAACCCCAGCCCTAACACTAGCCCTAGCCCAAGCCATGACCATAATCCTAACACTACGCCTAAACATAACCCTACCTCTAAACCTAACCCTAGCACTAGCCTTAACCCTAACTCGAACCATACACGTAACCCTAGCCCTAGCCTTAGCCCTAACCCTAACCCTAACCCTAGACCTAACCGTAGACCTAGCCCTATCCCTAAACCTTACCCTAACACTAGCCCTGGGCATATACCTAACGAAACCCTAATCCTAATCTTAACCCTGGCCCTACCGTAACCCACACCCTAGCCCTAGCCCTAGATCTAACCCTAACCCTAACCCTAACCCTAACCTTAACCCTAACCCTAACCCTAGCCCAGCTCTAACCCTAACCCTAACCCAGGCCCCAGCCCTAACCCTAACCCTAACACTAGCCCTAGCCCTAATCTTAACCCTAAACCTAACACTAACCCTAGCCCTAGACCTAACCCTAAACCTAGTCCTAAATCTAACCCTAGCCCTAGCACTAAACCTAACCATTGTCCTAGCACTTACTCTAAGCTTAACCCTAGCCCTAACCGCAATCCTGTGCTAGACCTAGGCCTAGCTCTAGCCCAAACACTAATCCTAACGCTAGCCCTAGCCCTAACCCTAAACTTAACTATAACCCTAGCCCTAATCCTAAACCTTACCTTAACGCTAACCCTAACACTAGCCCTAGCCCTAGACCTAACCCTAAACCTAACACTAACTCTAGCCTTAGCCTTAACCCTAACCCTGACCCTAACACTAACCCTAACCCTAGCCAAAGCCCTAACACTAAACATAACACTAGCCCCAGCCCTAACCCTAACCCTAACCGTAGTCCTAGCCCTAACCTTTGCCCTAATCTTAATCCAACCCCAACACAACACCAACACCAACCCAACCCTAACCCTGACCCTAGCCTGAACCCTAACCCACACCTTAACCCAACACTAGCCCTAGCCGCAAACCTAACCCAAACCCTAGTCCTAACACTAATGCTAACACTAACCCTAGCCCTAGCCCTAACCACGACCATAGTGCTAGCCCAGGCAGAGCTCTAGACCAAACACTAACCCTAACCCTAGCTCTAGCCCTAAACCTAAACCTAACCCTAAAGCTAACCCTAGTCCTACCCCTAAAATTTACTTAACCCTAACCCTAACACTAACCCTAACCCTAGCCCTAGCCCTAACCCTAAACCAAGCCCTAGCCCTACCCTAGCCCTAGACCTAGCCCTAAACGTAAAACTAACCCTAACCCTAACACTAGCCAAAGCCCTAACCCTAACCCTAACCCCAGCCCCAGCACTAACCCTAACCCGAACCCTAACCCTAGCCCTAGCCTTAACCATAACCCTAACCCTAATCCCAATCCCAGGAACAACCCCAACCACAACCCCAAACTGAACCCTGAACATAGCCTGAAGCCTAACCCACACCCTAAACCTAACAATAGCCCTAGCCGTAACTCTAACCCGAACCCTAAACCTAAACCTAGCCCTAGCCCTAGCCCTAACCCTAACCATAGCTCTATTCCTATCCCTAGCCCTAGCCGAACCCTAAACATAAAAGTAACCCTAGCCCTAACCATAACCCTAACACTTAACTAACCCTAAACCTAAACCTAACCGTAACACTAGCCCTAGCCCTAGCCCAAACCCTAACCCTAACCCTAGAACTAATCCTAGCCCTAACCCTAAACCTAACCGTAGCCCTAACCCTAACCATAACCCTAACCCTAGCATTAACCCGTACCCTATCACTAACCCTAAACCGAAGGCAAGCCCTAGCCCTAGCCATAAACCTAGCCCTAACCCTAGCCCTAACAATAGCTCTAGACCTAACCCTAATTCTAGTCCTAGCCCTAACACTAACCATAGCCCTAGCACTAACCCTAACCCTAACCCTAGCCCTAGCCCTAACCCTAAACCTAAGCATAGCCCTAGCCCTAAACCTAACCCTATCCCTATCCCTAGCCCTAGCCCTAACCCTAGACCTAATCCTCACCCACACCCTAAACCTAACACTAGCCCTCGCTCTAAACCTAATCCAAACCCTAAACCAGACCCTAGCCCTAGCCCTAGCCCTAACCCTAACCCTAGCCCTAACACTAACTCTAAACACAAAACTAGCCCTAACCCTAACCCTAAACCTAACCCTAGACCTAGGTTTAGCCCAAGGACTAATCCTAACCTTTGCCCTAACACTAACCTTAGCCATAACCCTAACCCTAATGCTAGCCCTAGCCCTAGCCCAAACCCTAAACCTGTCCCTAACCGTAGACTTAGCCCTAGCCCTAGCCCTAGCCTAACCTTAAGCCGAACCCTAACCCTAGCAATAACCCTAGATCTAACCCTAACACTAATTCTAGTCCTAGCCCTAACCCTAACCATATGCCTAGCCCTAACCCTAACCCTAGTACTAGACCTAGCCCTAGCCCTAGCCCTGAACCTAAACCTAACCCTAGCCCTAGTCCTAAACCTAACACTAGCCCTAGCCCTAACCCTAAGCCTAGTGCTAGTCCTAGCCCTAGCCCAAACCCTAACCCTAACCCTAGCACTATCCCTAACCCTAATCTTAACCCAAATCCTAACTCTAGTCCTAGCCCTAACCCAATCATAGCCCTAGCCCTAACCCTAACCCTAGTGCTAGTCATTGCCCTAGCCCTAGCCCAAACCCTAACTCTAGCCCTTACACTAGATCTAAGCCTAACACTAATTCTAGTCCTAGCCTTAACCCTAACCATAGCCCTAGCCCTATCACTAACCCTAGTGCTAGACCTAGACCTAGCCCTAGCCCTAACCTTAACCCTAACCCTAGCCCTATCCATAACCCTAACCCAGGTGATAGTCCTAGCCCTAGCCCAAAACCTAACCCTAACCCTAGCGCTATACCTAATCCTAACCCTAACCCTAACTCTAGTCCTAGGTCTAACCCTAAAAATAGCTCTAGCCCTAACCCTAACCTTAGTGCTATCCCTAGCCCTAGACCTAATCCTAGCCCTAACCCTAGCCCTAACCCTAGCTCTAACCCTAACACTAAACCAAGCCCTAGCCCTACCCTAGCCCTAGACCTAGCCCTAAACGTAAAACTAACCCTAACCCTAACACTAGCCAAAGCCCTAACCCTAACCCTAACCCCAGCCCCAGCACTAACCCTAACCCGAACCCTAGACCTAGCCCTAGCCCTAACCATAACCCTAACTCTAAACCCAACCCCAGGAACAACCCCAACCACAACCCCAAACTGAACTCTGAACATAGCCTGAAGCCTAACCCACACCCTAAACCTAACAATAGCCCTAGCCGTAACTCTAACCCAATCCCTAAACCTAAACCTAGCCCTAGCCCTAGCCCTAACCCTAACCCTAACCATAGCTCTATTCCTATCCCTAGCCCTAGCCGAACCCTAACCATAACCGTAACCCTAGCCCTAACCATAACCATAACACTTAACTAACCCTAAACCTAAACCTAACCCTAACGCTAGCCCTAACCCTAGCCCAAACCCTAACCCTAACCCTAGAACTAACCCTAGCCCTAACCCTAAAACTAACCGTAGCCCTAACCCTAACCCTAACCATAACCCTAGCCCTAACCCGTACCCTATCACTAACCCTAAACCTAAGGCAAGCCCTAGCCCTAGCCATAACCCTAGCCCTAACAATAGAACTAGCACTAACCCTAATTCTAGTCCTAGCCCTAACACTAACCATAGACCTAGCCCTAACCCTAACCCTAGCCCTAGCCGTAAACCTAACCCTATCCCTATCCCTAGCCCTAGCCCTAGGCCTAACCCTAGACCTAATCCTCACCCACACCCTAAACCTAACACTAGCCCTTGCTCTAAACCTAATCCAAACCCTAAACCAGACCCTAGCCCTAGCCCTAGCCCTAACCCTAGCCCTAACACTAACTCTAAACACAAAACTAGCCCTAACCCTAACCCTAAACCTAACCCTAGACCTAGGTTTAGCCCAAGGACTAACCCTAACCTTTGCCCTAACACTAACCTTAGCCATAACCCTAACCCTAATGCTAGCCCTAGCCCTAGCCCAAACCCTAAACCTGTCCCTAACCGTAGACTTAGCCCTAGCCCTAGCCTAACCTTAAGCCGAACCCTAACCCTAGCAATAACCCTAGATCTAACCCTAACACTAATTCTAGTCCTAGCCCTAACCCTAACCATATGCCTAGCCCTAACCCTAACCCTAGTACTAGACCTAGCCCTAGCCCTGAACGTAACCCTAAACCTAGCCCTAGTCCTAAACCTAACACTAGCCCTAGCCCTAACCCTAAGCCTAGTGCTAGTCCTAGCCCTAGCCCAAACCCTAACCCTAACCCTAGCGCTATCCCTAACCCTAATCCTAACCCAAATCCTAACTCTAGTCCTAGCCCTAACCCAATCATAGCCCTAGCCCTAACCCTAACCCTAGTGCTAGTCATTGCCCTAGCCCTAGCCCAAACCCTATCTCTAGTCCTAACCCTAGATCTAAGCCTAACACTAATTCTAGTCCTAGCACTAACCCTAACCATAGCCCTAGCCCTATCACTAACCCTAGTGCTAGCCCTAGCCCTAGCCCTAACTTTAACCCTAACCCTAGCCCTATCCCTAAGCCTAACCCTAGTGATAGTCCTAGCCCTAGCCCAAACCCTAGCCCTAACCCTAGCGCTATCCCTAACCCTAACTCTAGTCCTAGGTCTAACCCTAAAAATGGCCCTAGCCCTAACCCTAACCTTAGTGCTAGCCCTAGCCCTAGCCCTAATCCTAGCCCTAACCCTAGCCCTAACCCTACCTCTAACCCTAACCCTAATTCTAGTCCTAGCCCCAACACTAACCATAGCCCTAGCACTAACCCTAACCCTAGTGCTAGCCCTAGCCCTAGCCCTAAACCTAACCCTAAACCTAGCCCTACCCTAGGCCTAAACCTAACCCTAACCATAATCCTAGCCCTAGCCCTAACCCTAACCCAAACCCTAGCCCTAGGTTTAGCCCTAGGATTAACCCTAACCCTAGTCCTAACCCTAGCCCTAACCCTAACCCCAGCCCCAACCGTAAACCTAAAGCTACCCCAAGCTCAGCCCTAACCCTAGACCTAACGCTAGACCTAACAATAGCTCTAGCCCTAACCGTAATTCTAGTCCTAGACCTATCCCTAATCATAGCCCTAGCCAAAACCCTAACCCTACTGTTAGCACTAACCCACACCGTTAACCTAGCCCTAGTCATACCCCTAACCTTAACCCAAACACTAACCATAGCCCTAGCCCTAGCCCTAGCCCAAACACTAGCCCTAACCCTAACCCTTGCCCAAGCCCTAACCCTAAACCTAGTGCTAGCCCTAGCCCTAGCAGGAGCCCAAACCCTAACCCTAACCCTAGCCCTATCCCTAACCCTAAACCTAACCCTAACTCTAGTCCTAGACATAAACCTAACCATAGCCCTAGCCCTAACCCTAACCCTAGTGATAGCCCTAGCCCTAGCCCTAGCCCAAGCCATAACCCTAACCCTAGAGCTAGAACTAACCCTAACCCTAACCCTAGCCCTAGCCCTAGCCCTAGCCCTAGGCCTAACCCTAACCCTAACCCTAACCCTAACCATAATGCTAGCCCTAGCCCTAAACCTAACCCAAACCATAGCCCAAGGTTTAGCCCTAGGACTAACACTAACCCTAGCCCTAACCCTAACTCTAGCCCTAACCCTAACCTAATCCTAATGCTAGTCTAGCACTAGCCTTAACACTAGCCCTAACCCTAGCTCTGACCCTAACCCTAATTCTATTCCTAGCCCTAACCCTAACCATAGCACTAGCGCTAACCCTAACAATAGTGCTAGCCCTAGCCCTAGGCCTAGCCATACCCCTAACCCTAACCCTAATCCTAACCCTAGCCCTAGTCCTAGGCCTCATCCTAACCATAACATTAACCATAGCACTAGCCCTAACCCTATCCCAAAACCTAGACCTAGGTTTAGGCCTAGGACTAACCACACCCTAACACTAACCCTAACCCTAGCCCTAACCATAACCCTAAAGCTAGCCCTAGCCCTAGCCCTAACCCTAGCCCTAACCCTAGCTCTAACCGTAATCCTAATTCTAGTCCTACACCTAAAGCCAACCATAGCCCTAAGCCTAGCCGTAACACTAACCCTACAGCTAGCCCTAGCCCTAGCCCGAGCCCAAACCCTAACCTTAACCCTAGCCCTACGCCTAACCCTAACCGTAACCCTACAGCTAGCCCTAGACCTAACCCTAACCTTAACCCTAACCCTAGACCTAACCCTAAAAATTACCTTAACCCTAACCCTAACACTAGCCCTAGCCCTAGACCTAAACCTAACCCTAACCCAAATCCTAGCCCTAGCCCTAACCCTAAACCTAACCCTAAGCCTAACCCTAGCCCAAGCCCTAACCTTAACCCAAACCCTAGCCACAGCCCTAACCCTAACCCTAAACCTACTCCTAACCCTAGCCCTACCCTAACCTTAATCCTAACCCTAACCCAACACCAACAACAATCCCAACCCCAAACCCAACCCTACCCCTGACCCTAGCATGAACCCTACCCACACCCTAAACTAACAGTAGCCTAGCCGTAACCCTACCCCTAACCTTAACCCTAACCGTAGCCCTAGATCTATCCCTAACCCTTATACTAACACTAGCCATAGGCTCAAACTTAAACTTAACCAAAACCATAATCCTAACCATAACCCAGGCCCTAAACCTAACCCACAGCCTAAACCTAACCCTAGCCCTAGCCCTAACACAAAGCCAAACCCTAACCATAGCACTAGCCCTAGGCCTAGCCATAACCCTAACCCTAACCCTAGCCCTAGCCCTAACCCTAGCCCTAGCCATAGCCCTTTCCCTAGTCCTAGCCCTAACCCTAACCCTAACCCTACCCCTATCCGTAACCCTAAAGCTAACCCTAGCCCTAAGCCTAGTCCTAACACTAACCCTAAACATAACAGTAGCCCTAACCCTAACCCTAGCCCTAAGCCTAGCCCTAACCATAACACTAGCGCAAGCCATAACTCTTACCCTGAACCTAGTCCTGAACCTAACCCTAGCCCTAGCCCTAACCCTAAACCTAATCCTAGCCCTAACCATTGCCTAGCCCTAACAGTAACACTCTCCCTAACCCTAGCCCGAAGCCTACCAACACCCTAAACATAATACTAACCCTAGCCGTAACCCTAACCCGAACCCTAAACCTAACCCTAGGACTAGCCCTAGCCCTAACCCTAACCCTAACCCAAGCCCAAGAGCTAACCCTGACCCAAACCCTAGGCCCAGCCCTAACCCTAACCCTAAACCTAACCCTAACCCTAGCCGTAGCCCTAGCCCTAACTTTAACCGTAACCATAACCCAACCCAAACAAAAACCCCAACCCCAACCAGAACCCTAACCCTGACCTTAGCATGAACCATATTCAACAGCGTAAACTAACACTAGCCCAGACGTAACGCTAACAGGAAACCTAACCCTAAACCTAGCAGTAGCCCTAGCCGTAAACCTAACCCTAACGCAAACCCTAACCCTAACCGTAGCCCTAGCCCTATCCTAACCCTTACCCTAACACTAGCCCTAGGCCTAACCCTAACCCTAACCCTAATCCTAACCCTAACAATGGCCCTACCCTAAACTATACCCTAAACAAAACCCTACCCCTAACCCTAACCAAAAGCCAAACCTAACCCTAGCACTAGCCCTAGGCCTGCCATAACCCTAACCCTACCCCTAACCCTAGCCCTAGCTCAAACCCTAAACCTAGCACTAGCCCTAGACCTAGCCCTAGCCCTAGCCCTAACCCTAACCCTAACCCTAACCCTAACCCTAACCCTAGCCCTAGCCCTAACCCTAACCCGGAACCTAGCCCTAAGCCTAGCCCTAGCACTAACCATAAACCTAACTGTAGCCCTAACCTAACACCAGCCCTAAACCTAACCCTAACCCTAACCCTAAACCAAACCCTAACCCTAGCCTAGGCCCTAGCCCTAGCCCTAACCCTAACACTAGACCTTGCCCTAACCCTAAACCTAGTCCTAGCCCTAGCCCTATCCCTAACTCTTACCCTAAGCCTAGCCCTAGCCCTAACCCTAAATCTTAACACTAACACTAACCCTAACACTAGCCCTAGCCCTACACCTAACCCTAACCGTAACCGTAAGCCTAACACTAACCCTAGCCCAAGCACTAACCCCAACCCTGAACCTAGCCCCAGCCATAGACCTAAGCCTAAACCTAACACTAACACTAACCGTAAACCTAACCCTAACCCTAACGCTTAACCTAACCCTAACCCTAATCCTAGTCCTAGCCCTAACACTAACCCTAACACTAGCCCTAATCCTAGCCCTATGCCTAACCCTAACCCTAACCCTAACTCTAACACTATCCCTAACCCTACCCCTAACACTAACCCTAACCCTAACCCTAAACTTAACCATAGCCCTAGTCCTAACCTTAACCCTAACCCTAGGCTTAATCCGAGCCCTATCCTAACCCTAACCCAAACCCTAACCCTAACCCTATCCCTAACACTACGCCTAACCCTAACCCTAACCCTAACCCTAACTCAAGCCCTAACCATAACCCTAACCCTAGCCCTGTCCCTAACCCAAGCCCTAACCCGAGCCCTAACCCTAAAGCTAACTCTAAACATAACCCTAAGCCCAACCCTAGACATGGCCCAAAAACTAACCCTAAACCTAGCCCTAACCCTAGCCCTAGCACTAATCTTAACCCTAACCCTAGCCCTAGACCTAAACCTAACCCTAACACTAGCCCTAACCTTAGACCTAACCCTAACCCTTACCCTAACCCTAGCCCTAGCCCTATTGCTAACCCCAACCCTAACCCTAAACCTAAACCTAAAACTAACCCTAGCCCTGCTGCTAAATCTAAACCTAAATCTATCTCTAACCATAGCCCTAGCCCTAAGCCTAAACCTAACCCTAAACCTAGCGCTAGCCTAGCCCTAGCCCTAACCCTAACCCTAACCATAGTCCTAACCTTAACCCTAACCCTAACCCTAATGCTAACAATAGACCTAGCCCTAGTCTTAAACCTAACCATAACCCTAAACCTAACCCTAACCCTAACCCTAACCCTAACCCTAAACCCAACCCAAGCCCTAACCCTAATCCTAGACCTAGCCCTAGCCCTAACCCTAACCACTACCATATCCCTAACCCTAGACCTAGGCCTAGCCCTTACCGTAACCCTAACCATAGCCCGAACCCTAACCCACACCTTAAACCTAACACTAGCCCTAGCTCTAAGTGTGAACCAAATCATAACCCTAAAACTAGCCATCGAACTAGCCCTAGCCCTAACCCTAAACCTAACCCTAGCCCTAGGCCTAGCCCTAGCCCTAGCCCTAAGTCTAACCATAGCCCTAGCCCTAAACCTAACCCTATCCCTTCCCCTAGCCCTAGTCCTAGCCCTAGCCCTAACCCTAACACTAACACTAACCCTAAGCCTAACACTAGCCCTAGCCCAAACACTAACCCTAACTCTAACCCAGGACCAAGGCCTAGCCCTAGCCCTAATCCTAACCCTAACCCTAGACTTAACCCTATCCCTAACACTAACACCAAACCTAACCATAACGGTAACCCTACCTCTAACCCTAATCCTAAGCCTAAACCTAACCCTAGCCTTAGCCTTGAAACTAACCCTAAAACTAATACTAGCCCTAGCCTTAGCCATAACCCTAACCCTAAAACTAGCCCTAGCCCTAACCCTAACCCTAACCCTAACACTAACCCTAACCCTAACACTAGCCCAAGTCGTAGAACTAACCCTAAACCTAACCCTAACCCTAACCGTGGCCCTAGCCCTAACCCTAACCCCAACCCTAAACCTAAACATAAACCTAAACCTAACCCTAGCCCTGGCCCTAAAACTAACCCTAACCCTAGCCCTAGCGCTAAAACTAACCCTAAATTTAGCCCTAGCCCTAGCCCTAGCCTTAAGCATAACCATAACCCTAACCCTAATCCTATCCCTGGCCCTAACCCTATCCAAAACCTAACCCTAAACCTAGCCCTAACTCTAACCCTAACCCTTAGCCTAACCCTAACTCTAACCATATCCCTAGCCCTAAACTTAACCCTAACCCTAGCCCTAGCCCTAGACCTAACCCTAACCCTAACCCTAGCCCTAGGCCTAATACTAACACCAACCCTAACCCTAACCTTAAACCTAAACCTAACCCTAGCCCTGGCAGTAACCCGAGCTCTAACCCTAACCCTAACCCTAAGCCTAACCATAGCCCTAGACTTGACACTAACCCTAAAAGTAATACTAGCCCTAGCCTTAGCCATAACCCTAACCCTTAAATTAGCCCTCGCCCTAACCCTAACCCTAACACTAACCCTAACCCTAACACTAGCCCTAGTCCTAGACCTAACCCTAAACCTAACCCTAACCATAACCTTAGCACTAGCCCTAACCCTAACCCCAACCCTAAACCTAAACATAAACCTAAACCAAACCCTAGCCCTGGCCCTAAAACTAACCCTAACCCTCAGCCTAACCCTAGCCCTAACACTATCCCAAAATCTAACCCTAACCCTAGCCCTAAAACTAAACCTAACCCTAGCCCTAGCCCTAGCCCTAAACCTAAACCTAACCCTAGCCCTAGCACTAGCCCTAAACCTAACCCTAAACCTAAGCCTAACCCTAACCCTACCCTAATGCTAATCCTAGACCTAGCCCTAGCCATAACCCAGGCCTAGACCTAGACCTAGACCTAACCCTAGCCCTAGCACTAGCCCTAGCCATAGCCCTAACACTCGCCCTAACCCCAACCCTAACCCTATCCCTAGCCCAAGGCCTTATCCTACCTAACCCTAAACCTACCCGGATCCCTAACCCACACCTTAAACCTAACACTAGCCCTAGCCCTAACCCTAACCCGAACCCACACCAAAGCCCTAGTCCTAGCCCTACCCTAAACCTAATCCTAAACCTAATCATTGCCATAGCTCTAGACCTAGCCCTAACCCTAACCCTAATCCTAGCCCTAACCCTAACCCTAGTCCTAGCACTAACCCTAGCCCTAGCCATAACCCTAGACATAGCCCTAGCCCTAGCCCTCATCCTAAACTTAACACGTGCCATAACCCTAGCCCTAGCCCGAGGCCTAGACCTAGCCATAAACCTAACCCTATCCCAAGGCCTAATCCTAACGCTAACCCTAACACTACACCTAACCCTAACACTAGCCCTAGCCCTATCCCTAACACTAACCCTAACCCGAAACCTAACCCTAACCCAAGTCCTTGCCTTAACCCTAACCCCAACCCTAAACCTAAACCTAACCCTAGCCCTGGCCCCAAAACTAACCCTAACCCTAAAACTCACCCTAGCCCTAGCCCTAGCCCGAGCCCTAGCCATAACCATAACCCTAGTCCTAACCCTAACCCTAGCCCTAACCCTAGCCTAAGCCTAGAGCTAGCCCAAGCCTTAGCCCTAACCCTAAAAATAATTCTAGCTCTAGACCTAACCCAAACCCTAGCCCTAACCTAAATCTCACCCTAGTCCTAACACTAAACCTAACCCTAAACCTAGCCTTAGCCCAAACCCTAACCCTAACCCTAACCCTAGCCCTAGACTTTGCCCTAGCCCTACCCATAGCCCTAACCCTAGCCCTAGCCATAACCATAACCCTAACCCAAGTCTAGGCCTAGCCCTAGCCCTAACCCTAACCCTAACCGTAGCCCTAACTCTAACCCTGACCCTAGTATAACCCTATCCCTAACCCTTATCGTAACCCTAGCCCTAGGCCTAACCCTAACCCTAGCCCTAGCCCTAACCCTAACCCTAGCCCTAACTCTAAACATGACCCTAGTATAGCCCTATCCCTATCCCTTGTCCTAACCCTAGCCCTAGGCCTAACCCTACCCTAACCCTAATCCTAACCCTAACCATAGCCCTAAACCAACCCACACCCTAAACGTAACCCTAGCCCTAGACTTAACCCTAACCCAAACCCTAATCCTAGCCATAGCCCTAGCCCTAGCCATAACCCTAACCCTAAGCCTAACCGTAACCCTAACCATAACCCTAAACCTAGCACTAGCCCTAGCTCTAAACCTAACCCTTACACCAACCTGAAACACAACCCCAACCCTAACCCTAGCCTTAGCCCTAGCCCTAACTCAAACCCTAACCCTAGAACTAACCCTAGCCCTAAACCTAACCCTAACCATAGCCCTAGCCCTAGGCCTAGCCCTAGACCTACCCTAACCCTAACCCTAACCCTAATCCCAACCCGAACCCTAAGCTTGACCATAGCCTGAACCGAAACACACACGATATATCTAACACTAGCCCTAGCCCTAACCATAACCCTAACCCTAACCCCAGCCCTAAACCTAACCCACACCCTACACATAACCCTACCCTTTAGCCCTAACACTAACACAAAACCCTAACCCAAAACCTAGCCCTAGCCCTAACCCTAACCCTAGCCCTAACCCTAACCCAACCCTAGGCGAAACCATAAAACTAACTCAAGCCCTAGCACTAGCAATAGCATGAAAGCTAAATCTAACTCTATGGCTGTCCCTAGCCCTAACCCTAACCCTAGCCCTGAACCTAACCCTAACCCTAGGCTTAACCCTAGACCGAGCACTAACCCTAAACCGAGACCTTGCCCTAACCCTTACTCTAACCCTAGCATTAACCCTAACCCTAACACTAGCCCTAGACCTAACGCTAACCTTAGTCCTAGCCCTAGCCCTAGCCCTAACACTAACCCTAAACCTAAAGCTAACCCTAGCCATAACCCCACCCTTACCCTAGCCCTAGGTCTAGCCCTAGCCCTAACCCAAACCCTAACCCTAGCCATAACCCTAACCCAAACCATAAACGAAGCACTAGCCATAGGCCTAGCCCTAACCCTAACCCTAACCCTAGCCCTAGCCTGAGCCCTAGCCCTTGACCTAGCCAAGCCCTAGCCCTAGCCCTAACCCTAACCCTTACCCTAGAACAAATCTGCCCGAGCCCTAGACCTAGCCCTAGCCATAGCCCTAACCATAACAATAGCCCTAGCCCTAACCCAAACCCTAGCCCTAAACCTAGCCCTTGCCCTAACCGTAACCCTAACCCTTTCCCTAACCATAACCCTAAACCTAGCCCTAGCCCTAACCCTAAACCTAGCCCTAGGCTTAATCCTAACACTAACCCTAACCCTAACCCTAACCCTAAAGCTAACACTAGCCCTAACCCTAACCCTAATCCAAGACCTAGCCCTATCCCTAACCCTTACCCTGAAACTAGCCGTGGCCTAAACCGTACCCTAACACTAATCCTAACCCTAATCCTAGCCCTAACCTAAACCACACCCTAAACCTAACACTAGCTCTAGCCCTAAGCCTAACCCAAACCCTAACCCTGCCCTAGCCCTATCCCTATCCCTAGCCCTAGCCATAAACCTAACCCTATCCCTAAACCTAACCCTAAACCTAAAACTAACCCTAGCCCTAGCACTAGCCCTATCCGTAGACCTAATCCTAATCCTAACCCTAGCGCTAGGCCTAACCCTAAACCTAATGCTAAACCTAGAAGTAGCCCTAAAAATAGCCCTAACCCTAACCCTAAACCTAACACTAACCCTAACCCTAAACCTAAACCTTGACCTAACCCTAGCCCTAACCCTTAACCTAACCCTAGCCTTGAATTAACCCTAACCCTAACCCTAACCCTAACTCTAACCCTAACGCACACTCTAAACCTAACCCTAGGCCTAGCCCTAAACCTAACCAAAACCCTAACCCTAACCCTAGCCCTATTCCTAACCGTAACCCTAGCCCTAACCCTAAACCTAGACCTAGCCCTAAACCTAACCCTAACCCTTGCCCTAGCCCTAGCCCTAGCCCTAACCCTAAACCTAACCATAGCCTAGCCCTTACCCTAACCCTAACCCTAGCACTAGCCCAAACCTTAAGCCTAACCCTAACCCAAACCCAAAGACAACACCAACTCCAAACCCAACCCTAACACTGACCCTAGCCTGAACCGTAACCCACACCCTAAACCTAACACTAGCCCTAGTCGTAACCCTAACCCGAACCCTAAACCTAACCGTAGCCCTAGCCCTATCCAAAACCTTACCCTAAACCTAGCCCTAGGCCTAACCCTAAGCCTAACTGTAATCCTAACCCTAACCCTGGCCCTAAACCCAACACACAGCCTTAACTTAACCATAGCCCTAACCCTAAACCTAACCCTAGCCCTAGCTCTAACCCTAACCCAAACCCTAACCCTAGCCCTAGCCCTAGCCCTAACACTAGCCCTAACCGTAAACCTAGTACTAGACCTAACCCTAACCCTAGTTCTAGCCCTAAACATAAACCTAGCCATAACCCTAAACCTAACCCTAACACTAACCCTAGCCCTAACCCTAACCCTAACCCTAACCCTAAACCTAAACTTAACCCTAGCCCTAGGCCTAACCTTAACCCTAACCGAAGCCATATTCCTAGCCCTAGCCCTAACACTAAAACTAGACATAGCCCTAACCCTTACCCTAACCCTAGCCCTAGCCCTAGCCCTAGCCCTAGCCAAACCTTAAGCTGAAACCTAACCCTAGCACTAACCATAACCCTAACCCTAAAACTAACCCTAGCCCTAGCCCTAACTCTAACCCTAACCCTAGCCCTAACACTAGCCCTAGCCATAGCCCTAACACTCGCCCTAGCCCTAAACCTAGCCCTAACCCTAGCCCTAAACCTAAACCTAACCCGAGACCTAGCCCTAACCCTAACACTAACCCTAGCCCTAGCCCTACCCTTACCCCTAGCCCTAACCCTAACCCTAACCCTAACCCTAGCCCTAACCCTAACTCTATCCCTAACCCTAGACCTAAGCCTAGTCCCAGGACTAACCCGAAAACTAACCCTAAACCTAGCCCTAACCCTAACCCTAGCCCTAAACCTAACCCTGACACTAACCCTAGCTCTAGCTCTAACCCTAACACTCATGCTAGCCCAATCTGTAGCCCAAAACCTAACCCTACCCCTAACCCTAGCCCTAAAACTAACCCTAACGCTAGCCCTAACCCTAACCCTAGCCCTAAATCTAACCCTAAACCTAGTCCTAACACTAACCCTAACCCTAACCCTAGCTCTAACACTAACCCACACCCTAAACCTAACCCTAGCACTAGCCCTAATCCTAACAAAAACCCTAAACCTAGCCCTAGCCCTAGCATTACCATAGTCCTAGCCGTAACCCTAACCCTAGCCCTAGACCTAATGTAAACCCTAACTCTTGCCCGAGCCCTAACTCTAGCCCTAACCCTAACCTAAACCTAGCCCCAGGCCCTACCCTAACGCTAACACTAACCCTAAGCCTTGCCCTAGCCCTAAAACAGGCCAAACCCTACCCCAACCCTAGCCCCAGCCATAGCCCTAACCCTAACCCAAGCCCTAGCCCTAGCCCTAGCCCTAGACATAACCCTAACCTTAAACCTAAACCTAGTCCTAACCCAAACCCTAACACTAACCCTAGCCATAGCCCTAGCCATAAATCTAACACTAACCCTAAACCTAGCCCTAGCCCTAAACTAATGCTAGCCCTAACCCTAACACTAAAGCTAACCCTAGCCCTAGGCCTAACCCTAACCCTAGCCCTAAACCTAACCCTAACCCTAACCCTAGCCCTAACCCTAAACCAAGCCATAGCCCTATTCCTAACACTTACCCTAACCCTAGCCCTAACCCTAATCCTAATCCTAACCATAGCTATAACCCTAACACACAAACTAAACCTAACCCTAACCCTAGACCTAACCCTAACCCAAACCTTAACCCTAGCCCAAGCCCAAATCCTAACCCTAGCGCTAACCCTAAACCTAGCCCTATTCCTACACCTAACCCTAGTCCTAGCCCTAATGCTAAACCTAGTCCAAGCCCTAACCCTAACCCTAGTCCTACGCATAACCCTAACACTAACCCTAACCCTAGACTAGGCCTAACCCTAACCTTAACCCTAACCCTAGCCCTAAACCTAAACCTTACCTTAACCCTAACCCTAACACTAGCCCTAGCCCTAGAACTAACCATAACACTAACAATAAACCTAACAATAGTACTAACACTAACCCTAACCCTAGTGCTAGACCTAGCCCTACCCCTAGCCTGAACACTAACCCTAAATCTAGCCTTAGCCCTAACCCTAACCCAAACACTAACGCTAGCCCTAGCCCTAACCCTAACCTTAACCCAAAACCCTAGCCCTAACCCTAAACCTTACCTAAACCCTAACCCTAACACTAGCCCTGACCCTAGCCCTACCCCTAAAACTAACAATAACCTAGCCCTAGCCTTAAACCTAACCCTAACCCTAAACCTAAGCCTAAACCTAAGCCTAAACCTAACCCTAGCCCAAGACCTAACCCTAACCCTAATCCTAACACTAACCCGAACAGTAGCCCTAGCCCAATCCCCAACTCTTAACCTAACACTAGCCATAGCCCTATACCTAACCCTAACCGTAACCCTAAGCCTAACCCTAAACATAGCCCCAGCCCTAGACCTAAACCTAAACCTAACCCTAACACTAACCGTAAACCTAACACTAAATCTTGCCCTAACCCTAACACTAATCCTAGTGCTAGCCCTGACACTAACCCTAACACTAGACCTAATCCTAGCCCTAGGCCTAACCCTAGCCCCAACCCTAACCCTAACCCTAACCCTAACCCTAAACCTAACCCTAACCCTAACCCTAAACCTATCCCTAACCCTAGTCCTAACCCTAACCCTAACCCTAACCCTAACCATAACCCTAACCTTAACCCTAACAATAGCCTTAGACCGAGCCCTAGCCCTAACACTAAACCTAGCCCTAGCCCTAGGCCTAAACCTAACCTTAACACTTGCCCAAACCCTAGACCTAACCCTAACCCTAACCCTAGCCCTAGCCCTAATCCTAACCCGAGCACTAACCCTAAAGCTAAACCTAAGCCTAACCCTAAACCCAACCCTAGCCATGGGCCTAAAACTAACCCAAATCCTAGCCCTAGCCTTTACCCTAACCCCTACCATAACCCTAACCCTTACCCTAATCCTAGCCCTAACCGTAACTCTACCCTTAACTCTAACACTAGCCTAGCCATAGCACTAACCCTAAACCTAACCATAGCCCTAACCCTAACCCTAGCCCTTCCCTAACCCTAACACTAACCCTAGCCCTAACCCTAGCCCTAGCCAAAACCCTAACCCTAACCCTAGCCTTCGCCCTAGCTTTAGCCCTTACCCTAAGCTTAAAACTAACCCTAGCCCTAACCCTGACCATAACCCTAAACCTAACTCTAGCCCTAAACCCAACACAAGCCCTAAACGTAACCCTAGCCCTAACCCTAGCCCTAGCCCTAGCCCTAGCCCTAACCCTAGCCCTAACCCTAATCTAAACCTAACCCTAGCCCTAACCCTAACCCTAGCCTTAAACTTAACCCTAACCCTAACCCTATAACTAGCCCTAAATCTAACCCTAACCATAGCCCCAGCCCTAGCCATAACCCTTACCGTAACCCTAGCTGTAGCCCTAAACCTAACCCTAACAATAGCTCTAACCCTAACCCACATCTTAAACCTAACGCTAGCCCTAGGCCTAACCCCAGCCCTAGACCTAGTCCTAAACCTAACCCTAGCTCTAACCCTAACCCTAGCCCTAGCAATATCCTAACCCTAGTCACAGCCCTAACCCTAATCCTATCCCTAGCCCTAACCCTAACCCTAGTGCTAGACCTAGCCCTAGCCTTAGCGCAAACTCTACCCCTCAACCTAGCCCTAGCCCAGGCCCTAACCTTAACCCTAAACCTAACCGTAGCCCTAGCCCTAGCCTAGCCCTAGACTAACCCTAACCCTAAAACTAACCCTAGCACTAACCATAACCCTAACTCTAGCACAAATCCTAGCCCTAGCCGTAACCCTATCCCTAACACTGGCCCTAGCCCTAACCCTAACCGTAGCCTTAACTCCAACGCTAACCCTATACCTAAACCTAGCCTTAGACCTAACCCTAACCCTAACCCTAGCCCTAACCGTAACCGTAACCCTAACCCTAACCTAACCCAAACCCTAGCCCTAGCCCTAACCCTAACCCAAACCATAGCCCTAACCCTAACCCTAGACCTATCCCTAACCCTAACCCTAACCTTAGCCCTAACTCTACACCTAGACAAATCCCTAACCGTAACCATAACCCTAGCCCTCGACCTAGCCAAAGACCTAACCTAACACTAAGCCTAACCCTAGTCCTAACGGTAACCCTAACCCTAACACTAACCCAAGCTAAGCCCGAACCCTAACCCTAGTCCTAACCCTAACCCTAGCACTAGCACTAACCCTAACCCTAACCCTAGTCCTAGCCCTAACCCTAATCCTAACCCTAACACTAGTGCTAACCATAACCAATGCCCAAACACTAGTCCTAGTGCTAGCCCTTGCCCTAAACCTAACCTTAATCGTAACCCTAGCCCTAACCCTAAACCTTACCTTGAACATAAACCTAACACTAGTCCTAGCCCTAACCCTAACCCAAACCCTAGCCCTAGCCTTAACCCTAACTCTAACCCTAACCGTAGCCCAAGACCTAACCCTAACCATAACGCCAGCCACAGTCTTAATCCTAGCCTTAACCCTAACCCCAGCCCTAATCCTAACCCACACCTAAACCTTACACTAGCCTTAGCTCTAACCCTAATCCAAACTCAAACCAAGCCCTAGCTCTAGGCCTAAACCTAAACCTAGCCCTAGCCCAGCACTAGCCCTAACCCTAACCCTAACCATAACCCTAGCCCTAGCCCTAACACTAACCCTAACCCTAGCCCTAGACCTAGCCCTAGGACTAACACAAACCCTAACCCTAACCCTAGCCCTAATCCTAAACCTATCCCTAACGCTAACCCTAACGATAGCCTTAGCCCTAGCCCTAACCCTAAACCTAACCCTACCCCTAGGCGTAGCCCTATGAATAACACAAACCCCAACATGAACCCCAGCCCTAACCCTAACGCTAGCCCTAGACCTATCCCTAACCTTAGCCCTAACCCTAACCCTAACACTAATCCTAGCCCTAACGCTAACCCTAACCCTAGCCCTAAAATAGCCCAACCCTAAAACTAGACCTAACCCTAACCCTAGCCCTAGCACTAATCCTAACCCTAGTCCTAGAACTTACCCTAACCCGAGCCCTAGCCCTAACCCTAACCCTAGTGCTAGCCCTAGCCCTAGCCCTAGCCAAAACACTAACCCTAAACCTAGCCCTAGCACTAACCCTCACCCTAACCCTTACGCTAGTCCTAGCCTTAAACCTAATCTTAAATGTAACCCTAAACTTTACCTTAATCCTAACCCTAACATTCGCCCTAGCCCTAGACCTAACACTAACCCTAACCCTAACCCTAGCCCCAGACTTAACTCTAACCCTAACCCTAACCCTAGCTCAGCCCTAACCTGAACCCTAACCCTAACACTAACCCTAACCCTAGCCCTAGCCCTAACATTAACCGTAACCCTAATCCAACACCAACAACAACTCCAACCCCAACCCCAACCCTAAACCTGACCCTAGCCTGAACCCTAAACCACAACCTAAACTTAACACTAGGCCTAGCCGTAACCCCAACCTGAGCCCTAACCCTAACCCTAGCTCTAGCCCTAGCCCTAACTCTAACCCTAACCGTAGCCCTAGCCCTAACCCTAGCTCTAGCCTAACCCTAATCCTAACCCTAGTCCTAACCGTAACCCTAAACCTAACACTAACCCTAGCCCTAGCCCAAAACCTAACCCTAGTCCTAAATCTAACCCTAGCCCCTAGCACTAAACCTAACCCTAGTCCTAGCACTAACTCTAACCTTAACCCTAGCCCTGATCGTAACCCTAGTGCTAGCCCTAGGCCTAGCCCTAGCCCAAACACTAAAATAACGCTAGCCCTAGCCCTAACCATAAACTTAAACGTAACCTTAGCCCTAACCCTAAACCTTAACACTAACACTAACACTAGCACTAGACCTAGACCTAACCCTAACCCTAACCCTAACCCTAGCCCTAACCCTAACACTAACACTAACCCTGACCCTAGCCCAAGCCCTAACCCTAACCCTAACCATAGCCCTAACCCTAACTTAACACTAACCCTAGCCCTAACCCTAATCCAACAACAACACAATACCAACACCAACCCAACCCTAACCCTCACCATAGCCTGAACCCTTCCCCACACCTTAACCCAACACTAGCCCTAACCGTAATCCTAACCCAAACCCTAAATTTAAGCCTAGACCTAGCCCTAGCCCTAACTCTAACCCTAAGCCTAACCCTAGCCCTAGGCCTACCCCTAGCCCTAGCCTAACCCTAACCCTAACCGTAGTCCTAACCGTAACCCTAACCCTAACACTAACCCTAGCCATAGCCCTAACCATAACCATAGTGAAAGCCCAGGCCGAGCCCTAGACCAAACCCTAACCTAACACTAGCTCTAGCCCTAACCCTAAACCTAACCCTAATGCTAACACTAGCCCTAACACTAAACTTTACCTTAAA
This sequence comes from Sylvilagus bachmani, assembly GCA_015711505.1. Classification (NCBI taxonomy): domain Eukaryota; kingdom Metazoa; phylum Chordata; class Mammalia; order Lagomorpha; family Leporidae; genus Sylvilagus; species Sylvilagus bachmani. The sequence continues at coordinate 48,507,286 of CM027399.1, forward strand.
CCTAACCCTAACACTGGCCCTAGCCCTAGACAAAACCCTAAGCCTAACCCTAACACTAACCGTAACTTTAGACCTAGCCCTAAACCTAAACGTAACTCTAAACCTAACCCTAACCTTAACCCTAGGCAAAGCCCTAGCCCTAACCCTAACCCCAGCCCCAACGCTAACCCTAAACCTAACCCTAACAATATCCCTAGCCCTGACCCTAACCCTAACCATAACCGTAGCTCTACTCCTATCCCTAGCACTAGCCGAACCCTAACCCAAACCATAACCCTAACCCTAACACTCACCCTAACACTAAACTAACCCTAACCCTAAACCTAACCCGAACTCTAGCCCTATCCACAGCTCTAACCCTAAACCTAAACCTAACCCTAGCCCTAGCCCTAACCCTAAATCTAAGGCTTCCCTAACAATAACTGTAAACCTAAACCTAACCCTAGCCCTAGCCCTAACCCTAAATCTAACCCTAAACTTAACACTAGGCCTAGCCCTAACCTAAACCTAAACCTAGCCCTAGCCCTAGCCCTAGCCCTAGCCCTAAAGCTAACCCTAGCCCTAGCCCTGGCCCTAGCCATAACCCTAACCCTAGCCCTAACCCTAACCCTCACCCTAAACCTATCACTAGCCCTAGCTCTAACGCTAATCCAAACCCTAAACCAGACCCTAGCCCTAGCCCTAGCCCTAGCCCTAGCCCTAGCCAAAAACCTAACCAAAACTCTAGCCCTAGCTCTAGCCCTAACCCTAACCCTAACCACAACCCTGGCCCTGACCCTAACCCTAGCACTAGCTTTAGCCCTAGGACTACCCTAACCCTAGCCCTAACACTAACCTTAGCCCTAAACCTAACCCTAA
>CM027399.1:48508643-48542762 GCA_015711505.1 Sylvilagus bachmani
ATAACCCTAGACGTAGCCCTAGACCTAGCCCTAAACCTAACCCTAACCCTAACCCTAGCCCGAACCCGAACCCTAACCCTAACCGTAAACCTAGCCCGAACCCTAACCCTAATCCTAACCCTAGACCAATCCTTAACCCTAGCCCTAGTCCTAACCCTAACCACAACCCTAAACCTAAAGCTAACCCTAGCCCTGGCCCTAAAACTAACCCTAACCCTAAACCTAAATCCAGCCCTAGCCCTAAAACTAACCCTAAACCTAGCCCTAGCCCTAGCCCTAACTCTAAACATAATCCTAACCCTAACCCTAGCCCTAGCCCTAGACCTAGCCATAAACTTAACACTAACCCTAGCCCTAACGCTAACACTAAACCTAAACCTAGACCTAGCCCTAGACATAACCCTAGACGTAGCCCTAGACCTAGCCCTAAACCTAACCCTAACCCTAACCCTAACCCTAGCCCGAACCCGAACCCGAACCCTAACCCTAACCGTAAAACTAGCCCTAACCTTAACCCTAATCCTAACCCTAGACCAATCCATAACCCTAGCCCTAGCCCTAACCCTAACCCCAACACTAAACCTAAACCTAATGCTAGCCCTGGACCTAAGACTAACCCAAACTTAAAACTAAACCTAGCCCTAGCCCTAAAACTAACTCTAAACCTAGCCCTAGCCCTAGCCCTAGCCCTAGACCTAGACCTAGCCCTAGACCTAGACCTAGAACTAGAACTAGAACTAGAACTAGAACTAACCGTAAACCTAGCCCGAACCCTAACCCTAAACCTAACCCTAGACCAATACTTAACCCTAGCCCTATCCCTAGCCCAAACCCTAACTCTGACCCTAGCCCTAGCCCTAACCCTAACACCAACCCTAAACCTAAACCTAACCCTAGACCTGGCCCTAAAACTAACCCTAACCCTAAATCTAAACCTAGTCCTAGCCCTAAAACTAACCCTAACCCTAGCCCTAGCACTAGCCATAACCATAACCATAACCCTAACCCTAGTCCTACCCTAACCCTAAAAAAACTTAACCCTAAACCTAGCCCTAGCCCTAGCCCTAGCCCTAAACATAAACAAATTCTAAATCTAACCCTAACCCTAGACGTAGCCCTACCCTACCCCTAAACCTAACACTAGCCGTAGCCCTATCCCTAAACCTAAACCTAAACCTAGCCCTAACTCTGACCCTAATGATTAGCTTAGACATGGATCTAGTCATAACCCTAGCCCTAGGACTAGACCTAGGCTTAACCCTAACCATAAACCTAGAACTAGCACTAAACTAAAAATTAACCCAAGCCCTAAACCTAACCCTAACCCTAGACCCAGCCCTAGCCCTAACCCTAACCCTAACCCTAGCCATAGCCCTATCCCTAATACTAAACCTAAACCTAGCCCTAACCCTAACCCTAATGATAACCCTAGACCTAGATCTAGCCATAACCCTAGCCCTAGGCCTAGACCTAGGCCTAACCCTAACCCTAACCCTAGCCGTAGCCCTAACCCAAAAATTAACCCAAGCCCTAAACCTAATGCAATCCCTAGTCCTAGCCCTAACACTAACCCCAACCCTAACCCTAACCCTAGCCCTAGGCCTTATCCTGTCCCTAACGCTAACCCTAGCCCGAACCCTAACCCACACCTAAACCTAAACCTAGCCCTATCCCTAACCTTAACCTGAACCCAAACCCTAGCCCAAGCCCTAGCCCTAGCGCTAACCCGAAACCTAAACCTAAACCTAACCCTAGCCCTGGCCCTAAAACTAACCCTAAACCTAAACCTAAACCTAGCCCAACCCTAAAACTAAACCTAACTCCAGCCCTAGCCCTAGCCATAACCATAACCATAACCCTAACCAAAGCCCTAGCCCTAACCCTAACCCTAAACCTAGCCCTAGCCGTAGCCCTAACCCTAAACGTAATCCTAAACCTACCCCTAGCCCTAGCCCTAGACCTAGCCATAAACTTAACACTAACCCTAGCCCTAATGCTAACACTAAACCTAAACCTAGACCTAGCCCTAGACATAACCGTAGCCCTAGCCCTAGACCTAGCCCTAACCTTAACCCTAACCCTAACCCTAGCCCGAACCCTAACCCTAGCCCTAAACCTAACACTAGCCCTAGCTCTAACCATAAACCGAAAACTAACCCTAACCCTAAACGTAACCCTAGCGCTAGCCCTAGCCCTAGCCCTAGCACTTACAGTAGCCCTAATCCTAGCCCTAGTCCTAGCCCTAACCCTAAATCTAACCCTAACCCTAGCCCTAACCCTAGCCCTAACACTAGCCCTAAAACTAAACCTAACCCTAGCCATAGCCCTAGCTCTAACCCTAAACCTAAACCTAACCTAGCCCTAGCCCTAGCCCTAACCCTAACCCTAACCCAAGCCCTAACCCTACCCTAGCCCTAGAACTAACTCAAAACCTAACCCTAACCCAGGGCCTAGCCCTAGCCCTTACCCTAACCCTAACCTAGCCCTAACCCTAACCCTAGCCCTAACCCTAACCAAAATCCTAATCCTAACCCAAGCCCTAGACCTAGACCTAGCCCTAAACCTAAATCTAACGCTAACCCTAGCCCTAACCCTATCCCTAAACATAACCCTAACCCTAGACCTAGCCCTAGCACTATTCCTAACCCTAACCCTAGCCGTAGCCCTATCCCTAATCCTAAACCTAAACCTAGCCCTAAACCTAAACCTAATGATAACCCTAGACCTAGATCTAGCCATAACCCTAGCCCTAGGCCTAGACCTAGGCCTAACCCTAGCCCTAGCCCTAACCCAAAAATTAACCCAAGCCATAAACCTAACCCTATCCCTAGTCCTAGCCCTACCCCTAACCCCAACCCTAACTCTAACCCTAGCCCTAGGCCTTATCCTGTCCCTAACGCTAACCCTAGCGCGAACCCTAACCCACACCTAAACCTAAACCTAGCCCTAGCCCTAACCCTAACATGAACCCTAACCCTAGCCCTAGCCCTAGCCCTAGCACTAACCCGAAACCTAAACCTAAACCTAAACCTAGCCCTGGCCCTAAAACTAAACCTAACACTAAACCTAAACCCAGCCCTAGCCCTAAAACTAACCATAACTCCAGCCCTAACCCTAGCCCTAGCCCTAGCCCTAACCCTAACCCTAAACCTAACCCTAAACCTAGCACTAGCCGTAGCCCTAACCCTAAACGTAATCCTAAACCTAACCCTAGCCCTAGCCCTAGACCTAGCCATAAACTTAACACTAACCCTAGCCCTAACGATAACACTAAATCTAAACCTAGCCCTAACCCTAGACATAACCCTAGACATAGCCCTAGCCCAAGCCCTAAACATAACCCTAACCCTTAACTCATGACCGAACCCTAACACACACCATAAATCTAACAATAGCCCTAGCTCTAACCCTAAACCGAACCCTAACCCTAACACTAACCATAACCCTAGCCCTAGGCCTAGCCCTAGCCCTAAATGTAACCCTAGCCCTAACCCTAAAACTAACCCTAGCCCTAGGCCTAGCCCTAGCCTAACCCGAAACCTAGCCCTAACCCTAACCAAAATCTAACCCTACACCTAGCCCTAACCCTAGCCCTAGCCCTAGGCCGAAACCTAACCCTAACCCTATACCTAGAGCAAGGCCTAGCCCTAACCCTAACCCTAACACGATCCCGAACCCTAACGCACACCCTAAACATAACACTACCCCTAGCTCTAACCATAAACCGAACCCTGGCCCTAGCACTAATCTTAAACCTAACCTTAGCCCTAGCCCTAAAGTTAACCCTAATCCTAACCCTAACCCTAGCCCTAACACAAACCCTAGCCCTAGCCCTAGCCCTAACCCTAACCCTAAACCTAACCTAGGCCTAGCCCTAGCCCTAAACCTAACCGTAACCTTAACCATAAACTTAACCCTAACACTAACCCTAACCCAAGCCCTAACCATAACCCTAGACTTAACCCTAGCCCTAACCCTAAGCCCAACCATAACCCTAACCCTAGAGCTAGGCCTAGCCCTAACTCTAACCCTAAATTCAGTCCGAACCATAACTCACAACTTAAATATAACACTAGCCCTAGCTCGAACCCTGAAACAAACCATAACCCTAAACCTAGCCCTAACCCTAGCCGTAACCCTATTCCTAATCCTAACCCTAACCCTAAACCTAGTCCTAGGCCTAGCCCTAACCCTAACCCTAACTCGAGCCAGAACCCTAACCCACACCCTAAGCCTAACCCTAGCCCTAGCTCTAACCCTAACCTGAACCCTAACAGTAACCTTAACCGTTACCCTAGCGATAGACCTAGCCCTAGCCCTAACGGTAACCCTAACCCTAACCCTAGCCCTAGCCCTAGCCCTAAACCTAAACCTAACACTCCCTAGCCCTAGCCCTAAACCTAACCCTAAACCTAAGCCTAGCCCTAACCCTACCCTAATGCGAATCCTAGACCTAGCCCTAGCCCTAACCCTAACCCTAACCCAGCCCTAAACCTGACCCTAGCACTAGTCTTAGCCCTAAACCTAACCCCAAACTTAACCCTAAACCTAGACCTAGGCCTTATCCTAAACCTAAACCTAAACCTAAACCAAGCCCGAAACCAAACCCACACCTTAAACCTAACACTAGCCCTACATCTAACCCTAACCCGAACCCACACCCAAGCCCTAGCCCAAGCCCTAGCACTAACCCGAAACCTAACCCTAACCCTAGTCCTTGCCTTAAACCTAAACCCAACCATAAACCTAAAACTAACACTAGCCCTGGCCCTAAATTAGCCCTAACCCTAAAACTATCCCTAACCCTAGCCCTAAAAGTAACCCTAACTCTAGCCCTAGCCCTATCCATAACCCTAAACCTAACCCTAAACCTAGCCATAGCCCTAGCCCTAACCCTAAATCTAACAATTTCCCTAGCCTTAACCCTGAGCCTAACCCTAGCACTGCCCTAGCCCAAGCCCTAATCCTAACCCTAAACCTAACCCTAGCCCTAGCCCTAGTCGTAACGCTAACCCTAACCCTAACCCTAGCCCTAACCGTAACCCTAACCCTAACCCTAAACCTAACCTTTACCCTAACCCTAGACCTAGCCCTAACCCTAACCCTAACCATAGCCCTAACTATAACCATAGACCTATCCCTAACCATAAAACCTAACCCTAACCCTAACACTAACTCTACACCTAGACAAAGCCCTAACCCTATCCCTAACCCTAGCCCTCGACCTAGCCGTAGCCCTAACCCTAAATTTAAACTTAACCCTAACCATAACCATTACCATAACCACAAACCTAACCCTAAACCTAGACCTAGCCCTAGCCCTCACCCTAAACCTAATCCTTACCCTAACCCTAGCCCTAGCCTTAGACCTAGCCCTAACACTAACCCTAACCCTAGCCATCACCCTAACCCTAAACCTAACCGTAGACCAACCCTAGACATAAACCTAGACATAGCCCTAGCCCTAGCCCTAACACTAACCCTAACCCTAGCCATAGCCCTAGCCCTAGATCTAGCCCTAGCCATAGCCCAAACCCTAACCGTAGCCCTAGCCCTAGTACTAACCCTAAACCTAGGCATAGCCCTTGCCCTAATACTAACACCAACACTATCCCTAACCTTAACCCTAAAGCTAACCCTAGCCCTATCCCTAAAACTAACCCTAACCCTAAACCTAACCCTTAACCTAACCCTGGCCCTGGCCTTAAAACTAACCCTAAAAGTAACCCTAGTCCTAGCCCTTGCCATAACCCCAACGCTAACCCTAACCCTAACCCTAACCCTAACCCTAACCCTAACAATAGCCCTAGTCCTAGACCTAACCCTAACTCTAACCTAACCCTAGCCCTAACCCTAACAGTAACCCTTACCCTAACCCTAGCCCTCGCCCTAACCCTAGGCCTAGCCGTAACCCTAACACTAGACCTATGCTGACCCTAACCCTAACCCTAAATATAGCCCTAACTCTGCACCTAGACAAAGCCCTAACCCTATCCCTAACCCTTGCCCTCGACCTAGCACTAGCCCTAACCTTAACTTTAAACCTAACGCTAGCCCTAAACCTAACCGTAACCCTAACCCTAATCCTAGCACTAACCCTAGCCCTAAACCTAACCCTAGCCATAGGCTTAGCCCTAGCCCTAGCCATAACCCTAACCCGAACCCTAATCCTAAAACTACCCCGAGGCCTAGCCTAACCCTAACCCTAACCCTAACCCTAACCCTAATCCTAACCATAACACTAAACCTAACAATAACCTTAGCCCTAGCCTGAACCCTAACCTTAGTCCTACCCCTAACCCTAGCCCTAGTACTAACCCTAACCCTACACCTTGCCCTAACCCTAACCCTAAACCTAGCCCAAAACCTAACCCTAGCCCTAGCCCTAGCCCAAACACTAATCCTAATGCTATCCCTAGACCTAAACCTAACCTTAACCGTAACCCTAGCACTAACTCTGAACCTTACCTTAACCCTAACCCTAACACTCGCCCTAGCCCTAGACCTAACCCTGACCCTAAACATAACTAGCCATAGCCTTAACCCTAACCCTAACCCTAACCCTAATCCTAACAATAACCCTAACCCTAGCCCAAGCCCTAAACCAAACCCGAACCCTTGCCCCAGCCCTAACGCTAGTCTTAACCCTAACCCTAGACCTAATCGTAACCCAAGCCTAAACCTTACCCTAGCCTTAGCTCTAAACCTAATCCAAACCCTAAACCAAGCCCTAGCCCTAGGACTAACCCTAACCCAATCCTAGCCCTAGCCCTAGACCTAGCACTAAACCTTAACTTAACCCTGACCCTAACACTAGCCCTAACCCTAACCCTACAACTAGGCCTAGCCCTAGGACTAACCCAAACCCTAACCCTAAACCTAGCCTGAACCCTAACCCTAATCCTAGCCCTAACCTAGCCCTAGGACTAACCCCAACCCTAACCCTAACCCTAGCCCTATCCCTATCCCTAACACTAGCCCTAACCCTAACCCTAATGCTAGCCCTAGCCCCAGCCCTAACCCTAACCCTAAACCTAGCCCTAGGCCTGGCCCTAGGACTAACACAAACCCTAACACAAACCCTAGCACTAACGCTAACCCTAGCAATAACCATAACCCTAACGCTAGCCCTAGACCTGGCCCTAGGACTAACACAAACCCTAACACAAACCCTAGCACTAACGCTAACCCTAGCAATAACCATAACCCTAACGCTAGCCCTAGACCTAGCCCTAACCCTAGCCCTAACCCTAATCCTAACCCTAGCCCTAGACCTAACCCTAAACCTAGCCCTAACCCTAACCCGATCACTAGCACTAACCATAACCCTAGTCCTAGAACTTACCCTAACCCTAGCCCTAGCCCTAACCCTAACCCTAGTGCTAGCCATAGCCCTAGACCAAGCCCAAACCCTAACCCTAACCCTAATGCTATCCCTAGCTCCAAACATAACCTTAACCCTAACCCTAGCCCTAACTCTAAACCTTGCCTTAATCCTATCCCTAACGCTCACACTTTCCCTAGAACTAACCCTAACCCTAACCCTAACCCAAACGCTAGCCCTAGCCCTAGACTTAACCCTAACCATAACCCTAACCCTAACCCTAACCCTAAACCTACCACGAGCTCAGCCTTAACCCAAACACTAAACATGGCCCAGCCCTAAACCTAACCCTAACCCTAGCCCTAACCCTAACCTTAACCCTAACCCTAACTCAACACCAACAACAACCCCAACCCCAACCCTAAACCTGACCCAAGCCTGAACCCTAACCCACAACCCAAACTTAACACTAGCCCTAACCATAACCCTAACCCGAACCCTAACCTAACCCTAACCCTAGCCCTAGCCCTAGCCATAGGCCTAGCCCTAACTCTAACCCTAACCCTAACCGTAGCCCTAGCCCTATGCCTAAACCTAGCATAACCCTAACCCTAACCCTAGTTCTAACCGTAACCCTAAACCTAACACTAACCCTAGCCCTAGCCCTAGCCCTAACCCTAACCCTAACCCTAACCCTAACCCTAACTCTAAACTTAGCCCTAGCCGTAGCCCTAACTCTAAACATAATCCTAAACCTAAACCTAGCCCTAGCCCTAGACCTAGCCAAAAACTTAACACTAACCCTAGCCCTAACGCTAACACTAAACCTAAACCTAGACCTAGCCCAAGATATAACCCTCGACATAGCCCTAGACCTAGCGTAAACCTAACCCTAACACTAAACCTAACCCTAAACCGAACCCTACCCCTAACCCAAACCGTAAAACTAGCCCTAACACTATCCCTAATCCTAACCCTAGACCAATCCTTGACCCTAGCTGTAGCCCTAACCCTAACCCCAACACTAAACCTAAACCTAATCATAGCCCTGGCCCTAAAACTAAGCCAAATCTTAAAATTAAACCTAGCCCTAGCCCTAGCCCTAAAACTAACCCTAACACTAGCCCTAGCCCTAGCCCTAGCCCTAGACATAACCATAACCATAACCCTAAACCCTAGCCCTAGCCCTAACCCTAATCCTAACCCTAGCCCAAGCCATAACCCTAACCCTAACCCTAGCCCTATTCCTAACCTTAGCCCTAACACTAATCCAACCTCAACAAAACACCAACACCAACCCAACCCTAACCGTGACCCTAGCTTTAACCCTAAACCAACCCTTAACCCAACACTAGCCCTAGTCGTAACCTAAAACCAAACCCTAGCCCAACCCTAAACCAAACCCTAACCCTAGCCCTAACCCTAGCCCTAGCCTGACCCTAAGCCTAACCCTAGTCCTAACCGTAACCCTAACCCTAACACTAACCCTAGCCCTAGCCCTAACCCTAACCCTAACACTAACGCTAGCCCTAGCCCTAGCCCTAGCACTAACCCTAAAAATACCCCTAGCCCTAGCCCTAGCCCTAACCATAACCCTAACCCTAATTCTAGCCCTAACCCTAACCCACAACCTAAACCTAAACCTAACCCTAACTCTAACCCTAATCCAAATCCTAAACCAAGACCTAGCCCTAGCCCTAGCCGTAACACTAATCCTAACCCTAGTCCTAGCCCTAACCATAACCCTAACCCTAACCCTAACCCTAGCCCTAAAGCTAAACCTAATCCTAGACCTAACCCTAAACCTAGCCCAAGCCCTAAACCTAACCCTAGCCCTAGACCCAACCCTAACCCAAACCCTAACCCTAGCCCTAGTGCTAGCCCTAGCCATAACCCTAACCCTAACCCTAACACTAGCCCTAGCCCTAACCCTAACCATAGTCCTAGCCCAAACCCTAACCCTAGCCCTAGCCATAACCCTAACCATAGTGCTAGACCTGGCCAGGGCCCTAGACCAAACCTTAACCCTAACCCTAGATCTAGCCCTAACCCTAACCCTAACCCTAACGCTAAACCTAGCCCTCACCATAAAATTTACCTTAACCCTAACCCTAACACTAGCCCTAGCCCAAGACAAAAACCCTAACTCTAACCCTAACCCTAACCATACCGGTAGCCCTAAACCTAAACCTAACCCTAGCCCTAACCCTAAACTTAACCGTAGCCCAAGCCCTAGCCCTAACCCTAACCCCAGCCCCAGCCCTAACCTTTACCCTAACCCTAGAACTAGCTGTAACCATAACCCTAACCATAAACCCCAACCCCAACAACAACCCCAACAAAAACTCCAACCCTAAAACTGACCCTAGCCTGAATCCTAACCCACACCCTAAATCTAACACTAGCCCTAGCCGTAACTCTAACCCGAAACCTAACCCTAAACCTAGCCTTAGCCCTAGCCTTAAACCTTACCCTAAACCTAGCCCTAGCCCTAACCCTAACCGCAACCCTAACCCTATACTAAGCCTAACATTAAACCTAACCCGAACAATAGCCCTAACCTTATCGCTAACCCTAGCACTAACCCTAACAATAGCACTAGTCCTAACACTAACCCTAACCCTAACCCTAACCCTATCCCTATCCCTAACCCTAACCCTAGCCATAGCTCTAACCCTAACCCTAACCGTACACCTAACCCTAACTCTAACCCTGGCCCTACCCCTAACCCTAACACTAACCCTAGCCCTAACCCTAGCCCTAGCCCTAAACCTAACCCTTGCCCTAGGCCTAGCCCTAGTCCTAACCCTAACCCTAGCCCTAACCCTAACCATAACCACAACCCTAGCCCTACCCCTAACCCTAACCCTAACCCTGGTCTAGCCCTAGGACTAAACCTAACCCTAGCCCTAACATTAACCTTAGCCCTAACCCTAACCCTAATGCTAGCCCTAGCCCTAGCCCTAACCCTAGCCCTAACGCTAGTTCTAAACCTTACCCACACCGTAAAAATATCCCTAGCCCTAGCCCTAACCAGAAACTAAACACTAACCATAGCCCTAGCCCTAACCTTAACCGTAGTGCTAGCCCTAGCCCTAGCCCAAACCCTAACCCTAACACTAGCGCTACACTAACCCTAAACCTAACCCTAATCTAGTCCTAGCCCTAACCCTAACCATAGCCCTGGCCCTAACCCTAACCCTATTGCAAGCCATAGCCCTAGCCCTAGCCCAAACCCTAACTCTAGCCCTAACCCTAGTTCTAACCCTAACACTAATTCTACTCCTAACCCTAACCATAACTCTAGCCCTAACCCTAGTTCTAACCCTAACACTAATTCTACTCCTAACCCTAACCCTAACTCTAGCCCTAGCCCTAAACCTAACCCTTGTGCTAGCCCTAGCCCTAGCCCAAACCATAACCCTAACCCTAGCCCAAGACCTAACCTTAACTCTGTCCCTAACTCTAGTGCTTGTCTGAACCTTAACCTTAGCCCTAGCCCTACCCTAACCCTAGTGCTAGCACGAGCCCAAGACATAATCCTAGCCCTATTCTAAGCCTAGCCCTAACCCTAAAAATTACCTTAACCCTAACCCTAACACGAGCCCTAGTCCTAACCAAACCCAACAACAACCCCAACCCCATTCCCAAGACTAACCTGACCCTAGCATGAACACTAACACACACCCTAAACTAATGCTAGCCCAGTTGTAACCCTAACCGGAACCCTAACCCAAACCTTAGCCCTAGCGCTAGACCTAAACCTAACCCTAACCTTACCCAAACCGTAGCCCTAGCCCTATCACTAACCCTTACCCTAACACTAGACCTGGCCCTAAACCTAACCCACACTCTAAACGTAACCCTAGCCCTAGCCCTAAGCCAAAGCCAAACCCTAACCCTAGCAATAGCCCTAGCCCAAGCCCTAGCCATATCCCTAACCCTAACCCTAGTCCTAGCCCTAACCCTAAACCTCGTCCAAGCCATAACCCTAACCCTAGTGCTAGCCCTAGCAGTAGTTAGCCCAAACCCTAACCCTAACCCTAACCCTAGCCATAACCCTAACCCTAACCCTAACCCTAGACTAGGCCTAACCCTAACCTTAACCCTAACCCTAGCGCTAACCTAAACCTTACATAAACCCTAACCCTAACACTAGCCCTAGCACTAGAACTAACCCTAACACTAACCCTAACCCTAACGCTAGCCCTAGACCTAACCATAACTCTAGTGCTAGACCTAGCCCCACCCCTGCCTGAACCCTAACCCTAACCCTAGCGCTAGACCTAACACTAACACAATCCCTAACGCTAGCCCTAGCCCTAACCCAAACCTTAACCCAAACCCTAGCCCTAACCCTAAACCTTACCTAAACCCTTACCCTAACACTAGACCTAACCCTAGCCCTACCCCTAAAACTAACAATAACCTTAGCGGTAGCCTTAACATTAACCCTAACCCTAAACCTAAGCCTAATCCTAACTCTAGCCCAAGACCTAACCCTAACCCTAACCCTACCCCTAGCCTTAACCCTACCCGTAGCCCTAACCCTATCCCTAACTCTTACCCTAACACTAGCCCTAGCCCTAACCCTAAATCTTAACTTAACGTGAACCCTAACACGAGCCCTAGCCCTATACCTAACCCTAACCGTAACCCTAAGCCTAACACTAACCCTAGCCCAAGCACTAACCCTAACCCTAAACCTAGCCCCAGCCATAGACCTAACCTTAAACCTAACCCTAACACTAACCGTAAACCTAACCCTAACCCTAACACTTACCCTAACCCTAACCCTAAACCTAGTCCTAGCCCTAATACTAAGCCTAACACTAGCCCTAATCCTAGCCCTATGACTAACCCTAACCCTAAACCTAACCCTATCTCTAACCCTAGCCCTAACCCTACCCTAACCCTAACCCTAAATTTAGCCCAACCCCAGTCATAACCTTAACCCTAACCCTAGGCTTAATCCGAGTCCTAACCCTAACCCTTACCCTAAACCTAGCCCTAGCCCTAGCCCTAGGACTAACACAAACCCTAACACTAACCCTAGCCCTAGCCCTAACCCTAACCTGACCCCTAACCCTAAAGCTAACCCTAAACCTAACCCTAAACCCAACCCTAGACATGGCCCAAAAACTAACCCTAAACCTAGCCCTAACCCTAGCCCTAGCACTAATCTTATCCCTAACCCTAGCCCTAGACCTAAACCTAACCCTAACCCTAACCCTAATACTAGCCCTAACCCTAGACCTAACCCAAACCCTAACCCTAGCCCTAGCTCTAACCCTAACCCCAACCCTAACCCTAAACCTAAACCTAAAACTAACCCTAGCCCTGGTGCTATATCTAAACCAAAATCTAACTCTAACCCTAGCCCTACCCCTAAGCCTAAACCTAACCGTAAACGTAGTGCTAGGCCTAGCCCTAGCCCTAACCCTAACCCTAACCATAGTCCTAGCCTTAACCCTAACCCTAACCCTAGCCCTAACCCTAACCCTAATGCTAACAATAGACCTAGCCCTAGTCTTAAACCTAACCATAACCCTAAACCTAACCCTAACCCTAACCCAAGCCCTAACCCTAATCCTAGACCTAGCTCTAGCCCTAACCCAAACCCTAGCTATACTATATCCCTAACCCTAGACATAGGAATAGCCCTTACCATAACCCTAACCATAGCCCGAACCCTAACCCACACGTTAAACCTAACACTAGCCCTAGCTCTAAGCCTGAACCAAATCATAACCCTAAAACTAGCCATCGAACTAGCCCTAGCCCTAGCCCTAAACCTAACCCTAGCCCTAGGCCTAGCCCTAGCCCTAAGTCAAACCGTAGCCCTAGCCCTAAACCTAACCCTATCCCTTGCCCTAGCCCTAGTCCTAGCCCTAGCCCTAACCCTTACACTAACCCTAAGCTTAACACAGCCCTAGCCCTAACCCTAACCCTAACTCTAACCCAGGACCAAGGCCTAGCCCTAGCCCTAATCCTAACCCTAGACTTAACACTAACCCTAACACTAACGCCAAACGATAATTAATCAATTTTTTAATCAATTTTTTTATCATGTAGGATCTCTGTCCGTAATGTGCTGTACATTGTGATTTAATACTATAACTAGTACACCAATAGTATTTTCACTTTGTGTTGCTATGTGAGGGCAAACTGTTGAAATCTTTACGTAATATGCACTAAACTGATCTTCTATGTATAAAGAGAATTGAAAATGAATCTTGATGTGAATGCAAGGGGAGAGGGAGTGGAAGGGGGGAGGGTTGCGGGTGGGAGGCAAGTTATGGGGGGGGGAGCCATTGTAATCCATAAGCTGTAATTTGGAAATTTATATTCTTTAAATAAAAGCTTTAAAAAAAAACAAAACAAACAAAAAAAAAAAACCTAATGCTAACCCTAAACCTAACCCTAGCCCTGGCCCAAACACTAACCCTAACCCTAGCCATAGCCATAAAACTAACACAACCCAAACACTAACACTAACCCAACCCTAACCCTAAACCTAACCCTAGCCCTAGCCGTAAAAACTAACCCTAACTTGAGCCCTAGCCCTAGCCCTAGGCCTAGCCATAAACCTAACCCTATCCCTAAACCTAACCCTAAACCTAGCCCTAACTCTAACCCTAACCCTAAGCCTAACCCTAACTCTAACCATATCCCTAGCCCTAACCTTAACCCTAACCCTAGCCCTAGCCCTAGACTTAACCCTAACCCTAACACTAGCCCTAGGCCTAATACTAACACCAACCCTAACCCTAACCTTAAACCTAATCCTAACCCTAGCCCTGGCAGTAACCCTACCTCTAACCCTAACCCTAACCCTAAACCTAACCCTAGCCCTAGCCTTGACACTAACCCTAAAAGTAATCTAGCCCTAGCCTTAGCCATAACCCTAACCCTTAACTTAGCCCTAGCCCTAACCCTAACCCTAACCCTAACACTAGCCCTAGTCCTAGACCTAACCCTAAACCTAAACCTAACCCTAACCGTAGCCCTAGCGCTAACCCTAACCCCAACACTAACCTAAACATAAACCTAAAACTAACCCTAGCCCTGGCCCTAAAACTAACCCTAACCCTCAGCCTAACCCTAGCCCTAACACTAGCCCAAAACCTAACCTAACCCTAACCCTAGCCCTAGCCCTAGCCCTAAACCTAAACCTAACCCTAGCCCTTACCCTAGCCCTAAACCTAAACCTAACCCTAGCCCAAGCACTAGCCCTAAACCTAACCCTAAACATAAGCCTAGCCATAACCCTACCCTAATGCTAATCCTAGACCTATCCCTAGCCATAACCCAGGCCTAGACCTAGACCTAGACCTAACCCTAACCCTATCCCTAGCCCTATTCCTAGCCCTAAACCTAACCCCAACCCTAACCCTAACCCTAGCCCAAGGCCTTATCCTAAACCTAACCCTAAACCTAGCCTGAACCCTAACCCACACCTTAAACCTAGCACTAGCCCTAGCCCTAACCCTAACCAGAACCCACAACCAATCCCTAGTCCTAGCCCTAACCCTAAACCTGATCCTAACCCTAATCCTTGCCCTAGCCCTTGACCTAGCCCTACCCTAAACCTAATCCTAACCCTAATCCTTGCCCTAGCTCTAGACCTAGAACTAACCTAACCCTAACCCTAGCCCTAACGCTAACCATAGTCCTAACCCTAGCCCCAGTCCTAACCCTAGCCCTAGCCCTAGACATAACCCTAGACATAGCCCTCACCCTAAACTTATCCCTTGCCATAGCCCTAGCCCTAGCCCGAGGCCTAGACCTAGCCATAAACCTAACCCTACCCAAGGCCTAATCCTAACGCTAACCCTAACACTACACCTAAACCTAACACAAGCTCTAGCCCTATCCCTAACACTAACCCTAACCCGAAACCTAACCCTAACCCAAGCCCTTGCCTTAAACCTAACCCCAACCCTAAACCTAAACCTAACCCTAGCCCTGGCAACAAAACTAACCGTAAACCTAAAACTAACCATAGCCCTAGCCCTAAAACTAGCCCTAAATCTAGCCCTAGCCCTAGCCATAACCATAACCCTAATCCTAACCCTAACCCTAGCCCTAACACTAGCCTAGGCCTAGAGTTAGCCAAAGCCTTAGCCCTAACCCTAAAAATAATTCTAGCCCTAGAACTAACCCAAACCCTAGCCCAAACCAAAACGTAACCCTAGTCCTAACACTAAACCTAACCCTAAACCTAGCCTTAGCCCAAACCCTAACACTAACCCTAACCATAGCCCTAGACCTTGCCCTAGCCCTAACTCAAGTCTAGGCCTAGCACTAGCCCTAACCCTAACCCTAACCGTAGCCCTAAAACTAACCCTGACCCTAGTATAGCCCTATCCCTAACCCTTATCCTAAACCTAGCCCTAGGCGTAACCCTAACCCTAGCCCTAACCCTAACCCTAACCGTAGCCCTAACACTAACCCTGACCCTAGTATAGCCCTATCCCTAACCCTTATCCTAAACCTACACCAGGCCTAACCCTAACCCTAACCCTAATCCTAACCCTAACCCTAGCCAAAACCTACCCACACCCTAAACGTAACCCTAGCCCTAGACTTAACCCTAACCCAAACCCTAATCCTAGCCATAGCCCTAGCCCAAGCCATAACCCTAACCCTAATCCTAACCCTAACCCTAACCATAACCCGAAACCTAGCACTAGCCCTAGCCCTAAACCTAACCCTTACACCAACATGAAACACAACCCCAACCCTAACCCTAGCCTTAGCCCTAGCCCTAAATCAAACCCTAACCCTAGAACTAACCCTAGCCCTAAACCTAACCCTAACCATAGCCCTAGCCCTAGACCTAGCCCTAACCCTAACCCTAACCCTAATCCCAACCCGAACCCTAAGCTTGACCATAGCCTGAAACCAAACCCACACGATACACCTAACACTACCCTTGCCCTAACTATAACCCTAAACCTAACCCCAGCCCTAAACCTAATCCACACCCTACACATAACCCTACCTCTAGCCCTAACCCTAAACCAAAGCCTAACCCTAAACCTAGCCCTAGCCCTCACCCTAGACCTAGCCCTAACCCTAAAACGAACCCTAACCCAACCCTAGGTGAAACCATAAAACTAACTCGAGCCCTAGACCTAGCACTAGCATGAAACCTAAATCTAAGTCTATGGCTGATCCTAGCCAAAACCCTAACCCTACCCCTGAACCTAACCCTAACCCTAGGCTTAACCATAGCCCTAGCCCTAACCCTAAACCGAACCCTTGCCCTAAACCTTACTCTAACCCTAGCTCTAAACCTAGCCCTAACACTAGCCCTGGCCCTAACACTGACCTTAGTCCTAGCCATAGCCCTAGCCCTAGCCCTAGCCCTAGCCCTAACACTAACCCTAAACCTAAAGCTAACCCTAGCCATAACCCCACCCTAACCCTAGCCCTAGGCCTAGCCCTAGACCTAACCCAAACCCTAACCCTAACAATAGCCCGAACCCTAACCCTAACACTAACCCTAGCCCTAACGCTAACCTAAACCTAGCCCTAGACCTAACCCTAACCCAAACACTAAACCAAACACTAGCCCTAGACCTAGGCCTAGCCCTAGCCCTAACCAAAATCCTAACCCTAACTCTAGCCTTAACATTAACCGTAACCATAACCCACACCCTAAACCTAAGCCAGGCCTAGCCCTAACCCTAACCCAAAAATAAACCAAGCACTAGCCCTAGCCCTAGCCCTAACCCTAACCCTAACCCTAGACCTAGCCCTAGCCCTAGCCCTAACCCTAACCCTCACCCTAGCACAAATCTAGCCTGAGCCCTAGACCTAGCCCTAGCCCTAGCCATAGCCCTAACCATAACAATAGCCCTAGCCCAAACCCAAACCCTAGCCCTAAACCTAGGCCTTGCCCTAACCGTAACCCAAACCCTTGCTTTAACCGTAACCCTAAACATAGCCCTAGCCCTAACCCTAAACCTAGCCCTAAACCTAGCCCTAGGCCTAATCCTAACACTAACCCTAACCCTAACCCTAAACCTGAAGCTTAAACCCTAACACTAATCAAAGACCTAGCCCCATCCCTAACCCTTACCCTAAAATTTGCCGGGGCCTAACCCGTACCCTAACACTAATCCTAACACTAACCCTAGCCCTAACCTAAACCACACCCTAAACCTAACCCTAGCTCTAGCCCTAAGCCTAACCCAAACCCTAACCCTGCCCTAGCCCTAGAACTAGCCATAGCCCTAGCCATAAACCTAACCCTATCCCTAAACCTAACCCTAACCCTAAAACTATCCCTAGCCATAGCACTACCCCTATCCCTAGCCCTAATCCTAAACCTAACCCTAACCCTAACCCTAGCGCTACCCCTAACCCTAACCCTAACGCTAGACCTAGCCCTAGCCCTAAAAATAGCCCTAACCCTAACCCTAACCCAAACTCTAGCCCTAATCCTAACCCTAGCCCTAACCCTAACCCTAACCCAAACTCTAGCCCTAATCCTAACCCTAGCCCTAACCCTAACCCTAAACCTAACACTAACCCTAACCCTAACCCTAAACCTAGCCCTACCCTAGCCCTAACCCTTACCCTAACCCTAGCCCTATCCCTAACCCAAACCCTAACCCTAACACTAGCCCTAGCCTTAACCCTAAACCTAACCCTACCCTAGCCCTTACCCTAACCCTAACCCTAGCACTAGCCCTAAACTTAAGCCTAACCCTAACGCAAACCCCAAAAAAACACCAACTCCAAACCCAAACCTAACACTGACCCTAGCCTGAACCGTAACCCAAACCCTAAACCTAACACTAGCCATAGTTGTAACCCTAACCCGAACCCTAACCCTAAACATAGCCCTAGCCCTATCCAAAACCTTACCCTAACCCTAGCCCTAAGCCTAACCCTAAGCCTAACCGTAATCCTAACCCTAACCCTGGCCCTAAACCTAACACACAGCCTTAAGCTAACCATAGACCTAACCCTAACCCTAACCCTAACCTAGCTCTAACCCTAACAATCAACCT
Organism: Sylvilagus bachmani; assembly: GCA_015711505.1. Taxonomy (NCBI): domain Eukaryota; kingdom Metazoa; phylum Chordata; class Mammalia; order Lagomorpha; family Leporidae; genus Sylvilagus; species Sylvilagus bachmani. Next base: position 48,526,995 of record CM027399.1, read on the forward strand.
AAACCTAAACCTAGCCCTAGATCTAACCCTAACCCACACCCTAACCCTAGCCCTAGCCCTAACTCTTACCCTAGCCCTAACCCTAAACATAGAACTAGACCTAACCCTAACCCTAGTTCTAGCCCTAAACATAAACCTAGCCATAACCTAAACCTAACCCTAACACTAACCCTAGCCCTAACCCAAACCCTAACCCTAACCCTAAACCTAAACTTAACCCTAGCCCTAGGCCTAACCTTAACCCTAACACTAGCCATAGTCCTAGCCCTAGCCCTAACACTAAAACTAGACCTAGCCCTAACCCTTACCCTAACCCTAGCCCTATCCCTAGCCCTGGCCATAGCCTAACCTTAAGCTGAACCCTAACCCTAGCACTAACCATAACCCTAACGCTGAAACTAACCCTAGCCCTAGCCCTAACTCTAACCCAATCGCTAGCCCTAACACTAGCCCTAGCCCTAGCCCTAACACTCGCCCTAGCCCTAAACCTAGACGTAACCCTAGCCCTAAACCTAAACCTAACCCGAGCCCTAGACCTAACGCTAACACTAACCCTAGCCCTAGCCCTAGCCCTAGCCCTAACCCTATCCCTAACCCTAGACCTAAGCCTAGTCCCAGGACTAACACGAAAACTAACCCTAGCCCTAGCCATAACCCTAACCCTAGCCCTAAACCTAACCCTGACACTAACCTTAGCTCTATCTCTAACCCTAACACTCGTGCTAGCCCAATCCGTAGCCCAAAACCTAACCCTAGCCCTAAAACTAATCCTAACGCTAGCCATAAACCTAACCCTAACCCTAGCCCTAAATCTAACCCTAAACCTAGCACTAACCCTAACCATAACCCTAACCCTAGCTCTAACCCTAACCCACACCCTAAACCTAACCCTAGCACTAGCCCTAATCCTAACAAAAACCCTAAACCTAGCCCTAGCCCTAACACTACCCTAGGCCTAGACATAACCCTTACCCTAGCCCTAGCCCTAACGCTAACCCTAACTCTTGCCCGAGCCCTAACTCTAGCCCTAACCCTACCCTAAACCTAGCCCCAGGCCCTACCCTTATGCTAACCCTAACCCTAACCCTTGCCCTAGCCCTAAAACTAGCCATAACCCTACCCCATACCTAGCCCCAGCCATAGCACTAACCCTAACCCAGGCCCTAGCCCTAGCCCTAGCCCTAGACATAACCCTAACCTTAAACCTAAACCTAGTCTTAACCCAAACCCTAACGCTAGCCCTAGCCATAGCCCTAGCCATAACTCTAACACTAACCCTAACCCTAAAGCTAACCCTAGCCCTAGGCCTAACCCTAGCCCTAGCCCTAACCCTAACCCTAACCCTAACCCTAACCCTAGCCCTAACCCTAAACCAAGCCATAGCCCTATTCTTAACACTTACCCTAATCCTAGCATTAGCTATAAACCTAACACACAAACTAAACCTAACCCTAGCCCTATACCTAACCCTAACCCAAAACTTAACCCTAGCCCAAGCCCAAACCCTAAACCTAGCGCTAACCCTAAACCTAGCCCTATTCCTACGCCTAACCCTAGTCCTAGCCCTAATTCTAAACCTAGTCCAAGCCCTAACCCTAACCCTAGTGCTAGCCCTATCCATAGTTAGCCCAAAACCTAACCCTAGCCCTAGCCCTAACCATAACACAAACCCTAACCCTAGACTAGACCTAACCCTAACCTTAACCCTAACCCTAGCCCTAAACCTAAACCTTACCTTAACCCTAACCCTAACACTAACCCTAGCCCTAGAACTAACCATAACACTAACAATAAACCTAACAATAGTCCTAACCCTAACCCTAACCCTAACGCTAGTGCTAGACCTAGCCCTACCCCTAGCCCGAACACTAACCGTAAATCTAGCCTTAGCCCTAACCCTAACCCAAACCCTAACGCTAGCCCTAGCACTAACCCTAACCTTAGCCCAAACCCTAGCCCTAACCCTAAACCTTACCTAAACCCTAACCATAACACTAGCCATGACCCTAGCCCTACCCCTAAAACTAACAATAACCCTAGCCCTAGCCTTAACCCTAACCCTAGCCCTAAACCAAAGCCTAAACCTAACCCTAGCCCAACCTAACCCTAACCCTAATCCTAACACTAACCCGAACAGTAGCCCTAGCCCTATCCCCAACTCTTAACCTAACACTAGCCCTAGGCCTAACCCTAACCATAATGCTAACCCTAACCATGGCCCTAAACCTAACCCACAACCTAAGCCTAACACTAGCCCTAGCCCTATATCTAACCCTAACCGTAACCCTAAGCCTAACCCTAAACATAGCCACAGCCCTAGACCTAACCCTAAACCTAACCCTAACACTAACTGTAACCCTAACCCTAAATCTTACCCTAACCCTAACCCTAATCCTAGTGCTAGCCCTAACACTAACCCTAACATTAGACCTAATCCTAGCCCCAGGCCTAACCCTAAACCAAATCTAACCCTATCCCTAACCCTAGTCCTAACCCTAACCCTAACCCTAAACCTAACTGTAACCCTAGCGCTAGTCCTAAACTTAACCCAAACAATTGCCTTAGTCTGAACCCTAGCCCTAACACTAAACCTAGCCCTAGCACTAACCCGTACCCTAAACCTAGCCCTAGCCCTAGCCCTAGGCCTAAACCTAACCTTAACACTTGCCCTAACCCTAGACCTAACCCTAACCCTAACCCTAGTCCTAGTCCTAACCCTAACCCGAGCACTAACACTAAAGCTAAACCTAAACCTAACACTAAACCCAACCCTAGCCATGCCCCTAAAACTGACCCTATCCTAGCATAGCCTTAACCCTAACCCCTACCATAACACTAACCCTAACCCTAATCCTAGCCCTAACCGTAACTCTACCCCTAATCCTAACACAAGCCTAGCCCTAGCACTAACCCTAAACCTAACCATAGCCCTAACCCTAACACTAGCCCTTCCCTAAACCTAACACTAACCCTAGCCCTAACCCTAACGCTAGCCAAAGCCCTAACCCTAACCCTAACCCTAACACTAACCCTAACCCTAGCCTTCGCCCTAGCTTTAGCCCATAATAAGCTTAAAACTAACACTAGCCCTAACCCTGACCATAACCCTAAACCTAACTCTAGCCCTAAACCCAACCCAAGCCCTAAACGTAACCTTACCCCTAACCCTAGCCCTAGCCCTAGCCCTAACCCTAGCCCTAACCCTAATCTACACCTAACCCTAGCCCTAACCCTAACCCTAGCACTAACCCTAACCCTAGTCTTAAACCTAACCCTAACCCTAACCCTAGCCATAAAACTAACCCTAACCCTAGCCCTAGCCCTAGCCCTAACCCTTATCACAACCCTAGCTGTAGCCCTAAACCTAACCCTAACAGTAGCTCTAACCCTAACCCACATCTTAAACCTAACGCTAGCCCCAGGCCTAACCCTAGGCCTAGACCTAGTCCTAACCCTAACCCTAGCTCTAACCTTAACCCTAGCCCTAGCAATACCCTAACCCTAGTCCCAGCCCTAACCCTAATCATATCCCTAGCCCTAACCCTAACCCTAGTGCTAGATCTAGTCCTATCCTTAGCCCAAACTCTAACCCTAAAACTAACCCTAGCCCTAGCCCTAACCCTAACCCTAAACCTAAAAGTAGACCTAGCCCTAGCCTAGTCCTAGACTAACCCTAACCCTAAACCTAACCCTAGCACTAACCGTAACCCTAACTCTAGCACAAACCCTAGACCTAGCCGTAACCCTATCCCTAACACTGGCCCTAGCCCTAACCCTAACCGTAGCCTTAACCCAAACGCTAACCCTATACCTAAACCTAGCCTTAGACCTAAACCTAACCCTAGCCCTAACCATAACTGTAACCCTAACCCTAACCCAAACCCTACCCTAGCCCTAACCCTAACCCAAACCATAGCCCTAACCCTAACCCTAGTCCTATCCCTAACCCTAACCCAAACCCTAGCCCAAACTCTACACCTAGACAAAGCCCTAACCCTAACGCTAACACTAGCCCTCGACCTAGCCAAACACCTAACCCTAACTTTAAACCTAACCCTAGCCCTAGCCCTAGCCTAACACTAAACCTAACCCTAGTCCTAACCGTAACCCTAACCCTAACACTAACCCAAGCTAAGCCCGAACCCTAACCCTAGTCCTAACCCTAACCCTAGCCCTAGCACTAACCCAAACCCTAACCCTAGTCCTAGCGATCACCCTAACCCTAATCCTAACCCTAACACTAGTGCTAACCCTAACCCGTGACCAAACACTAGTCCTAATGCTGGACCTAGCCCTAAAGTTAACCTTAAACGTAACTCTAGCCCTAACCCTAAACCTTACCTTAAACATAAACCTAACACTAGTCCTGGCCCTAACCCTAACCCTAACCCTAGCCCTAGCCTTAACCCTAACCCTAACCCTAACACTAACCCTAACCATAGCCCAAGCCCTAACCCTAAACATAACGCCACCCACAGTCTTAATCCTAGCCTTAACCCTAACCCTAGCCCTAATCCTAACCCACAGCCTAAACCTTACACTAGCCATAGCTCTAACCCTAATCCAAACTCAAACCAAGGCCTAAACCTAACCCTAGCCCTAGCCCAGCACTAGCCCTAACCCTAACCCTAACCATAATCCTAGCCCTAGCCCTAACACTAACCCTAACCCTAGCCCTAGACCTAGCTGAAGGACTAACAAAAACCCTAACCCTAACCCTAGCCCTAACCATAAACCTAGCCCTAACGCTAACCCTAACGATAGCCTTAGCCCTAGCCCTAACCCTAACCCTAACCCTACCCCTAGGCCTAGCCCTAGGAATAACACAAACCCAAACCCGAACCCCCGCCCTAACCCTAACGCTAGCCCTAGACCTAGCCCTAACCTTTGCCCTAAACCCTAACCCTAAACTGATCCTAGCCATAACGCTAACCCTAACCCTAGCCCTACCCTAAAACTAGACCTAAACTTAAACCTAGCCCTAGCACTAATCCTAACCCTAGTCCTAGAACTTACCCTAACACGAGCCCTAGCCCTAACCCTAACCCTAGTGCTAGCCCTAGCCCTAGCCCTAGCCAAAACACTAACCCTAAACCTAGCCCTAGCACTAACCCTCACCCTAACCCTTACGCTAGCCCTAGCCTTAACCCTAACCTTAAACCTAACCCAAAACCTTACCTTAACCCTAACCCTAACACTCGCCCTAGCCCTAGACTTAACACTAACCCTAACCCTAACCCTAGCCCTAGACTTAACCCTAACCCTAACCCTAGCCCAGCCCTAACCCGAAACCTAACCCTAACCCTAACCCTAGCCCTAGCCCTAACCTTAACCATAACCCTAATCCAACCCCAACAACTCCAACCCCAAGCCCAACCCTAAACCTGACCCTAGCCTGAACCCTAACCCACAACCTAAACTTAACACTAGCCCTAGCCGTAACCCCAACCCGAGCCCTAACCCTAACCCTAGCTCTAGCCCTAGCCCTAACTCTAACCGTAGCCCTAGCCCTACGCCTAGCTCTAGCCTAACCCTAATCCTAACACTACACCTAACCGTAACCCTAAACCTAACACTAACCCTAGCCCTAGCCCGAAACCTAATCCTAGTCCTAAATCTAACCCTAGCCCTAGCACTAAACCTAACCCTAGTCCTAGCCCTAACTCTAACCGTAACCCTAGCCCTGACCATAACCCTAGTGCTAGCCCTAGGCCTAGCCCTAGCCAAAACACTAATAATAACGCTAGCCCTAGGCCTAACCATAAACTTAAACGGAACCCTAGCCCTAACCCTAAACCTTAACTTAACACTAACACTAACACTAGCACTAGCCCTAGACCTAACCCTAACCCTAACCCTAACCTTAGCCTTAACCCTAACACTAACCCTAACCCTAACCCTACCCAAGCCCTAACCATAGCCCTAAACCTAACTTAACCCTAACCCTAGCCCTAAACCTAATCCAACACCAACACAATACCAACACCAACCCAACCCTAAACCTGACCATAGCCTGAAACCTTCCCCACACCTTAACCCAACACTAGCCCTAACCGTAACCCTAACCCAAACCCTAACCTTAAGCCTAGATCTAGCCCTAGCCCTAACTCTAAACCTAAGCCTAACCCTAGCCCTAGCCCTACCCCTAGCCATAGCCTAACCCTAACCCTAACCGTAGTCCTAACCGTAACCCTAACCTTAACACTAACCCTAGCCATAGCCCTAACCATAACCATAGTGCAAGCCCCGGCTGAGCCTTAGACCAAACCCTAACCTAACACTAGCTCTAGCCCTAACCCTAACACTTCCCTAATGCTAACCCTAGCCCTAACGCTAAACTTTACCTTAAACCTAACCCTAACACTGGCCCTAGCCCTAGACAAAACCCTAACACTAACGCTAACAGTAACTTTAGACCTAGCCCTAAACCTAAACGTAACCCTAAACCTAACCCTAACCTTAACGCTAGCCCAAGCCCTAGCCCTAACCCTAAACCCAGCCCCAGCCCTGACCCTACACCTAACCCTAACAATATCCCTAGCCCTGACCCTAATCCTAACCATAACCGTAGCTCTACTCCTATCCCTAGCCCTAGCCGAACCCTAACCCAAACTATAACCCTAGCCCTAACTCTCACCCTAACACTAAACTAACCCTAACCCTAAACCTAACCCAAACCCTAGCCCTAACCACAGCCCTAACCCTAACCCTAACCAAAACATAGCCCTAACCCTAGCCCTAGACCTAACCCTAACCCTTTCCGTAGCCCTAACACAAACACTAGCCCTAGCCCTAACCCTAAACCTAAACCTAGCCCTAACGCTAGCCCTAGCCCTAAACCTAAACCTAGCCCTAGCCCTGGCGCTAGCCCTAACCCTAACCCTAGCCCTAACCCTAACCCTCACGCTAAACCCATCACTAGCCATAGCTCTAACACTAATCCAATCCTAAACCAGACCCTAGCCCTATCCCTAGCCCTAGCCCTAACCCTACCCCTAACCCTAGACCTAGACCTAGCCCTAACCCTAACCCTAACCACAACCCTAGCCCTACCCCTAACCCTAGCGCTAACCCTAGCACTAGGTTTAGCACTAGGACTACCCTAACCCTAGCCCTAACACTAACCTTACCCTAACCCTAACCTTAACGCTAGCCCTAGCCCTAGCCCTAACCCTAACCCTAACCACAACCCTAGCCCTACCCCTATCCATAACCATAACCCTAGCACTAGGTTTAGCCCTAGGACTACCCTAACCCTACCCTATCACTAACTTTAGACCTAACCCTAACCCTATCCCTAATGCTAGCCCTAGCCCTAGCCCTAACCCGAGCCCTAAGCCTAGCCCTCACTCTAGCTCTAACCCTAACCCACACAGTAAACCTATCCCTAGCCTTAGACCTAACCCTAACCCAAACCCTAACCATAGCCCCAGCCCTAACCCTAACCCAAACACTAGCCCTAAACCTAACCATAGCCCTAGCCCTAACCCCAACCCTAGTGCTAGCGATAACCCTAGCCCTAGCCCAAGCCCTAGCCCAAACCCTAAACCTAACCCTAGCGATAGCCCTAAACCTAACCCTAACAACAACCCTAGCCCTACCCCTAACCCTAGCCCAAACCCTAGCACTAGGTTTAGCCCTAGGACTACCCTAACCCTAGACCTAACACTAACCTTACCCTAACCCTAACCTTAACGCTAGCCCTAGCCCTAGCCCTAACCCTAACCCTAACCACTACCCTAGCCATACCCCTATCCATAACCCTAACCCTAGCACTAGGTTTAGCCCTAGGACTACCCTAACCCTAGCCCTAACACTAACCTTAGCCCTAACCCTAACCCTAACCCTAACCCTAATGCTAGCCCTAGCCCTAGCCCTAACCCTAGCCCTAACCCTAGCCCTCACTCTAGCTCTAACCCTAACCCACACCATAAACCTATCCCTAGCCTTAGACCTAAACCTAACCCAAACCCTAACCATAGCCCCAGCCCTAACCCTAACCCAAACACTAGCCCTAAACCTAACCATAGCCCTAGCCCGAACCCTAACCCTAGTGCTAGCGATAACCCTAGCCCTAGCCCAGGCCCTAGCCCAAACCCTAACCCTAACCCTAGCGCTAGCCCTAACCCTAACCCTAACCCTAAATCTAGTCCTAGCCCTAACCCTAACAATAGCCCAAACCCTAACCCAAACTCTAGTGCTAGACATTGCCCTAGACCTAGCCCAAACCCTAACCCTAGCCGTAACCCTAGCTCTAACCCTAACACTAATTCTAGTCCTAGCCCTAACCCTAACCATAGCCCTAGCCCTAACCCTAACCCTAGTGCTAGACCTAACCCTAGCTCTCGCCCTAACCCTAACCCTAATACTAGCCCTAGTCCTAAACCTAACCCTAACCCTAAATCTAGTCCTAGCTCTAGCCCTAACCATAGCCCTAGCCCTAACCATAACCCTAGTGCTAAACCCTAGCAATAGCAGTAATCCCAGCCCTAACCCTAGCCCGAACCCTAGCTCTAACCCTGACCCTAATTCTATTCCTAGCCCTAACACTAGCCAAGGCCTAGTCCTAACCCTAACCATAGTGCTAGCCCTAGCACTAGCACTAGCCCTAGCCCTAACACTAACCCAAACCCTAGCCCTAGCCCTAGGCCTAACCCTAAACCTAACCATAACCCTAGACCTAGCCCTAAACCTAACACAAACCCTAGCCCTAGTTTTAGCCCTAGGACTAACCCTAACCCTAGCCCAAACCCTAACCCTAGCCCTAATCCTAAACCTAACACTAGCCCTAGCCCTAGCCCTAACCCTAGCCCTATCCCTAGCCGTAACAAGAGCTCTAGACCTAACCCTAATTCTACTCCTAGCTCTAACCCTAACCATAGACCTAGCCCTAACCCTAACCCTAGTGCTAGCCCTAGCCCTAGCCCAAGACCAAACCTTAACCCTAACCCTAGCCCTAGGCCTAACACTAACCATAACCCTAACGCTAGCCCTAGCCCTAACCCTAACCTTAAACCTAACGCTAGCCCTAACCCTAAAAATTACCTTAACCCTAACCCTAACACTAGCCCTAGCCCTAGACCTAAACCTAACCCTAAACCTTACCCTAGCCGTAGCCCTAACCCTAACACTAACCCTAACCCTAACCTAGCCCAAGCCCTAACCCTAACACTAACCCTAACCCCATCCCTAAAGCTAACGCTAAACCTAACCCTAAACCTAGCCCTAGCCCTAACCCAAACCTTAACCCTAACCCTAACCCAAACCCAACAACAACCCCAACCACAACCCCAACCGTAACCCTGACCCTAGCATGAACCCTAACCGAAACCCTAAACTAACACTAGCCCAGCCGTAACCCTAACACGAACCCTAAACCTAACCCTAGCCCTAGCCCTAGACCTAACCCTAACCCTAACCTTAACCCGACCATAGCCCTAGACCTATCCCTAACTCTTACCCTAACACTAGCCCTAGGCCTAACCCTAGCCCTAACCCTAAACCTATCACTAGCCCTAGCTCTAACGCTAATCCAAACCCTAAACCAGACCCTAGCCCTAGCCCTAGCCCAAGCACTAACCCTAAACCTAACCCTAGCCCTAGCCCTAACCCTAACCCTAGTGCTAGCGATAACCCTAGCCCTAGCCCAGGCCCTAGCCCAAACCCTAACCCTAACCCTAGTGCTAGCCCTAACTCTAACCCTAATCCTAAATCTAGTCCTAGCCCTAACCCTAACCATAGCCCAAACCCTAACCCTAACCCTAACTCTAGTGCTAGCCAAGGCCTAGACCTAGCCCAAACCCTAACTATAGCCCTAGCCTAACACTAATTCTAGTACTAGACCTAACCCTAACCATAGCCCTAGCCCTAACCCTAACCCTAGAGCTAGACCTAGCCCTAGCTCTTGACCTAACCCTAACCCTAACACTAGCCCTAGCCCTAAACCTAACCCTAACCCTAACTCTAGTCCTAGCCCTAACCCTAACCATAGCCCTAGCCCTAACCGTAACCCTAGTGCTAAACCCTAGCCCTAGAAGTAATCCCAGCCCTAACCCTAGCCAGAACCCTAGCTCTAACCCTGACACTAATTCTAGTCCTAGCCCTAACACTAACCAAGGCCTAGCCCTAACCCTAACCCTAGTGCTAGCCCTAGCACTAGCACTAGCCCTAGCCCTAACACTAACCCAAATCCTAGCCCTAGCCCTAACCCTTACCCTAGTGCTAGACCTAGCCCTAGCCCTAGCCCTAACCCTAACCCTAACATTAGCCCTAGTCCTAAACCTAACCCTAACCCTAACTCTTGTCCTAGCCCTAACCCTAACCATAGCCCTAGTCCTAACCATAATGCTAGTGCTAAACCCTAGCCCTAGCAGTAATCCCAGCCCTAATCCTAGCCCGAACCCTAGCTCTAACCCTGACCCTAATTCAGTCTTAGCCCTAACACAAAACAAGGCCTAGCCCTAACCCTAACCCTAGAGCTAGCCCTGCACTAGCACTAGCCCTAGCCCTAGCACTAGCACTAGCCCTAGCCCTAACACTAACCCAAACCCTAGCCCTAGCCCTAGGCCTAACCCTAAACCTAAACATAACCCTAGCCCTAGCCCTAAACCTAACACAAACCCTAGCCCTAGTTTTAGCCCTAGGACTAACCCTAACCCTAGACCAAACCCTAACCCTAGCCCTAATCCTAAACCTAACACTAGCCCTAGCCCTAGCCCTAACCCTAGCCCTAACCCTAGCCCTAACAAGAGCTCTAGCCCTAACCCTAATCTAATCCTAGCCCTAACCCTAACCATAGCCCTAGCCCTAACCCTAACCCTAGTGCTAACCCTAGCCCTAGCACAAGACCAAACCCTAAGCCTAACCCTAGCCCTAGGCCTAACACTAACTATAACCCTAAAGCGAGCCCTAGCCCTAACCCTAACCTTAAACCTAACGCTAGTCCTAACACTAAAAATTACCTTAACCCTAACACTAACACTAGCCCTAGCCCTAGCCCTAGACCTAAACCTAACCCTAAACCTTACCCTAGCCATAGCCCTAACCCTAACACTAACCCTAACCCTAACCCTAGCCCAAGCCCTTACCCTAACTCGAACCCTAACCATAACCCTAAAGCTAACGCTAAACCTAACCCTGAACCTAGCCCTAGCCCTAGCCCTAACTTTAACCCTAACCCTAACCCAACCCCAACAATAACCCCAACCACAACCCCAACCCTAACCCTGACCCTAGCATGAACCCTAACCGACACCCTAAACTAACACTAGCCCAGCCGTAACCCTAACCCGAACCCTAAACCTAACACTAGCCCTAGCCCTAGACCTAATCCTAACTCTAACCTTAACCCAACCGTAGCCCTAGCCCTATCCTTAACTCTTACCCTAACACTAGCCCTAGGCCTAAACCTAACCCTAGCACTAATCTAAACCCTAACCCTGGCCCTAAACCTAATCCACAACCTAAACCTAAACCTAGCCCTAGGCCTAACAAAAAGCCAAACCATAACCCTAGAACTAGCCCTAACCCTTAACCTGAAAATAGCCCTAACCCTAACCCTAGCCCTAGCCCTAGCCCTAACCCTAAGCCTAGTCCTAGCCCTAGCCCTAGCCCTAGCCCTAACACTAACGCTAACCCAAACCCTAGCCCGAACCCTAACCCACACCCTAAAACTAACACTAGCCCTAGCCGTAACCCTAACCAGAACGCTAAAACTTATCCTAGCCCTAACCCTAACCATAACGCTACCCCTAGGCCTAGCCCTAGCCCTATCCCTTACCCTTACCATAACACTAGCCCTAGGCCTAAACCTAACCCTAGCCCTAACCCTAGCCCTAGCCATAAACCTAAACCTAGCCCTAGACCTAGCCCTAACCCCAGCGCTAGCCCTAAACCTAACCCTTTCAATAAACCTAACCCTAGCCCTAACCCTAGCCCTAGCCCTAAACCTAAACCTAGCCCCATCCCTAGCCCTAGCCCTAGCCTAAACACTAACCCTAACCCAAATGCTAGACCTAAATCTAATGTTAACACTAACTCTAGTCCTAGACATAACCCTAACCATAGGACTAGCCCTAAAAATAACCCTAGTGCTAGCCATAGCCCTAGCCCTAGCCCAAACCCTAACCCTAACACTAGAGCTATCCCTAACCCTAACCCTAACCCTATCCCTAGCCAGAGGCCTAACCCTAATCCTAACACTAACCATAACCCTAACTCTAGCCTTAACCCTGACCCTAACGCTAGCCCTAGCCCTAGACCTAACCCTAGCACTACACTAGCTCTGACCCTAACCCTAATTCTATTCCGAGCCCTAACCCTAACCCTAGACCTAACCCTAACCCTAACGCTAGCCCTAGTCCTAGACCTAACCCTAGCTCTGACCCTAAACCTAATTCTATTCCTAGCCCTAACCCTAACCATAGCCCTAGGCCTAATCCTAACCCTAAACCTAGCCCTAGCCCTAGGCCTAACCCTAACCCTAACCATAACCCTAGCCCTAGCCCTAACCCTAACCCAAACCCTAGCCCTAGTTTTAGCCCTAGGACTAACCCTAAACCTAGCCCTAACCCTAATCCTAACCCTAACCATAACCCTAACACTAGCCCTAGCTCAGCCCTAACCCTAGCCCTAACACCAATCATAGCCCTAGCCCTAACCCTAACCCTAGCGCTAGCCCTAAACCTAATCCTAACCCTAACTCTAGTCCTAGACATAACCCTAACCATAGGCCTAGCCCTAACCCTAACTCTAGTGCTAGCCCTAGCCTTAGCCCTAGAAACTAGCCAAAACCCTAACCCTAACCCTAGTCCTAGCCCTAAACGTAAGCCTAGTCCTAGCCCTAACCCTAAATCTATTACTGGCCCTAACCCTAACCATAGCCCTAGCCCTAACCTAACCTTAACCTTAACCCTAGACCTAGCCCTAGCCCTAACCCTAACCCAAACCCTAGCCCTAGGTTTAGCCCTAGGACTAACACTAACCATAGCCCTAACCCTAAACCTAGCCCTAACCGTAACCCTAACGCTAGCCCCAGCTCAGCCCTAACCCTAGCCGTAACCCTAGCTCTAACCCTAACCCTAATTCTAGTCCAGCCATAACCCTAACCATAGCCCTAGCCCTAACCCTAAGCCTAGTGCTAGTCCTAGTCCTAGCCCTAGCCCAAACCCTAACCGTAACCCTAGACCTTGGCCTAACCCTAACCATAACCAAATGCTAGCCCTAGCCCTAACCCTAACCTTAAACCTAAGCCTAGCACTAACCCTAAAAGTTACCTTAACCCTAAACCTAACACTAGCCCTAGCCCTAGCCCTAGCCCAGACCCTAACACTAAACCTAACCCTAGCCATAACTCTAAACCTAACCCTAGCCCAAGCCCTAACCCTAACCCGAACCCTAGCCCCAGCCCTAACCCTAAACCTAAACCTAACCCTAACCCTAGACCTAGCCCTAACCTTAATCCTAACCCTAACCCAACACCAACAACAACCCAAACCCCGACCCTAACCCTGACCCTAGAATGAACCCTAAACCACAGCCTAAACTAACACTAGCCCAGCCATAACACTAACCCGATCCCTAACCCTAACACTATCCCTATCCCTAGCCCTAACCCTAACACTAAACCTGGCCCTAACCCTAGACTTAGCCCTAGACCTAGCCCTGATCCTAACCCTAAACTTAACCCTAACCGTAGCCCTAGCCCTATCCCTAACCCTTACCCTAACACTAGCCCTAGGCCTAAACCTAACCCTAACCATAATCCTAACCCTAACCCTGGCCTTAACCTAATCCACACCCTAAAACTAACCCTAAGCCTAACCCTAGCCCTAACACTAACCTTAGACTTAAACCTAACCCTAACCCTAATGCTAGTCCTAGCCCTAGCCCTAGCCCTAACCCTAGCTCTAACCCTAACCCACACTGTAAACCTAACCTTAGCCTTAGCCCTAACCCTAACCCAAACCCTAAATTTAGCCCTAGCCCTAGCCCTAACCAAAACACTAGACCTAAACATAACCATAGCCCTAGCCCTAACCCTAACCATAGTGCTAGCGATAACCATAGCCCTAGCCCTAACCCTAACCATAGGGCTAGACCTAGACCTAGCCCCAGCCCTAGCCCTAACCCTAACCCTAGACCTAATCCGAATCCTAATGCTAGCCCTAGCCCTAGCCCTAACCCTAGCCCTAACCCTAGCTCTAAACCTAAGCCTAATTCTAGTCCTAGCCCTAACCCTAACCATAGCCCTAGTCCTAACCCTAACCCTAGTGCTAGCCCTAGCCTTAGCCCAGTCCAAAACCCTAACCCTAACCCTAGCCCTAGGCCAAACCCTAACCATAACCATAATGCGAGCCCTAGGCCTACCCTAAACTTAACCCTAACCCTAGCCCTAACCCTAAAAATTACCTTAACGCTAACCCTAACACAAGCCTTAGCCCTAGACCTAAACCTAACCCTACCCCTAACCCTAGCCCTAGCCCTGAACCTACCCTAACCCTAACCCTATCCCTACCCTAGCCCAATCTCTAACCCTAACCCGAACCCTAGCCCCAGCCCTAACCATAACCCTAAACCTAACTCTAACCCTAGCCATAGCCCTAACCTTAATCCAAACCCTAACCCAAACCCAATAACAACCCCAACCCAAACCCCAACACTAACCCTGACCCTAGCATGAACCCTAACCCACACTCTAAATTAACACTAGACCAGCTGTAACCCTAACAAGAACCCTAACCGTAACACTAGCCCTAGCCCTAACCCTAACCATAACCCTAACCTTAAACCTAACCGTAGCCCTAGCCCTATCCCTAACCCTTACCCTAACCCTAACCCTAACCCTAACACTAGCCCTAATGCTAACCCTAACCCAAGCCCTAACCCTGGCCCTAAACCTAACCCACATCGTAAACCTAACACTAGCCCTAGCCCTAACCCAAAGCAAAACACTGAGCCTAGAACTAGCCCTAGCCCTAGGCCTAGCCATAACCCTAATCCTAACCCTAACCCTAACCCTAACCCTAAGCCTAGCCCTAGCCCTAGCCCTAGCCCTAGCCCTAGCCCTATCGCTAGCACTAGCCCTAACCCTAAGCCTAGTCCTAGCCCTAGCCCTAGCCCTAACACTACCCCTAACACTCACCCTAGGTTTTGCCCTAGGATTAACCCTAACCATAGCCCTAACACTGAACTTACCCCTAACTCTAACCCTGATGCTAGCCCTAGCCCTAGCCCTAACCATAGCCCTAACCATAGCTCTAACCCTTACCCACACCGTAAACCTAACCCTAGCCCTAGCCTTACACCTAACCCAAACACTAAACCTAATTCTAGCCCTAGCCCTAACCCAAACACTAGCCCTAGACCTAACCCTAACCATAGTGCTAGCCCTAGCCCTAGCCCTAGCCCTAGCCCAAACACTAACACTAACCCTAGCACTAGCCATAACTCTAACCCTAACTCTAACTCTAGTCCTAGCCCTAACCCTAACCATAGCCCTAGCCCTAACCATAACCCTAGTGCTAGCCCTAGCCCTAGCCCTAGCCCAAACCCCAACTCTAACCCTAGTGCTAGCCCTAACCCTAACCCTAAACCTAGCCCTAAACCTAAACCTAGCCCTAGGTTTACCCCTAGGACTAACAATAACCATAGCCCTAACACTGACCTTAGCCCTAACCCTAACCCTAATGCTAGCCCTAGCCCTAGACCTAGACCTAACCCTAGACCTAAACCTAAGCCTAACCCTAACGCTTGCCCTAGCCCTAGCCC
>CM027399.1:48543262-48573529 GCA_015711505.1 Sylvilagus bachmani
AACTCTAACCCTAACCCTAACACTAGCCCTAGCCCTAGCCCTAACCGTAAACTAAAACATAGCCGTAACCCTAACCCTAGCCCTATCCTAACCCTAACACTATCCCTAGCCCTAACCCTAGCCCTACCCAAAGCCCTAACCCTAACCCTAACCCTGACCCTAGTTTCACCGTAGCTCTAGCCCTTACCCTAACTTTAAAACTAAAACTACTCCTAACCCTAACCATAACCTAAATCTAACTCCAGCCCTAACCCTAACCAAAGCCCTAATAATAACCCTAAACCTAACTCTAGACCTAACCCTAACCCTAGACGTAAACCTAACCCTAACCCTAACGGTAGCCCTAGCCGTAGCCCGAACCCTAGCCCTAACCCTAATCTAACCCTAACCCTAGCCCTAACCCTAACCCTAGCCCTAACCCTAACCCTAACCCTAACACTAGCCCTAAATCTAACCCTAACCCTAGTCCTAGCCCTAACCCTAACCCTAAACCTAGCCCTAGCCCTAAAAAATAATCCTAACAATAGCTCTAACCCTAACTCACACCTTAAACCTAACGCTAGCCCTAACGCTAACCCTAACTCAAACCCTAACCCTAGCCCTAGGACTAACCCAAACCCTAACCCTAAACCTAGCCCTAACCCTAAACCTAGCCCTAACCCTAACCCTAATGCTAACCCTAGCCGTAGCCCTAACCCTAACCCTAAACCTAGCCCTAGGCATAGCCCTAGGACTAACACAAACCCTAACCCTAAGCCTAACCCTAACGCTAACCCTAGCCCTGCCCTAACCCAAAACCTAACCCTAGCCCTAACCCTAACCCTAAATATAACCATAGCTCTTACCGTAACCACAACCCTAGCGCTAGGCCTATCCCTAATTTAAAACTAGCCCTAACCCTAACCCTGGCCCTAGCACTAACCCTAACCCTAGTCCTAGAAGTTACATTAACCCTAGCCCTAGCCCTAACCCTAACCCTAGTGCTAGCCCTAGCCCTAGCCCTAGCACTAGCCCAAACACTAAACCCAACGCTAGACCTAGCCCTAAGCCTAACCTTAACTGTAACCCTAGCACTAACCCTAAACCTTATCTTAACCATAACCCTAACACTAGCCCTAGCCCTAAAGCTAACCCTAACCCTAACCCTAGCCCTAGCCTTAACCCTAACACTAACCCTAACACCAGCCCTAAACCTAGCCCAAGCCCTAACCCCAACCCTAATCCTAGCCCCAGCCCTAACCCTAGCCTTAACCCTTACCCTATCTCTAATCCGAACCCACAGCCTAACCGTACCCTAGCCTTAGCTCTAACCCTAATCCAAACCCTAAACCAAGCCCTAGCCCTAGGCCTAACCCTAACCCTAGCCCTAGCCCTAGCCTTAGCATTAACCCTAACCCTAACCCTAACCCTAGCCCTAGCCCTAGCCCTAACCATAACCCTAACTCTAGCCCTAGCCCTAGCCCTAAAACTAAACCTAAACCTAGCCCTAGGCCTAGCCCTAGCCCTAATCCTATCCGTTCCCTAGCCCTAATGCTAACCCTATACCTAACCTTAGCCTAACCCTAAACCTAGCCCTAGATCTAAGCCTTACCAAAAAACAGACCTAACCATAACCCTATCCCTAGCCCTAACACTAAACCTAGCCCTAACCCTAGCCCGAACCCTAACCCACACGATAAACCTAACACTAGCCCTAGCCTTAACCCTAACCCTAACCCTAACACTAACCCTAACCCTAGCCCAAGCCCTAACCCTAACCCTAACCCGAGCCCCAGCCCTAAACCTAACCCTAACACTAGCCCTAGCCCTAACCGTTGCGCTAACACTAATCCAACCCCAACAAAACACCAACACCAACCCAACCCTAAACCTGACCCTAGTCTGAACCCGAACCCACAGGTTAACCCAACACTAGCCCTAGCCAAAACCCTAACCCAAACCCTAACCCTAACCCTAGACCTAGTCCTAACTCAAAATCTAACCCTAAATGTAACTCTAGCCCTAGCCCTACCCCTAGCCCTAGCCTAACCCTAACACTAACACTAGTCCTAAACGTAACCCTAATCCTAACACTAACACTAGCCCTAGCCCTAAACCTAACACTAAACCTAGCCATAACCCTAGCCCTAGCCCTAGGCCTAACCCTAAACCCAAACATAGCCCTATCCCTAGCCCTATCGCTAGCCCTAGCCCTAACCCTAACACTACCTCTAGCCCTAGCCCTAGCCCTAACCCTAACCCACACCCTAAACCTAACCCTAGCCCTAGCTGTAACCCTAATCCAAACCATAAACGAAGCCCTAGCCCTAGCCCTTGCCCTAAACCTAACTCTAACCCTAACCCTACCCCTAACCCTAGCTCTAGCCCTAAACCTAACCCTAAACCGAGGCCTAACCCTAACCCTAGCCCTAACCCTAACCCATACCCAAAACCTAACACCGGCCCTAGCTCTAAAACTAATTCAAACCCTAAACCAGACTCTAGCCCTGGCCCTAACCCTAGCTGTAACCCTAAACCTAATGCTAACCCTAGCCCTAAACCTAACCCTAACTGTAACCATAGCCCTAGCCCTAGCCCTAGCCCTAAACCTAACTCTAACCCTAACCCTATCCCTAACCCTAGCCCTAACCCTAGCTCTAGCCCTAAACCTAACCCTAAACCTAGGCCTAACCCTAAGCCTAGCCCTAACCCTAACCCATACCCTAAACCTAACACTGGCACTAGGTCTAAAACTAATTCAAACCCTAAACCAGACTCTAGCCCTAGCCCTAGCCCTAGCCCTAGCCATAATCCTAACCCTAACGCTAACCCTAGCCCTAGCCCTAACCCTAACCGTAACCATAGCCCTAGCCCTAGCACTAACCCAAACACTAGCCCTAAACCTAACCATAGCCCTAGCCCTAACCCTAACTCTAGTGCTAGCCCTAGCCCTAACCCTAATTCTAACACTTACCCCAACACCCACAACAACACCAACCACAACAGCAACCATAACCCTCACCCTAGCCTGAACCCTAACCAATACCCAAAACCTAACACTAGCCCTAGCCGTAACTCTAACCCTAACCGTAGCTCTACTCCTATCCCTAGCCCTAGCCTATCCGTAGCCCTAGCCTAACCCTAGCCCTAACCATAACCCTAACCCTAAACTAAACCTAACCCTAAACCTAACCTGAACCCTAGCCCTAACCCTAGCCTTAACCTAGCCCTAACCCTAACCCTAACCCTAGCCCTAACCCTAGCCTTAGCACTAGCCCTAACCCTATCCATAACATTAGACCTATAACTAACCCTAACCCTAACCCTAACTCTAGACCTAACCCTAACCCTAACCCTAACCATAGCCCTAACCCTAACCGTAGCCCTAGCCCTAAACCTAACACTAGTGCTAGACCTAGCCCTTGCCCTAGCCTAAACCCTAACCCTAACCCTAGCCCTAGCCCTAACCCTAACCTTAACCCTAACCCTAGACCTAACACTAAAAATTACCTTAACCCTAAACCTAACACTAGCCCTAGCCCTAGACCTAGACCTAACCCTAACCCTTGCCCTAGCAATAGCCCTAACCCTAACACTAAACCTAACCCTAACCCTAGCCCAAGCCCTAACCCTAACCCGAACCCTAGCCTCATCCCTAAATCTAACGCTAAACCTAACCCAAATCTAGCCCTAGCCCAAACATTAATCCTAACATTAACTCAACCCCAACCCTAACCCTCAACCTAGCATGAATCCTAACCCACACCCTAAACTAAAACTAGCCCAGGCGTAACACTAACCCGAACCCTAACCCTAACCCTAGACCTGGCCCAGACCTAGCCATACCACTAACCCTAACCCTAACCCTGATCCTAGCCCTAGCCCTAAACCTGACCCTAGCCCTAACCCTAACCCACAACCTAAACCTAACACTAGCCCTAGCTCTAACCCTAATCCAAAACCTAAACCCGACCCTAGCCCTAGCCCTGGCCCTAACCCTAACCCTAACCCCAACCCTAACCCTAGCCCTAGCCCTAGCCCTAACCCTAACCAAAACCATAGCCCTAACCCTAACCCTAACCCTAAGCATAGACCTAGGTTTACCCTAGGACTAACCTTAACCCTAGGCCTAATACTAACCTTACCCTAACCCTAACACTAAACCTAACCCTATCCCTAGCCCTAGGCCTAGACCTAGGACTAACCCTAACCCTAACCCTAGACTAGCCCTAACCCTAACCTTAACCATAACCCTAGTCTAACCCTAAACCTTAACTTAACACTAAACCTAGCACTAGCCCTAGCCCTAGCCCTAACTCTAACCCTAAACATAGCCCTAACACTAACCCTAGCCCTAGCCCTAACCCTAAATCTAACCCTAGCCCTAACCCTAATCCAAACCCAAAATCAAGCCCTAGCAATAGCCCTACACCTAACCCAAAACCTAGCCCTAACCGTAACCCTAACCCTAAACCTAACCCTAATACTAACCATAACCGTAGCCCTATCCCTAATACTAGCCCTAATCCTAACCCTAACGCTAACCCTAGCCCTAGCCCTAGCAGTAGACCTAACCCTAGGCATAACCCTAAACCTAACCCTATCCCTAGCCCTAATCCTAACCCTAACCCTAGCTCTAACCATAACCCACACCCTAAACCTAACCCTAGCCCTAGTCCTAACCCAAATCAAACCCCAAACCAAGCCCTACCCCTAATCCTAACCCTAGCCCTAACCCTAAACCTAGCCCTAGGTCTCACCCTAACCCTAGACCTAGCCCTAAACCTACCCCTAGTGCTAGCCCAACCATAGCCCTAACCCTAAACCTAACCCAAGCCCTAGCACTAAACCTAACCCTAACCCTAGCCCTAGCCCTAAACTTAACCTTAACCCTAACCCAACCCCAAAAACAACCTCAACCCGAACCCCAACCCTAACCCTGACTCTAGCCTGAACCCTAACCCACACCGTAAACCTAACACTAGCCCAAGTTCTAACCCTAAACTGAACCTTAACCCTAACCCTAGCCCTAGCCCTAGCCCTAACCCTAACTCTAACCCCAGCCATAGGCCTAACCCTAAACCTAACCGTAACCCTGGCCTTAAACCTAACCCACACCCTAAACATAATCGTATCCCTAGCCCTAACCCTAACCCAAACCCTAACCCTAGCCCTAGCCCTAGCCCTAGCCCTAGCTTTGCCATAACCCTAACCCTAGACTAGCCCTAACCCTAACCGTAACCATAACCCTAGTTTAACCGTAACCTTACCTTAACCCTAAACCTAGCACTAGCCCTAGCCCTAGCCCTAGACCTAACCCTAACCCTAACCCTAATCCTAACCCTAGCACTAGCCCAAACGCTAACCTGTCCCTAACACTAAACCTAGCCAAAGCCCTAAATCTAACCCTAACCCTAACACTAGCCCCAGCACTAACCCTAACCCTAACCCTAGCCGTAGCCTTAACCTTAACCCTACACCTAGCCATAGCACTAGCTCTAGCCCTAACCTAAAACCTAGCCCTAGTCCTTATCCTTTCCCTAAAACTAGCCCTAACCGTAACCCTAGCCCTAGCACTAAACCTAGCCCTAGACCTAGACCTAGTGCTAGCGCTAGCCCTAGCCGTAGCCCTAGCCCAAAACTAACCCTAGCCCTAGCCCTAACCCTAACCCTAAACATAGACCTAATACTAACCCTAGACCTATCCCTAACCCTAAACCTAACCCTAGCCCTAACCCTAATCCAAACCCTAAACGAAGCCCTAGCCCTAGCCCTACAACTAACCCTAACCCTAGCCCTAGCCACAGACCTAGCTCTAACCCTAACCCTAACCATAACCATAACCCTAGCCTTAGCCCTAACCCTAAACCTAACACTAGCCCTAGGCCTAGTCCTAGGACTAACCCTAACCCTAAACCTAACCCTAACCCTAACCCTAACCCTAACCTTAGCCCTAGTCCTATCCCTAACGCTTA
Organism: Sylvilagus bachmani; assembly: GCA_015711505.1. NCBI lineage: Eukaryota > Metazoa > Chordata > Mammalia > Lagomorpha > Leporidae > Sylvilagus > Sylvilagus bachmani. The sequence continues at coordinate 48,549,217 of CM027399.1, forward strand.
ACCTAACCCTATACCTATCCCTAAACCTAACCCTTACCCTAGCTCTAACCATAATCCACACCCTAAACCTAACCCTAGCCCTAGATCTAACCCTAACCCTAACCCAAACCCCAACCCTAGCCCTAGCCCTAACCCTAACCCTAACCCTAACCCTAAACCTACACCTAGACCTAGCCCAAAGCCTAACCCTAGCCCTATAACTAACCCTAACACTAGTGCTAGCCCCTGGCATAGCCCAAACCCTGACCCTAACCCTAGCCCTAACCCTAAACCTAACCCTAGACAAGCCCTAACCCTAACCTTAACCATAACCCTACTCTAACCCTAAACCTTACCTTAACCCTAAACCTAGCACTAGCCCTGGCCCTAGACCTAACCCTAACCCTAACTCTAACCCTAGCACTAGCCCAAACCCTAACCTAACCCTAACCTAAACCCAGCCCAAGTCTTAACCCTAAACCTAGCCTTAGCCCTAACCCTAGCCCTAAATCTAAACCTAGCACTAGTGCTCACCCTTTTCCTAAACCTAGCCCTAACCCTAACACTAGCCATAGCACTAACACTAACCCTAGTCCTAGCCCTAGCACTAGCCCTAGCCATAGTGCTAACACTAAACCTAACCCTAAGCCTAGCCCAAAACCTAACCCACACCATAAACCTAACCCTCGCCCTAGGGGTAACCCTAACCCTAGCCCTAACCCTAACACTAGCCATAGCCCTAGCCCTAACCTTAAACCTACCCTGACCGTAGCCTTAGACCTAGCCCTAGAACTAGCCTAACCTTAAGCCGAAACCTAACCCTAGGCCTAACCATAACTCTAACCCTAACACTAACCCTAGCCCTAGCCCTAAACCTAACCCTAACCTTAGCCTAAACACTAGCCCTAGCCCTAGCCCTAGCCCTAACCCTAACCCTAAACCTAGCCCTAACCCTAGCCCTAACCCTAAGCCTAACCCTAACCCTAGCCCTAGCCCTAGCAGTAGCCCTAACCCTAACCCTAGCCCTAACCCTAAACCTAACCCTAGCCCTAGGTCTCACCCTAACCCTAGTCCTAGCCCTATCCCTAACCCTTAACCTAACCCTATCCCTAGCCCTAACCCTAACACTAACCCTAGCTCTAACCATAACCCACACCCTAAACCTAACCCTAGCCCTAGTCCTAACCCAAATCAAACCCCAAACCTAGCCCTACCCCTAATCCTAACCCTAAACTTAGCCCTAGGTTTCACCCTAACCCTAGACCTAGCCCTAACCCTAACCCTAGTGCTAGACCAAGCATAGCCCCAACCCTAAACCTAACCCAAGCCCTAACGCTAAACCTAACACTAACCCTAGGCCTAGCCCTAACCTTAACCTTAAACCTAACCCAACACCAACAACAACCCGAACCCGAACCCCAACCCTAACCCTGACCCTAGCCTGAACCCTAACTCACACCGTAAACCTAACACTAGCCCAAGTCGTAACCCTAAACCGAACCCTAACCCTAACCCTAGTCCTAGCCCTAGCCATAACCCTTACCCTAACCCTAGCCCTAGGCCTAACCCTAACCCTAACCCTAACCAAATCCTAACCGTAACCCTGGCCTTAAACCTAACCTACACATTAAACATAACCGTAGCACTAGCCCTAACCCTAACCCAAACCATAACACTAGCCCCAGCCCAAGCCCTAGTCCTAGCCCAAGCGATAACCCTCAAATTAAACCTAACCCTAGCCATAACCCTAACGTAACCCTAGCCCTAGCCCTAGGACTAACCCTAACCCTAACCCTAACCCTAGACTGGCCCTAACCCTAACCTTAACCATACCCTAGTCTAACCCTAAACCTTACCTTAACCCTAAACCTAGCACTAGCCCTAGCCCTAGCCCTAGACCTAACCCTAACCCTAACCCTAACCACAGCACTAGCCCAAACCCTAACCTAAGCCTAACCCTAAACCTAGCCCAAGCCCTAAACCTAACCTTAACCCTAAACTAGCTCCAGCACTAACCCTAACCCTAAACCTAGCCGTAGCCTTAACCTTAACCCTAAACCTAGCCTTAGCCCTAGCCTTAACCCTTAACCTAGCCCTAGCCCTCACCCTTTCCCGAAACCTAGCCCTAACCCTAGTCCTAGCCCTAGCACTAGCCCTAGTTGTAGCCATAACACTAAACCTAACCCTAACCCTAGCCCAAACCCTAACCCACAACCTAAACCTAGCACTCGCCCAAGTCGTAACCCTAACGCGAACACTAACCCTAACCCTAGCCATAGCCCTAGCCCTAACCCTAACCCTATCCCTCATCATAGCCTTAGCCTTAGCCTTAGCAGTAGCCCCAGCCTAACCTTACGCCAAACCCTAACGCTAGCCCTAAACATAACCCTAACCCTAACACTAAACCTAGCCCTAGCCCTAACCCTAACCCTAAACCTAGCCCTAACCTTAGCCCTAGCCCTAGCCCTAGCCCTAACCCTTACCCTAACCCTAGCCCTAGGCCTAACCCCAACCATAACCCTAACCCTATTCCTAACCGTAACCCTGGCCTTAAACCTAACCCACACCCTAAACATAACCGTAGCACTAGTCCTAACCCTAACCCAAGCCATAACACTAGCACCAGCCCAAGCCCTAGCCCTAGCCCTAGCGATAACCCTCAACTTAAACCTAACCCTAGCCATAACCCTAACGTAACCCTAGCCCTAGCTCTAGCCCTAACCCTAACCCTAGACCTAGGCCTAGCCCTAGGACTAACCCTAACCCTAACCCTAACCCTAGACTATCCCTAACCCTAACCTTAACCATACCCTAGTCTAACCCTAAACCTTACCTTAACCCTAAACCTAGCACTAGCCCTAGCCCTAGCCCTAGACCTAACCCTAACCCTAACCCTAACCACAGCACTAGCCCAAACCCTAACCTAAGCCTAACCCTAAACCTAGCCCAAGCCCTAAACCTAACCTTAACCCTAACACTAGCCCCAGCACTAACCCTAACCCTAAACCTAGCTGTAGCCTTAACCTTAACCCTAAACCTAGCCTTAGCCCTAGCCTTAACCCTTAACCTAGCCCTAGCCCTCACCCTTTCCCGAAACCTAGCCCTAACCCTAGTCCTAGCCCTAGCACTAGCCCTAGTCGTAGCCCTAACACTAAACCTAACCCTAACCCTAGCCCAAACCCTAACCCACAACCTAAACCTAACACTTGCCCAAGTCGTAACCCTAACGCGAACACTAACCCTAACCCTAGCCATAGCCCTAGCCCTAACCCTAACCCTATCCCTCATCATAGCCTTAGCCTTAGCCTTAGCAGTAGCCCTAGCCTAACCTTAAGCCGAAACCTAACCCGAGCCCTAAACATAACCCTAACCCTAATACTAAACCTAGCCCTAGCCCTAACCCTAACCCTAAACCTAGCCCTAACCTTAGCCCTAGCCCTAGCCCTAGCCCTAACCCTAATCCTAAACCTAGCCCTGGACCTAACCCTAACCCTAAACCTAGCACTAGACATAGCCCAAACCCTAACCCTAACCCTAGCCCTAGCCCTTAACACTAACACTAAACATAGCCCTAACACTAACCCTAGACCTAGCACTAACCCTAAACCTAACCCTAGCCCTAAACCTAATCCAAACCCTAAACCAAGCCCTAGCCCTAGCCCTACACCTAACCCTAACCCTAGCCCTAGCCTAAGCCCTAGCTCTAACCCTAACACTAACCCTAGCCCTAGGCCTAGCCCTAGCCCTAACCCTAAACCTAACCCTAGCCCTAGGCCTAGTCCTAGGACTAACCCTAACCCTAGCCATATCCCTAACCCTAACCCTAACCCTAACCCTAACCCTAACCCTAACCTTAGCCCTAGCCCTATCCCTAACCCTTAACCTAACCCTATCCCGAGCCCTAACCCTAACCCTTACCCTAGCTCTAACAATAACCCACACCCTAAACCTAACACTAGCCCTAGATCTAACCCTAAACCTAACCCAAACCAACCCTAGCCCTAGCCCTAATCCTAACCCTAACCCTAACCCTACACCTAGCCCTAGGCCTTACCCTAACCCTAGACCTAGCCCTAACCCTAACCCTAGACTTAGCACTAACTCTAACACTAGTGCTAGCCCCACACATAGCCCAAACCCTGACCCTAAACCCTAGCCCTAACCCTAAACCTAACCCTAACCCTAGATTAGCCCTAACCCTAACCTTAACCCTAACCGTAGTCTAACCCTAAACCTTACCTTAACCCTACCTCTAACACTAACCCTAGCCCTAGACCTAACGCTAACCCTAACCCTAAACCTAGTCCTAGCCCTAGTCCTAACACTAACCCTAAACCTAACCCTAACCCAAGCCCTAACCATAAACTAACCCTAAACCTAGCCCCAGCCCTAACTCTAAACCTAACCCTAGCCCTAGTCCTAACCTTAACCCTAACACTACCCTTAGTACTGGGCCTAGCCCTAACACTAAACCTAGCCCTAGCCCTAAACCTTACCCTAAAACTAGCCCTAACCCTAACCCTAGCCTTAGCACTAACCCTAACACTAGACCTAGCCCTAGCCCTAGCCATAGCTGTAGCCATAGCCCTAAACCTAACCCTAACCCTAACCCGAACCCTAACCCTAACCGTAGCCCCAGCCCATACCCTAACCCTAACGAAAGCCCTAACCTTAACCCTAAATCTAACCCAACCCCAACAACAACCCAAACGCCAACCCAAACACCAACCGTGACCCTAGCCTGAACCCTAACCCACACCCTAAACCTAACACTAGCCCAAGTCGTAACCTTAAAACGAACCCTAACCCTAAGCCAAGCCCTAGCCCTAGTCCTAACCCTTACCCTAAACCTAGCCCTAGGCCTAACCCTAACCCTAACCCTAATCCTAACCGTAACCCTGGCCTTAAACCTAACCCACACCCTAAACATAACCGTAGCCCTAGCCCTAACCCTAGCCCAAACCCTAACCCTAGCCCTAGCCCAAGCCCTAGCCCTAGACATAACCCTCAACTTAAACCTAACGCTAGCCATAACCCTAACCTGACTCTAGCCCTAGCCCTAGCTCTACCCCAACCCTAACACTAACCCTAACGCTAACCCTAGCCCTAGGCCTAGCCCTAGGACTAACCCTAAACCTAACCCTAGACTAGCCCTAACCCTAACCTTAACCATAACCCTAGTCTAACCCTAAGCCTTACCTTAACGCTAACCCTAGCACTAGCCCAAACCCTAACCTAACCCTAACCTTAAACCTAGCCCAAGCCCTAAACCTAACCCTAACCCTAACATTAGCCCCAGACTAACCCTAACCCTAACCCTAGCCGTAGCCTTAACCTTAACCCTAACCTATCCCTAGCCCTAGCCCTAGCCCTAGCCCTAACCCTATTCCTAAGCCTAACATTAGCCCTAGCCCTAACCCTAGATTTAGCCATAACCCTAACCCTAACCCTAGCCTTAACCCTAACCCTAGCCCTAGACCTAGCCCTAAACATAATCTTAACCCTAACCATAGACCTAGACCTAGCCCTACCATTAGACCTAACCCTAACCGTAACCCTAACCATAGCCCTATCCCTAGCCAAAGGATTAGCTCTAAAACTAACCATAACACTAACACAAGCCCTAGCCCTACCCTAGACCTAGCCCTAACCCTAACCCTAGCCCCAACCCATACCGTAACCCTAACCGTAGCCCTAACCTTAACCCCAACCCTAACCCAACCCAACAACAACCTCAACCCCAACCCCAACCCTAATCCTGTCCCTAGCCTGAACCCTAAACCACACCCTAAACCTAACACTAGCCTTTGTTGTAACCCTAACCAGAACTCTAACCATAACCCTAGCCCTAGCCCTAGCCCTAAACCTAGCCCTAGGCCTATCCCTAACCCTAACCCTAGTCCAAGCCCTAACCCTAACCCTAACCCTAGCCCTAGCCTTAATCTTAACCCTAAACCTAGCCTTAGACCTAACCCTAGCCCTAAATCTAAACCTAGCACTAGTGATCACCCTTTCCCTAAACCTAGCCCTAACCCTAACACTAGCCATAGCACTAACACTAACCCTAGTCCTAGCCCTAGCTCTAGCCCTAGCCATAGTGCTAACACTAAACCTAACCCTAAGCCTAGCCCCAAACCTAACCCACACCATATACCTAACCCTTGCCCTAGGGGTAACCCTAACCCTAGCCCTAACCCTAACGCTAGCCATAACCCTAGCCCTAACCTTAAACCTACCCTGACCGTAGCCTTAGACCTAGCCCTAGAACTAGCCTAACCTTAAGCCGAAACCTAAATCTAGGCCTAACCATAACTCTAACCCTAACACTAACCCTAGCCCTAGCCCTAAACCTAACCCTAACCTTAGCCTAAACACTAGCCCTAGCCCTAGCCCTAGCCCTAACCCTAACCCTAAACCTAGCCCTAACCCTAGCCCTAACCCTAACCATAACCCTAACCCTAACCCTAGCCCTAGCAGTAGCCCTAACCCTAGCCATAACCCTAAACCTAACCCTAACCCTAGCTCTAAGCCTAACCCTAGCTCTAACCATAACCCACACCCTAAACCTAACCCTAGCCCTAGTCCTAACCCAAATCAAACCCCAAACCTAGCCCTACCCCTAATCCTAACCCTAGCCCTAACCCTAACCCTAGCCCTAGGTCTCACCCTAACCCTAGACCTAGCCCTAACCCTAACCCTAGTGCTAGCACAACCATAGCACAAACCCTAAACCTAACCCTAGCCCTAGCCCTAAACCTAAACCTAACCCTATCCCTAGCCCTAACCTTAACCTTAACCTTAACCCTAACCCAACCCCAACAACAACACCAACCCGAACCCCAACCCTAACCCTGACCCTAGCCTGAACCCTAACCCACACCGTAAACCTAACAATAGCCCAAGTCATAACCCTAAACCGAACCCTAATCCTAACCCTAGCCATAGCCATAGCCCTAGCCCTAGCCCTAACCCTTACCCTAACCCTTACCCTAACCCTAGCCCTAGGCCTAACCATAACCCTAACGCTAATCCTAACCCTAACCGTAACCCTGGCCTTAAACGTAACCCACACCATAAATATAACCGTAGCCCTAGCCCTAACCCTAATCCAAACCCTAACCGTAACCCTGGCCTTATCGTAACCCACACAATAAACATAACCGTAGCCCTAGCACTAACCCTAATCCAAACCCTAACCGTAGCCCTAGCCATAGCCATAACCCTAAACTTAAACCTAACCCTAGCCATAACCCTAATGTAACCCTAGCCCTAGCCATAGCTCTAGCCCTAACCCTAACCCTAGACCTAGGCCTAGCCCTAGGACTAACCCTAACCCTAACCCGAAACTAGCCCTAACCCTAACCTTAACCATAACCCTAGTCTAACCCTAAACCTTACCTTAACCCAAAACCTAGCACTAGCCCTAGCCCTAGCCCTAGCCCTAACCCTAAATATAACCATAGCTCTAACCGTCAACCCAACAATAGCGCTACCACAGCCCTAACACAAAAACAAGCCCTAAACCTAAAACTAGCCCTAGCACTAACCCTATCCCTAGTCCTAGAACTAACATAACCCTAACCCTAGCCCTAACCCTAACCCTAACCCTAGTGCTAGGCCTAGCTCTAGCGCTAGCCCAAACACTAATCCTAATGCTAGCCCTAGCCTTAACCCTAACCTTAAACGTAACCCTAGCCCTAACACTAAACCTTATCTTAACCATAACCCTAACACTAGCCCTAGAGCTAACCATAACCCTAACCCTAACCCTAGCCATAACCTTAACCCTAACCCTAACACTAACCCTAACCCTAGCCCAAGCCCTAACCACAACCCTAATCCTAGCCCCAGCCCTAACCCTAGCCTTAAACCTAACCCTAGATCTAATCCTACCCCACAGCCTAAACCATACCCTAGCCTTAGCTCTAACCCTAATCCAAACCCTAACCCTAGACCTAGCCCTAGCCCTAGCCCTAACCAAAACCCTAAACATAACCCTAGCCCTAGCCCTAAACCTAACCCTAACCCTAAACGTAGCCCTAGCCTTAGACTTAGCCCTAACCCTAAACCTAAACCTAGCCCTCGGCCTAGCCCTAGCCCTACCCTAAACGTAGCCCTAGCCCTAATCTTAACCCTGTCCCTAACCCTAGCCTTAGGCCTAGCCCAAGCCCTAACCCTAAACCTAAACCTAACCCTAGCACGAACCCTAACCCACACGCTAAACCTAACACTAGACCTAGCCGTAACCCTAACCGGTACGCTAACCCTAACCATAACCCTATCCCTAGCCCTAACCCGAGCCCTAGCCCTAGCCCTAAACCTAACCCTGAACCTAGCTCTAACCCCAGCCCTAGCCTTAGCCGAAACCGTAACCCTAACCCTAACCCTAGGCCTACCCGTGACTCTAACCCTAACCCTAACACTAGCCCTAGCCCTAGCCCTAACCGTAAACTAAAACATAGCCGTAACCCTAACCCTAGCCCTATCCTAACACTAACACTATCCCTAGACCTAACCCTAGCCCTAGGAAAAGCCCTAACCCTAACCCTAACTCAAGTTTCACCCTAGCTCTAGCCCTTACCCTAAACTTAAACTTAACCCTACTCCTAACCCTCACCATAAACCTAAATCTAACTCTAGACCTAACCCTAAACAAAGCCCTGAAAATAACTCTAAACCTAACCCTAGCCCGAACCCTAACCCTAATCTAAACCTAACCCTAGCCCGAACCCTAACCCTAGCCCTAACCCTAACACTGACCCTAACACAAGCCCTAAATCTAACCCTAACCCTAGACCTAGCCCTAACCATAACCCTAAACCTAACCCTAGCCCTAAACCTAACCCTAACAATAGCTCTAAACCTAACCCACACCTTAAACCTAATGCTAGACCTAGCCCTAACCCTAACCCAAACCCTAACACTAGCCCTAGGACTAACCCAAACCCTAACCCTAAACCTAGCCCTAACCCTAAACCTAGACCTAACCTTAACCCTAACGCTGACCCTAGCTCGAGCCCTAACCTTAACCCTAAACCTAGCCCTAGGCATAGCCCTAGGACTAACACAAACCCTAACCCTAACCCTAACGCTAACCCTAGCCCTAGCCCTAACCCTAAACCTAACCCTAGCACTAACCCTAACCCTAGTCCTAGAAGTTACATTAACCCTAGCCCTAGCCCTAGCCCTAACCCTAGTGCTAGCCCTAGCCCTAGCACTAGCCCAAACACTAATCCTAACGCAGGCCCTAGCCCTAAGCCTAACCTTAACTGTAACCCTAGCACTAACCCTAAACCTTATCTTAACCATAACCCTAACAAGAGCCCTAGACCTAGAGCTAACCCTAACCCTAACCCTAACCCTAGCCCTAGCCTTAACCCTAACACTAACCCTAACACCAACCCTAAACCTAGCCCAAGCCCTAACTCCAACCCTAATCCTAGCCCCAGCCCTAACCCTAGCCTTAAACCTAACCCTAGATCTAATCCTTACCCACAGCCTAAACCATACCCTAGCCTTAGCTCTAACCCTAATCCAAACCCTAAACCAAGCCCTAGCCCTAGGCCTAACCCTAACCCTAGCCCTAGCACTAGCCCTAGCCTTAACCCTAACCCTAACCATAAACCTAGCCCTAGCCCTAGCCCTAACCATAACCCTAACTCTAGCCCTAGCCCTAGCCCTGAAACTAAACCTAAACCTAGCCCTAGGCCTAGCCCTAGCCCTAATCCTATCCGTTCCCTAGCCCTAATGCTAACCCTATACCTAACCCTAGCCTAACCCTAAACCTAGCCCTAGACCTAAGCCTTACCAAAAACCAGACCTAACCATAACCCTATCGCTAGCCCTAACACTAAACCTAGCCCTAACCCTAGCCCGAACCCTAAACCACACGATAAACCTAACACTAGCCCTAGCCTTAACCCTAACCCTAGCCCAAGCACTAACCCTAACCCTAAACCGAGCCCCAGCCCTAACCTAACCCTAACACTAGCCCTAGCCCTAACCGTTGCGCTAACACTAATCCAACCCCAACAAAACACCAACACCAACCCAACCCTAACCCTGACCCTAGAATGAACCCTAACCCACAGGAAACCCAACGCTAGCCCTAGCCGAAACACTAACCCAAACCCTAACCCTAACCCTAGGCCTAGCCCTAACTCTAACTCTAAACCTAAAAGTAACTCTAGCCCTAGCCCTACCCCTAGCCCTAGCCTAACCCTAACACTAACACTAGTCCTAACCGTAACCCTAATCCTAACATTAACACAAGCTCTAGCCCTAAACCTAACACTAACCCTAGCCATAACCCTAGCCCTAGCCCTAGGCCTAACCCTAAACCCAACCCTAGCCCTAGCCCTAGCCCTAGCCCTAACCCTAACACTACCTCTAACCCTAGCCCTAGCCCTAACCATAACCCACACCCTAAACCTAACCCTAGCCCTAGCTGTAACCCTAATCCAAACCATAAACCAAGCCCTGGCCCTAGCCCTAGCCCTAGCCCTTGCCCTAACCCGAACTCTAACCCTAACCCTAGCCCTAACCCTAGCCCTAACCCTAGCTCTAGCCCTAACCCTAACCCATACCCTAAACCTAACACTGGCCCTAGCTCTAAAACTAGCCCGAACCCTAACCCACAGGCTAAACCTAACACTACCCTAGCTGTAATACAAACAGGTCCCCTAACCCTAACCATAGCCCTAGCCCTAGCACTAACCATAAGCCTAACCCTGGCCCTAACCCGAGCCCTAGCCCTAGCCTTAAACTTAACCCTCAACCTAGCTCTAACCCTAGCCCTAGCCCTAGCCGAACCCTAACCCTAACCCTAGCCCTAACCGTAACTCTAACCCTAACCCTAACACTAGCCTTAGCCCTAGACCTAACCGTAACCTTAAACATAGCCGTAACCCTAACCCTAGCCCTTCCATAACCCTAACACTATCCCTAGCCCTAACCCTAGCCCTACTCAAACCCTACCCTAACCCTAACCCTAGTTTCACCCAGGCTCTAGCCCTTACCCTAACCTTAAACCTAACCCTACTCCTAACCCTAACCATAAACCTAAATCTAACTCTAGGCCTAAACGTAACCCTAGCCCTAAAAATAACCCTAAACCTAACTCTAGCTTAACCATAACCCTAGACCTAACCCTAACCCTAACACTAATGGTAGCCGTAGCCCTAGCCCGAACCCTAGCACTAACCCTAATCTATATCTAAACCTAGCCCTAACCCTAACCCTAGCCCTAACCCAAAACCTAACCCTAACCCTAACACTAGCCCTAAATCTAACCCTAACCAAAGCCCTAGCCCTAGCTCTAGCCCTCACCGTAAAGCTAGCCCTAGCCCTAAACCTAACCCTAACAATAGCTCTAACCCTAACCCACACCTTAAACCTAAATCTAGACCTAGCCCAAACCCTAACGAAAACCCTAACTCTAGCCCTAGCCCTAGTCCTAAACCTAACCCTAACCCTAGCCCTAGGCCTAGCCCTAGGACTAACACAAATCCTAACCCTAAACCTAGCCCTAACCCTAAACATAGCCCTAACCCTAACCTTAACCCTAATGCTAACCCTAACCGTAGCCCTAACCCTAACCCTAAACCTAGCCATAGGCCTAGGCCTAGGACTAACACAATCCTTAACCCTAGCCCTAGCCCTAACCCTAACCCTAATCGTAGCCCTAACCCTAACCCTGGGCCTAGCCCTAACCCTTACCCTAAATATAACCATAGCTCTAACCGTAACCCCGACCCTAGCGCAGGCCTATCCCTAATTTAAAACTAGCCCTAACCCTAACCCTAGCCCTAGTACTAACCCTAACCCTAGTCCTAGAACTTACATTAACCCTAGCCCTAGCCCTAAACCTAACCCTAGTGCTAGCCCTAGCCCTAGCCCAAACACTAATCCTAACGCTAGCCCTAGCCCTAAGCCTAACCTTAACCGTAACCCCAGCCCTAACACTAAACATTATCTTAACCCTAACCCTAACACTAGCCCTAGCCTTAGACCTAACACTAACCCTAACTCTAATGCTAGCCTTAACACTAACCCTAACACTAACACTAAACATAACCCTAGCCCAAGCCCTAACCCCAACCCAAATCCTAGCCCCAGCCCTAACACTAGCCTTAACCCTAGCCCTAGCCCTAACCCGAACCCTAACCGTAGCCATAACACTAACCCTGGCTCTAGCCCTAACCCTAACCATAAATATAACCATAGCTCTAACCGTAACCCCAACCCTAGCGCAGGCCTATTCCTAATTTAAAACTAGCCCTAACCCTAACCCTAGCCCTAGTACTAACCCTAACCCTAGTCCTAGAACTTACATTAACCCTAGCCCTAGCCCTAACACTAACCCTAGTGCTAGCCCTAGCCCAAACACTAATCCTAACACTAGCCCTAGCCCTAAGCCTAAACTTAACCGTAACATCAGCCCTAACCCTTAACCTTAGTTTAACACTAACCCTAACACTAGCCCTAGCCCTAGAGCTAACCCTAACCCTAACCCTAGCCCTGGCCTTAACCCTAACCCTAACCCTAACACTAACCCTAACCCTAGCCCAAGCCCTAACCCCAACCCTAAACCTAGCCCCAGGCCTACCACTAGACTTAAACCTAACCCTTGTTCTACTCCTAACCCACTGCCTAAACCATACCCTAGGCTAAGCTCTAACCCTAATCCAAACCCTAAACCAAGCCCTAGCCCTAGGCCTTACCCTAGCCCTAGCCCTAGCCCTAGCCCTAGCCCTAAACCTAACCATAACCATAACCCTAGCCCTAACTCTAACCCTAACCCTAGCCCTAGCCCTAGCACTAGCCCTAACCCTAAACCTAAACCTAGCCCTAGGCCTAGCCCTAGCCCTTACCCTAACCGTAGCCCTAGCCCTAACCCTAACCCTATCCCTAACCCTAGCCTTTGCCCTAGCCCAAGCCCTAACCCTAAACCTAGACCTAGACCTAACCCTTACCTTAAACCAGGCCTAACCATAACCCTAGCCCTAGCCCTAATCCTAACACTAAACCTAGTCCTAGCCCTAGCCCTAACCCTAGCCCTAACACTAAACCTAACCCTAAACATAGCCCGAACCCTAAGCCACACGCTAAACCTAACACTAGCCCTAGCCGTAACCCTACCAGTACCCTAACCCTACCCCTAGCCCTAGACCTAGCCCTAACCCTAACCCTAATCCTGGCCCTAACCGAGCCCTAACCCTAGCCCTAATCCCAACATTAACCCTAGCCCTAACAGTAACTCTAGCCTTAGCCCTAGCCCTAACCCTAAACCTAACCATAGCCCTAACCCTAACCCCAGCTCTTTCCTAACCCTAACCCTAACCCTAACCCTAACCCTAACACTAAACCTAGACATAGCCCTAGCCCTAGCACTAACCCTAACCCTAACCTTAACCCTAGTCCTAGCCCTAACCCTAACCCTTGCCCTAGCAGTAGCCCTAGCCCTAACCCTAAACCTATCCCTAACCCTAGCCCTAGCCCTAGCCCTAGTCCTAGCCCTAAACCTAGCCCTAACCCTAACACTAACCAAAACCCTAGCCCTAGCCCTAACCCTAACCCTAGCCCTAGCCCTAGCCCTAGCCTTCGCCCTAACCCTAAACCTAAACCTAGCCTAGGCCTAGCCCTAGCCCTAACCCTTACTGTAACCCTAGCCCTAACCCTAACCCTAACCCTAACTCAAACCCTAACTCTAGCCCTAGCCCTAGTCCTAACACTAACCCTAACCCTAGCCCTAGGCCTAGCCCTAGGACTAACCCAAACCCAAACCCTAACCCTATTCCTAGCCCTAACATAAACCTAGCCCTAGGCCTAGCCCTAGGACTAACACAAACCCTAACCCTATCCGAACCCTAACCCTAGCCCTAGCCCTAACCCTGACCCTAACCGTAGCCCTAACCCTAACCCTAAATATAACCATAGCTCTAACTGTAACCCCAACTCTAGCGCTAGGCCTAGCCCTAATTTAAAACTAGCCCTAACCCTAACCCTAGCCTTGGCACTAACCCTAACCCTGTCCTAGAACTAACATTAACACTAGCCCTAGCCCTAACCCTAACCCTAGTGCTAGCCCGAGCCCTAGCACTAGCCCTAACACTAATCCTAACGCTAGCCCTAGCCTTAACCCTAACCTTAACCGTAACCCTAGCCCGAACCCTAAACCTTATCTTAACCCTTATCTTAACCCTAACCCTAACACTAGCCGTAGCCCTAGACTTAACCCTAACCATAATCTTAGCCCTAGCCTTAACCCTAACACTAACCCTAACCCTAGCCCAAGCCCTAACCCCAACCCTAATCCTAGCCCCAGGCCTAACCCTAGCCTTAACCCTAACCCTACCTCTAATCCTAACCCACAGCCTAAACCATACCCTAGCCTTAGCTCTAACCCTAATCCAAACCCTAAACCAAGCCCTAGCCCTAGGCCTAACACTAACCCTAGCCCTAGCCCTAGCCCTAGCCCTAACCCTAAGCCTAACGATAACCCTAGCCCTAGCCCTAACCCTACCTCTAACCCTAACACTAGCCCTAGAAGTAGCCCTAGCCCTAGCCCTACCCATAAACCTAAACCTAGCACTAGGCCTACCCCCAGCCCTAACCCTAACACTAACCATAACCCTAACCCTAGCCCTAACCCTAACCCTAACCCTAAACCTAGACCTAGCCCAAGCCTAAGCCCTAACCCTAAACCTAAACCTAGCCCTAGGACTAGCCCTAGCCCTAACCCGAAACTAGCCCTAGCCCTAACCCTAACCCTATCCCTAACAATAACCCTAGCCCTAACCCTAACCCTACCCCTAACACTAACCCTAAACATAAAACTAACCCTAGCCCGAACCCTAACCCACACGCTAAACCTAACACTAGCCCTAGCCGTAACCCTAACCGGTACCCTAACCCTAACCCTAACACTATCCCTAGCCCTAACCCTAGCCCTACCCAAAGCCCTAACCCTAACCCTAACTCTAGTTTCACACTAGCTCAAGCCCTTACCATAACCTTAAACCTCACCCTACTCCTAACCCTAACCATACCTAAATCTAACTCTAGCCCTAACCCTAAACTAGCCCTAAACCTAACCCTAAACATAACTAGCCCTAACCCTAACCCTAGACCTAACCCTAACCTAACCCTAATGGTAGCCCTAGCCCTAGCCCGAACCCTAGCCCTAACCCTAATCTAAACCTACCCCTAAACCTAACCCTAACCCTAGCCCTAACCCTAACCCTAACCCTAACCCTAACCCTAACCCTAAGACTAGCCCTAAATCTAACCCTAACCAAAGCCCTAGCCCTAGCCCTAGCCCTCACCGTAAAGCTAGCCCTAGCCCTAAACCTAACCCTAACAATAGCTCTAACCCTAAACCACACCTTAAACCTAACGCTAGACCTAGCCCTAACCCTAAGCCAAACACTAACCCTAGCCCTAGCCCTAGTCCTAACCCTAACTCTAACCCTAGCCCTAGGCCTAGCCCTAGGAATAACCCAAACCCTAACCCTAAACCTAGCCCTAACCCTAGTCCTAACCGTAGCCCTAACCCTAACCCTAAATATAACCATAGCTCTAACTGTAACCCCAACCCTAGCGCTAGGCCTACACCTAAGTTAAAACTAGCCCTAACCCTAACCCTAGCCCTAGCCCTAACCCTAACCCTAGCCCTAGCCCTAGCCCTAGCAGTAGCCTAAACACTAATCCTAATGCTAGCCCTAACCCTAAGCCTAACCTTAACTGTAACACTAGCACTAACCCTAAACCTTATCTTAACCATAACCCTAACACTAGCCCTAGCCCTAGACCTAACCCTAACCCTAACCCTAACCCTAGCCCTAGCCTTAACCCTAACACTAACCCTAACACTAACCCTAATCCTAGCCGCAGCCCTAACCCTAGTCTTAACCCTAACCCTAGCTCTAATCCTAACCCACAGCCTAAACCATACCCTAGTCTTAGTTCTAACCCTAATCCAAACCCTAAACCAAGCCCTAGCCCTAGCCATAACCCTAACCCTAACCCTAACACTAACCCTAACCCTAGCTCTAGCCCTAACCTTTGCCCTAACCCTAATCCAACCCCAACAAATCACCAACACCAACCCAACCCTAACCCTGACCCTAGCCTGAACCCTAACACACATCTTAACCCAACACTAGCCCTAGCCAAAACCCTAACCCTAACCCTAGCCCTAGCCCTAACCCTAACTCTAACCCTAAATGTAACTCTACCCCTAGCACTACCCTTAGCCCTAGCCTAAACCTAACACTAACACTAGTCCTAACCGTAAATGTAACCCTAACCCTAACACTAACCCTAAGCCTAACACTAACCCTAGCCATAACCCTAGCCCTAGCCCTAGCCCTAACCCTAACCCCAACCCTAGCCCTAGCCCTAGCCCTAGCCCTAGCCATAACCCTAACACTACCCCTAGCCCTAGCCCTAGCCTTAACCATAACGCTAACCCTAGCCCTAACCCTAACCCACACCCTAAACCTAACCCTAGCCCTAGCATTACCACTAATCCAAACCATATACCAAGCCCTTGCCCTAGCCCTAGCCATAGCCGTAACCCTAGCCCTAGTCCTAGCCCTAGCCCTAATCCTAACTCTAACCCTAACTCTAACCATAACCCTAGACCTAGCCATAAACTAAACCCTAGTCCTTGCCTTAACCCTGAACCTAGCCCTAGCCCTAAACCTAACACTAGCCCTAGCCCCAACCTTAATCAAACCCTAACACAAGCCCTAGCCCTAGCCCTTGCCATAACCCTAACCTTAACACTAGCCCTAGCTGTAAGTCTAACCCGAACCCTAACCCAACCTAGACCTAACCCTAGCCCTAACACTATCCCTAAGGGTAGCTCTAGTCCTATCCCTAGCCCTAGCCTAACCCTAACCCTAACCGTAAAAATACCCCTAACCATAAACCTAACACTAAACTAACCCTAACCCTAGACCTAGCCCTAAACCTAACCCTAAGAGTAGCCCTAACCCTAACCCTAACCCAAGCACTAACCCTAATCCTAACCCTAGCCCTAACCCTAGCCCTAGCCCTAAACATAACCCTAGACCTAGCCCTAGCCCTAACCCTAACCCATACCCTAAATCTAACACTGGCCCTAGCTCTAAAACTAATTCAAACCCTAAACAAGAATCTAGCCCTAAACCTAGCCCTAGCCGTTACCCTAACCCTAAACCTAGCCCTAGCCCTAGCCCTAACCCTAACCCTAACCATAGCCCTAGCCCTATCCCTATCCCAAACACTAGCCCTAAACCTAACCATAGCCCTAGCCCTAAACCTAACTCTAGTGCTAGCCCTAGCCTTAAACCTAATCCTAATCCTAACCCTAACCCTAACCCTAGCCCTAGCCCTAGCCCTAGCCATAACCCCAACACTTATCCCAACGCCAACAACAACCCCAACCACAAACACAACCCTAAACCTTACCATAGCCTGAACCCTAACCCACACCCTAAACCTAACACTAGCCCTAGCCGTAACAATAACCGGTACCCTAACCCTAACCCTAGCCCTAACCGGTACCCTAACCCTAACCCTAACCCTAACCCTAGCCCTAGCCCTAGCCCTAACCCTAACCCTAACCCTGGCCCTAACCGGAGCCCTAGCCCTAAACGTAACTCTAATCCTAACCCTAACACTAGCCTTAGCCCTAGACCTAACCCTAAACCTAACCATAGCCCTAACCCTAACCCTAGCTCTTTCCTAATCCAAACACTATCCCTAGCCCTAACCCTAGCGCTAGCCAAAGCCCTAACACTAACCCTAACCCTAGTTTCAGCCTAGCTCTAGCCCTTACCCTAACCTTAAACCTAACCCTAGCCCTAACCCTAACCATAAAACTAAACCTAACTCTAGCCCAAACCCTAACCCTAGACCTAAACCTAACCCTAAACCTAACTCTAGCCCTAACCCTAACCCTAGACCTAACCCTAACCCTAACCCTAACCCTAACGCTAGCCCTAGCCCTAGCCTGAACCCTAGCCCTAAACCTAATCTAACCCTAACCCTAGCCCTAACCCTAAACCTAGCCCTAACCCTAACCCTAACACTAGCCCTAACTCTAACCCTAACCCAAGCCCTAGCCCTATCCTTACTATAAACGTAGGACTAGCCCTAAACCTAACCCTAACAATAGCTCTAACCCTAGCCAACCACTTAAAACTTAAGGCTAGCCATTGTCCTATCCCTAACCCTACCCCTAGCCCTAGGCCTAACCCTAGGACTAACCCAAACTCTCACCCTAAAAAGCCCTAACCCTAACCCTAGCCCTAAAACTAACTCTAACCCTAACCCTAACACTAGCCGTAGCCCTAGCCAAAGCACTAACCCTAAACATAGCCCTAGGCCTAGACATAGCCCTAACCCTAACCGTAGCCCTAACCCTAAACCTAACCCTATCCCTAGACTTAGCCCTAACCCTAACCCTACCCTAGCCCTAGCCCAAACCTAACCCTAAACCTAGCCCTAAACCTAACCCTAGCCCTAACACTAACCGTAAACCTAGCCCTAGGCCTAGCCCTAGGACTAACACAAACCCTAACCATAACCTTAGTCCTAACCCTAACCCTAGCCCTAACCCTAACCCTAACGCTAGCCCTAGCCCTAGCCTGAACCCTAGCCCTAAACCTAATATAAACCTAACCCTAGCCCTAACCCTAACCCTAGCCCTAACCCTAGCCCTAACCCTAACCCTAACCCTAACCCAAGCACTAGCCCTATTCTTACTATAAACCTAGGTCTAGCCCTAAACCTAACCCTAACAATAGCTCTAACCGTAACCAACCACTTAAACCTAACGCTAGCTTTAGCCCTATCCCTAACCCTAGCCCTAGCACTAGTACTAACCCTAACCCTAACTCTAGCCCTAGGCCTAGCCCTAGGACTAACCCAAACCCTCACCCTAAACCTAGCCCTAACCCTAACCCTAGCCATAACCGTAACTCTAACCCTAACCCTAACACTAGCCCTAGCCCTAGCCAAAACACTAACCCTAAACATAGCCCTAGGCCTAGCCATAGCCCTCACCCTAACCATAGCCCTTACCGTAAACCTAAACCTATCCCTATACTTAGCCCTAACCCTAACACTAACCCTAGCGCTAGCCCTAAACCTAACCCTAAACCTAGCCCTAAACCTAACCCTAGCCCTAACCCTAACCCTAATGCTAGCCCTAGCCTTAGCCCTAAAACTAACCCTAAACCTAGCCCTAGGCCTAGCCTTAGGACTAACACAAACCCTAACCCTATCCGAACCCTAACCCTAGACCTAGCCCTAACCCTAACCCTAACCCTAACCCTAGCGCTAGGCCTAGCCGTAACCCTAAAACAAGCCCTAACCCTAACCCTAGCCCAGGCACTAACCCTAACCCTGTACTAGAACTAACATTAACACTAGCCCTAGCCCTAACCCTAACCCTAGTACTAGCCCTAGCCCTAGCACCAGCCCAAACACTAATCCTAACGCTAGCCCTAGCCTTAACCCTAACCCTAACTGTAACAATGGCCCGAACCCTAAACCTTATCTTAACCATAATCCTAACACTAGCCTTAGCCCTACACTTAACACTAAACCTAACCCTAGGCCTAGCCTTAACCCTAACACTAACCCTAACACTAACCCTAACCCTAGCCCAAGCCCTAACCCCAACCCTAATCCTAGCCCCAGCCCTAAACCTAGTCTTAATCCTAACCTGAGCTCTAATCCTAACCCACAGCCTAAACCATACCCTAGCCTTAGTTCTAACCCTAATCCAAACCCTAAACCAAGCCCTAGCCCTAGGCCTAACCCTAAACCTAGCCCTAGCCCTAACCCTAGCCCTAACCCTAAGCCTAACCCTAACCCTAACCCTAGCCCTAGCCCTAACCCTAACCCTAGCACTAGCCCTAGCCCTAACCCTAACCCTAAATCTATCCCTAACCCTAGCCCTAATCCTAGCCCTAGCCCTAGCCCTAGACCTAACCCTAACACTAACCATAACCCTAGCCCTAGCCCTAACCCTAACCCTAACCCTAATCCTAGTCCTAGCCCAAGACTTAGCCCTAACCCTAAACCTAAACCTAGCCCTAGGCCTAGCCCTAGCCCTAACCCTTACTGTACCCCTAGCCCTAACCCTAACCCTATCCCTAACCCTAACCCTAACCCTAACCCTAGCCCGAACCCTAACCCACACGCTAAACCTAACACTAGCCCTAGCCTTAACCCTAACCCTAGCCGAAGCCCTAACCCCAACCCTGATCTAGCCCCATCCCAACACTAGTCTTAACCCTAACCTTAGTCTTAACCCTAACCCTAGCTCTAATCGTAACCCACAGCCTAAACCATACCCTAGCCTTAGCTCTAACCCTAATCCAAACCCTTAACCAAGCCCTAGCCCTAGGCCTAACCCTAAACCTAGCCCTATCCCTAGCCCTAGGCCTAGCCCTACCCCTAGCCCTAACCCTAACCCTAACCCTAACCCTAACCCTAACCCTAGCCCTAGCCCTAGCCCTAACCCTAACCCTAACCCTAGCCCTAGCCCTAACCCTAACCCTAACCATAGCCCTAACCATAACCCTAGCCCTAGCCCTAATCCTAACCCTAACCCTAGTCCTAGACACGGCCTTGCCCTAGCCCAAACCCTAACCCTAGTGCTAGCCCTAACCCTAACCATAACCCTATGCTAGCCCTAGCCCTAACCCTAACCTTAACCCTAACCCTATCCCTAACCCTAAAAATTACCCTAAACCAAACGCTAACACTAACCCTAACACTTGCCCTAGCCCTACCGTAACCCTAACCATAGCCCTAACCCTAACCCTGGGCCTAGCCCTAACCGTAACCCTAAATATAACCATAGCTCTAACCGTAACCCCAACCCTTGCGCTAGGCCTATCCCTAATTTAAAACTAGCCCTAACCCTAACCCTAGCCCTAGTACTAACCCTAACCCTAGTCCTAGAACTTACATTAACCCTAGCCCTAGCCCTAAACCTAAACCTAGTGCTAGCCCTAGCCCTAGCCCTAGCCCAAACACTAATCCTAACACTAGCCCTAGCACTAAGCCTAACCTTAACCGCAACCCATCCCTAAAATTAACCTCATCTTAACCCTAACCCTAACACTAGCCCTAGCCCTAGACCTAACCCTAACCCTAACCCTAGCCTTAACCCTAACCCTAACCCTAACCGTAACCCTAGCCCAATCCTTAACCCCAACCCTAATCCTAGCCCCAGCCCTAACACTAGCCTTAACCCTAACCCTACTTCTAATCCTAACCTACTACATAAACCATACTCTAGCCTTAGCTCTAACACTCATCCAAATCCTAAACCAAGCCCTAGCCCTAGGACTAACCCTAACCCTAGCCCTAACCCTAAACCTAACCATTACCATAACCCTAGACCTAATGCTAACCCTAACCCTAACCGTAGCCCTAGCCCTAGCCCTAACCCTAAACCTAAACCTAGCACTAGGCCTAGCCCTACCCTAACCCTAACCGTAGCCCTAGCCCTAACCCTAACCCTATCCCTAACCCTAGCCTTAGCCATAGCCCAAGCCCTAACCATAAACCTAGCAATATACCTAACCCTTACCCTAAACCAGGCCTAACAATAACCCTAGCCCTAGCCCTAGCCCTAGCCTAACCCTAAACCTAGTCCTAGCCCTAGCCCTAGCCCTAACACTAAACCGAACCCTAACCCTAGCCCGAACCCTAACCCACACGCTAAACCTAACACTAACCTAGCCATAATCCTGACCGGTAACCTAACCCTAACCCTAGCCCTAGCCCTAGCCCTAACCCTAACCCTAACCCTAGCCCTAACCTGAGCCTTGACTCTAACCCTAACCCTAACACTAGCCCTAGCCCTAGCCCTAACCCTAAACCTAACATTAGTCCTAACACTAACCCTAACCCTAACCATAACCATAACCCTAGCCCTAACGGTAACCCTAATCCTAACCCTAACCCTAACCCCAACCCCAAACCTAAACCTAACCCTAGACCTAACCCTAACCCTAACGCTAACCCTAACCCTAACCCTAACCCTAACTCTAACCCTAACCCTAGCCCTAACCCTAACCCTAACCCTAACCCTATCCTTAGCCCTAACCCTAACTCTAACCCTAGCCCTAGGCCTAGTCCTAGGACTAACCCTAAACCTAAACCTAACCCTAGCCCTAACCCTAACCCACACCCTAAACCTAACCCAAGTCCTTGCATTAACCCTAACCCTAGTCCTAGCCCTAGCACTAGCCCTAGCCCTAGCCCTAACACTAACCCTAACACTAACCCTAGACCGAACCCTAACCCACACCCTAAGCCTAACACTAGCCGTAGCCATAACCGTGATGCGAACCCTAAACCTAACCCTAGCCCTAGCCCTAGCCCTAATCATAACACTAACACTAACCCTAACCGTAGCCCTAGCCTTAGCCCTAGCCATAGCCTAACCTTAAGACCAACCCTAAATCTAGCCCTAATCATAACCCTAACCATAACACTAACCGTAGCCATAGCCCTAACCCTAACCCTAACCTTAGCCTAAACACTAGCCCTAGACCTACTTCTAACCCTAACTCAAACCCCAGCCCTAACCCTAGCCCTAGCCCTAGCCCTAACCCAAATCCTAATGCTAGCCCTAGCCCTAACCATAACCCTAAACCTAGAACTAACCCTAGCCCTAGCCCTAGCCCAAACACTAACCCTAACCCTAACTCTAGCCCTAGCCCTAGCCCTAGGACTAACCCTAACCCTAAACCTAACCCTAGCCCTAACCCTAACCCTAGCAATAATGTTAAACCTAACGCTAGCCATAGCGCAACCCTAACCCTAGCCCTAACCCTATCCCTAACCCTAGCACTAACCCTAACCTTAGACCTATACCTAACCCAACCCCTTGCCCTAACCCTATCCCTGGCCCTAACCAAAACCTAACCCTAGCTCTAACCCTAACCCACACCCTAAACCTAATTCTATCCCTAGCCCTAACCCTAACCCAAACCCTAAACCTAGCAATAGCACTGACAGTAACCCTAGCCCTAACACTAACCCTAGCCCTAGCCTTAACCCTAACCCTAATCTTAGCCCTACCCTAACCCTAGCCCAAGCCCTAACCTTAACCCTAGTGCTAGCTCTAGTCATACCCCAAACCCTAATCCTAACCCTAGCCCTAGCCCAAACCCTAACACTAATCTTAGAATAGCCCTAACCCTAAACTTAACCCTAACCCTAGTCTAACAATAAACCTTACATTAACCCTAACCCTAACACTAGCCCTAGCCCTAGACCTAACCCTAATCCTAACCCTAACCCTAGCCCTAGCCGAAGCCCTAACCCTACCCTAAGGCTAATCCTAAACCTAGACCCAGTCCTAACACTAATCCTGACCATAGCCCTAGTCCTAACCTTAACCCTAACCCTAGCCTTAGCCCTAGCCCTAGCCCTAAACCTAAACATAGCCCTAGCCTTAACCCTTACCCTAAACCTAGCCCTACCATAACCCTAGCCATAGCCCTAACACTAACCCTAGTCGTAGCCCTAGCCCTAGCCCTAGGCCTAAACCTAACCCTAATACCTAAAGCTAACCCTGGCACTAACCCCACCCTAACGCTAGCCCTAGGCCTAGCCCTAGCCCTAACCCAAACCCTAACCCAAGCCCTAGCTCTAACCCTAACCGACACCCTAAACCTAACCCTAGACCTAGCCCTAACCCTAACCCAAAACCTGAACAAAGCCCTAGCCCTAGCCCTATCACTAACCCTAAATTTGGCCCTAAAACTAACCCGCACCCTAAACCTAACGCTAACCCAAACCCTAATCATAGCCCTAGCCCTAGCCCCAGCCCTAACCCTAGGCATAACCCTAACCTTAAACCTAACCATAGCCATAACCCTAACCCTAGCCCTAGCCCTAGCCCTAGCCCTAGTGCTAGCCCTAGACCTAACCCTAACCCTAACCCTAACCCTAACCCTAACCCTAACCCTAGCCCTAGGCCTAGTCCTAGGACTAATCCTAACCCTAACCCTAGCCCTAACCCTAACCCTAGCCCTAACCCTAACCCTAACCCTAGCCCTAGCCATAATACTAGCCCTAACGTTAACACTAG
Source organism: Sylvilagus bachmani (assembly GCA_015711505.1). Classification (NCBI taxonomy): domain Eukaryota; kingdom Metazoa; phylum Chordata; class Mammalia; order Lagomorpha; family Leporidae; genus Sylvilagus; species Sylvilagus bachmani. Next base: position 48,573,311 of record CM027399.1, read on the forward strand.
CCCTAGCCCTATCCCTAACCCTTATCCTAACCCAAGCCCTAGTCCTAATCCTAACCCTAACCCTAATTCTAACCCTAACCCTAGCCATAACCCTAACCCACACCCTAAACCTAACACTAGACCTAGCCCTAACCCTAACCCAACCCAAAACCAAGCAATTGCCCTAGCCCTAGCCCTAACCCTCAACCTAACCATAGCCTTAGCACTAGCCCTAGCATT
>CM027399.1:48573629-48611112 GCA_015711505.1 Sylvilagus bachmani
TAACCCTAACACTTGACCTAGGCCTAGCCCTAGCACTAACCCTAACCCTAACCCTAGCCCTAACCATAACAATAGCCCTACTCCTAACCCTAGCCCTAACCTAGACATAGCCCTAGACTTGCCCTGGTCCTAGCCCTAACCTTAACGCTAACCCTAGCCCTAGGCCTAGTCCTAGGACTAATCCTAACCCTAACCCTAGCCCTAACCCTAACCCACACCCTAAACCTAACCCTAGTCCTTGCACTAACTCTAAACCTAGTCCTAGCCCTAGCACTAGCCCTAGCCTTAGCCCTAACACCAACCCTAACACTAACCCTAGCCCGATCCCTAACCCACACCGTAAACCTAATACTAGCCCTAGCTGTAACCCTGACCCGCACCCTAAACCTAACCCTAGACCTTGTCCTTCCCTAACCGTAACACTAACACTAACCCTAACCGTAGCCCTAGCCCTAGCCCTAGCCATAGCCTAACCTTAAGACGAACCCTAACCCTAGCCCTAATCATAATCCTAACCCTAACACTAACCATAGCCCTAGCCCTAACCCTAACCCTAACCTTAGCCTAAAAACTAGCCTTAGTCCTAGCCCTAACCCTAGCACTAACCCTAGCCCTACCCCACATGCTAACACTAGCCCTAGCCCTAACCCTAACCCTAAACCTAGCCATAGTCCTAACCCTAACACTAAACATAGCCTAAACCCTAAACCTAGCCCTATCCCTAACCGTAAAACTAACAGTAGCCCTAACTCTAATTCAAACTCTAAACCAAGCCCTAGCCCTAGCCCTAGCCCTTCCCCTAAACATAAAACTAAACTTAACCCTAGCCCTAGCCCTAACACTAACCCTAGCCCTAACCATAACACTAGCCCTAGCCCTAACCCTAACCCTAACCCTAGCCCTAGGCCTAGTCCTAGGATTAACCGTAACCCTAACATAACCCTACCCATAACACTAACCCTAGCCCTAACCCTCACCCCAATGCCTGCCCTAGCCCTAGCCATAACACTAGCCCTAACCCTAAACATAACCCTAACCATAACCCTAGCGCTAGCCCTAACACTAACCCTTGTGCTAGCCCAAGCCCTAGCCCTAACACTTACCCTAACCCTAGCCCTAGTCCTAACCATAACCCTAACACTAATCCTAACCCTAATCCTGGCCCTAAACCTAACAAACACCCTAAACCAAACCCTAGCCGTAGCCCTAACCCTAACCAAAACCCAAACCCTAGCCCTAGCCCTAGTCCTAGCCCTTGCCTTACCCATAACCCTAACTTTAAACCTAAGCCTACCCATAACCCATACCCTAACACTAGCCCTAGCCCTAGCCCTAGACCTAACCCTAACCCTAACCCTAACTCTAGCCCTAGGCCTAGCCCTAGGACTAACCCTAACCCTAAACCTTACACTAGCCCTAACCCTAACCCTAGCAATAATGCTAAAACTAACGCTAGCCCTAGACCAAGCCCTAACCCTAGCCCTAACCCTAACCCTAAACCTAACCCTAACGCTAGCCCTAACCCTAACCTTAGACCTAGGCCTATCCCAACCCCTTACCCTAACCCTATCCCCGGCTCTAACCCTAACCCTTACCCTAGCTCTAACCCTAACCCACACCCTAAACCTAACCCTATCCCTAGCCCGAACCCTAAGCCAAAACCTAAACCTAGCAATAGCCGTAACCCTAACCTTAACCCTAACCCTAGTCTAACACTAAACCTAACCCTAACCCTAACCCTAACCCGAGCGCTAACCCTAACCCTAACCCTAGTCTAACCTTAACCCTAACCCTAGCCTTAGCCCTAGCCCTAGCCCTAACCCTAAACACAGCCCTAGCCCTAACCCATACCCTAAAACTAGCCCAAACCATAACCTTAGCCCAAGCAATAACCATAAACCTAGCCCTAGCCATAACACTAACCCTAACCCTAACCCTAAACCTAACCCTAACCCTGACCATAGCCTGAACCCTAACCCACACACTAAACCTAACACTAGCCCTATCGTAACCCTAAACCGAACTCTAACCCTAAACCTAGCCCTAACCCTTACCCTAACCCTAGTCCTAGGCCTAACCCTAACCCTAACACTAATCCTAAACCTAACCCTGGCCCAAAACCTAATGCACACCCTAAACCTAACACTAACCCAAACCCTAATCATAGCCCTAGCCCTAGCCCCTGCACTAGCCCTAGCCATAACCCTAAACTTAAACCTAATCCTAGACATAACCCTAAACCTAGCCATAGACCTAGCCCTAGACCTAGACCTAACTCTAACCCTAACCCTAGCCCTAGGTCTAGTCCTAGGAGTAACACTTACCCTAACCCTAGCCCTAACCCTAACCCTAGCCCTAACCCTAACCCTAACCCTAGCCCTAGCCATAACCCTAGCCCTAACCCTAACCCTAACCCTAGCCCTAGCCCTAGCCCTAGCCCTAACGCTAACACTAACAATAAAAAAGCCCTAACCCTAACCCTAGCTCTAACCCTAAACCTAACCCTAACCCTAACCCTAACCCTAGCCCTAGCCCTAGCCCTAACCCTTACCCAAACCCTAGCCCTAGGCCTAACCCTAACCATAACCCTAATTCTACCCTAAACATAGCCCTAAACCTAATCAACAACCTAAACCAAACCCTAGCCCTAGACCTAACCCTAACCCATAAACTTATCCTAGCCATAGTACTAGGCGAAGCTATAACCCTAACCCTAGGCCTAAACCTAACCCTAGCCCTAGCACAAGCCGTAGCCCTAACCCGAACCGTAGCCCTAGCCCTAGCCTAGCATTAGCCCTAACCCTAACCCTAACCCTAATCGTAGCCCTAGCCCTCGCCCTAGCATTAGCCCTAACCCTAACCCTAACCTTCGCCCTAGCCCTAACACCTCACCCTAACCTGAACCCGAAACACAACACAAACCATAAACCTAGCCCTAGCACTAGCCCTAGAACCTAAACGCTAACCCTAACCCTAGACCTAACACTAGCCCTAAACCTAACCCTAACCCTAGCTATAGACCTAGCACTAGACCTAGCCCTAACCCAAACCTAACCGAACCCCAACCCCAAACCCAACCCTAAGCCTGACCCTAGTGTGAACCCTAACCCACACCCTAAGCCTAACACTAGCCCTAGCCACAACCCTAACCCGAAACCTAAACCTAGCCCTAACCCTAACCCAAACCATAACCCTAGCGCTAGCCCTAACCCTAAACCTAACCCTAGCCCTAGCCCTAGCCCTAGCATTAGCCCTAAACCTAACCCTAATCCTTAAACTAGCCCTAGTCCTAAACCTAACCCTAACACTAGCACTAGGCCTAGCCCTAGCACTAACCCTAACCCTAACCATAGACTTAGCACTAGCCCTAGCATTAGCCCTAACCCTAACCCTAACCATAACCCTAACCCTACACTAGCACTAAACCTAACCCTAACCCTAGCCCTAGCCCTAGCCCTAAACCTAACCCTTACCCCAACCTGAAACACAACCCCAACCCTAACCCTAGCCTTAGCCCTAGCCCTAGATCAAACCCTAAGCCTAGAACTAACCCTAGCCCTAAACCTAACTCTAACCCTAGCCCTAGACCAAGACCTGGCCCTAGACCTAGCTCTAACCCTAACCTTAACACTAATCCCAACCCCAACCCTAAGCCTGACCATAGCCTGAACCCTAACCCACACGATAAACTGAACACTAGCCCTAGCCGTAACCCTAAACCAAAACCTAACCCTAGCCCTAGCCAGAACCATAGCTCTAAACCTAACCCTACCCCAGCCCTAAACCTAACCCACACCCTACACATAACCCTACCCCTAGCCCTAACCCTAACCCAAACCCTAGCCCTAACCCTAGCCGTAGGCCTAGCCCTAGTCCTAGCCCTAACCCTAAACCGAACCCTAACCCTAGCCCTAGCTGAAACCATAAACCTAACTCTAGCCCTAGTCCTAGCCCTGCATGGAACCTAAACCTAACTGTAAAGCTGACCCTAGCCCTAACCCTAACCCTAGCCCTAAACCTAACCCTAAACCTCGGCTTAGACTTAGCCCTAGACCTAACCCTTTTTCTAAAGCTAGCCCTAACCTAACCCTAGACATAACACCTACCCTAACGCTAGCCCTAGACCTAGCCCTAAACAAAGCCCTAAACCTAGCCCTAGCCCTAAACCTAACGCTAGCTCTAACCCTAACCCACACCCTAAACCTAAACCTAGCACTAGCCCTAACCCTAACCAAAACCCTAAACCTAGCCCTAGCCCTAACCCTATCCTAGTCATAGCCGTAACCCTAACCCTAGCCCTAGATCTAACCCTAAACCTAACCCTTGCTCTAGCCCAAACCCTAGCCCTAACCCTACCCTAACCCTAGCCCCAGCCCTTACCCTAACCCTAAACCTAACCCTAAACTCAACCCTTGCCCTAGCCCTAACCCTAGTCCTAGCACTAGCCTAACACTAACCCTACCCATAACCCTAGCCGTAACGGTAACCCTAATCCTAACCCTAACCCTAACCCTAACCCTAGCCCTAACCTAAACGTAAACCTAACCCTAACACTAGCCCTAACCCTCGCCCTAGACCTAACCCTAACCCTAGCCCTAGCCCTAGCCCTACCCATAGCCCTAACAGTAGCCCTAGCCCTAGCCCTAGCCATAGTCCTAGTCCGAACCTTAAACCTAGCCTTAGCCCTAGCCCTAATAGTAACCCCAACACTAACCATAACCCTAAACCCTAACCCTAACTCTAACCATATCCCTAGCCCTAAACTTAACCCAAACCCTAGCCCTAGCCCTAGAGCTAACACTAACCCTAACCCTAACCCTAGCCATAGCCCTAACCCGAGCCCTAACCCTAAAGCTAACCCTAAACCTAATCCTAAACCCAACCATAGCCATGGCCCTAAAACTAACCATAAACCTAGCCCTAACCCTAGCCCTAGCACTAACCTTAACCCTAACCCTAGCCATAGACCTACTTAACCCTAACCCTAACCCTATAACTAGCCCTAACCATAGACCTAACCCTAACCCTAACCCTAACCTTAGCCCTAGCCCTAACCCTAACCCCAACCCTAACCCTAAAACTAAACCTAACCCTAACCTTAACCCTAGCCCAAGTCCTAACCTTAACCCTAACCCTAGCCTTAGTCCGAGCCCTAGCCCTAAACGTAAACCTAGCCCAAGCCCTAACCCTTACCCTAAACCTAGCCCTAGCCCTAGCCCAAGGCCTAACCCTAACCTTAACAATAGCCCTAACCCTAAACCTAACCCTAACCCTAACCCTAGCCCTAGCCCTAACTCTAATCCGAGAACGAGCCCTAAAGCTAACACTAAACCTAACCCTAAACCCAACCCTAGCCATGGCCCTAAAACTAACCCTAAACCTAGCCCTAACCCTAGTCCTAGCACTAGCCTAACACCAACCATAACTATAACCCTAGCCCTAACGGTAACCCTAATCCTAACCCTAATCCTAACCCTAACCCTAGCCCTAACCTAACCATAAACCTAACCCTAACACTAGCCCTAACCCTCGCCTAGACCTAACCCTAACCCTAGTCCTAGCCCTACCCATAGCCCTAACAGTAACTCTAGCCCTAGCCTCAGCCCTATTCCTAGTCCTAACCTTAAACCTAGCCTTAGCCCTAGACCTAATACTAACCCCAACACTAATATAACCCTAACCCTAACCCTAACTCTAACCATATCCCTAGCCCTAAACTTAACCGTAACCCTAGCCCTAGCCCTAGAGCTAACCCTAACCCTAACCCTAACCCTAACCCTAACCCTAACTCTAGCCCTAGCGCTAACCCGAGCCCGAACCCTAAAGCTAACCCTAAACCTAACCCTAAACCCAACCCTAGCCATGGCCCTAAAACTAACCATAAACCTAGCCCTAACCCTAGCACTAGCACTAACCTTAACCCTAAACCTAGCCCTAGACCTAAACCTAACCCTATCCCTAACTCTATAACTAGCCCTAACCATAGACCTAACCCTAACCCTAACCCTAACCTTAGCCCTAGCCCTAACCCTAACCCCAACCCTAACCCTAAACCTAACCCTAAAACTAACCATAGTCCTGGCGCTAAATCTAAACCTAGCACTAGGCCTAGCCCTAGCCGTAATCCTAACCCTAACCCTAGCCCTAGCACTAACACTATAGCTTACCCCCACCCTAAACGTAGCCCTAATGCTAACAACAGACCTAGCCGTAGTCTTAACCCTAACACTAACCCTAACCCTAACCCTAGACCTAGCCCTAGCCCTAACCCTAACCCTACCCTTAACCGTAGTCCGAACCCTAACTCACACCTTAAACACAACACTAGCCCTAGCTCTAAGCCTGAACCAAATCATAACCCAAAAACTAGCCCTAGACCTAGCCCTAGCCCTAACCCTAAACCTAACCCTAGCCTTAGGCCTAGCCCAAGTCATAAGTCTAACCGTAGCCTTAACCCCAAACCTAACCCAATCCCTTGCCCTAGCCCTAGCCCTAGCCCTAGCCCTAAACCTAACACTAACCCTAAGCCTAACACTAGCCCTAGCCCTAACCCTAACCCTAACTCTAACCCTAGACCAGGCCTAGCCCTAGCCCTAATCCTAACCTTAAACCTAGACTTAATCTTAACCCTATACTAACACCAACCCTAACCCTAACCCTAACCCTAAACCTAACCCTTGACCTGGCCCAAACCCTAACCCTAATCCTATCCATAGCCATAACACTAACCCGAACACAAACACTAACCCTAACCCTAACCCTAACCCTAACCCTAGGCCTAGCCCCAAAAAGTAACCCTAAATCTAGCCCTAGCCCTAGCCCTAGCCCTAGGCCTAGCCATAAACCTAACCCTAGCTCTAGTACTAGCCCTAGACATAAATCTAACCCTACCCCTAACCCTAGCCGTAGACCTAACTCTAACCCTAACCCTAACCCTAGCGCTAGGTTTAGCCTTAGTCCTAACACTAACCTAAACCTAACCCTAACCCTAGCCCTAACCCTAGTCCTAGCACTAGCCTAACAATAACCCTAACACTACACATAGCCCTAACCTTAACCCTAACATTAACCCTAGCCCTAGCCCTAACCCTAACCTTAACCCTAACCCTAACCCTAGCCCTAGCCCTAGCCCTAATCCTAATACTAACGCTAACCCTAGCCATAGCCCTAAACCTAACCCTAACCCTAGCCCTAGCCCTAGACCTAGACCTAAACCTAACCCGAACCCTAACCCTAGCCCTAGTCCTAATACTAACACCAACCCTAACCCTAACCTTAAACCTAAACCTAACCCTAGCCCTGACAGTAACCCTACCTCTAACCCTAACCCTAACCCTAAACCTATTTCTAGCCCAAGCCTTAAAACTAACCCTAAAAGTAACACTAGCCCTAGCCCTAGCCATATACCTAACCCTAACACTAAACCTAGCCCTAACCCTAACCCTAACACTAACCCTAACTCTAACACAAGCCTAGTCCTAGACCTAACCCTAAACCTAACCCTAACAGTAGCCCTAGCCATAACCCTAACCTCAACCCTAAACATAAACATAACCCTAAACCAAACCCTAGCTCTGGCCCTAAAACTAACCCTAACCATAAGCCTAACCCTAGTCCTAGTGCTAAAACTAACCCTAAATCTAGCCCTAGCCCTAGCCCTAACCATAACCATAACCCTAACCCTAATCCTAGCCGTGGCCCTACCCCTATCCCTAAACCTAACCCTAAACTAGCCCATACTCTACCTCTAACCCTAACCCTAACCCTAACCCTAATCCTAACCCTAACCCTAACCCTAACCCTAACAGTAGCCCTAAAGCTAACCCTAGCCCTAGCCCTAGCCCTAACCTAAACCTAATCCCAACCCCAACGACAACCCCAACCCTAACCTTAGCCCTAGTCCTAGCCCTAACTCTAAAACTAATCCTAAACCTAACCCTTGCCCTAGCCCTAGACCTAGCCCTAACCATAACCCTAACCCTAGCCCTAACCCTAAACCTAACCCTAACACTAAACCTAACCCTAGACCAGCCCTATACATAACCTTAGAAAGAACCCTAGCCCTCGCCCTCACCCTAACCATAACACTTGCCATAGCCCTAGCCCTAGCCCTAGCCCTAGAACTAGACCTAGCCATAAACCTAACCATAACCCTAGGCCTAATCCTAACCCTAACCCAACACTACACCTAACCCTAACACTAGCCCTAGCCCTATCGCTAACCCTAACCCTAACCCTGAACCTTGTCATAAGCCTAGCCCTAACCCTAACCCTAACTCGAGCCCGAACCCTAACCCACACGCTAAACCTAACACTAGCCCTAGCTCCAACCCTAAACCGAACACTAACAGTAACCCTAACAGTTACCCTAGCGCTAGACCTAGCCCTAGCCCTAACGGTAAGCCTAACCCTAACCCTAGCACTAGCCCTAACCCTAAACCAAACCTAAACCTAGCCCTAACACTAGATCTAACCCTAACCCTAACCCCAAATCCAACGACAACCCCAACGCTAACCCTAGCCCTAGCCCTAGCACAAACCCTAAAAATAATCCTAACCCTAACCCTAGCCCTAGCCCTAACCCTAACCCTAACCATAGCGCGAAACCTAACCCACATGCTAAACCTAACACTAGCCCTAGCCGTAAAACTAAACCGTACCCTAACCCTAACCCTAGCCCTAAACCTAGCCCTAACCCTAACCCTAACCCTGGCTCTAATCCGAGCCATAGCCCTAGCCCTAAACTTAACCCAAAACCTAGCCCTAACCCTAGCCCAAGCTCGAGCCGTAACCCTAACCCTAACCCTAGCCGTAACCGTAACTCTAACCCTAACCCTAACACTAGCGTAGCCTTAGCCCTAACCCTAAACCTAACCCTAGCCCTAATCATAACCCTAGCCCTTCCCTAACCCTAACACTAAACTTAGTCCTAACCCTAGCCCTAGCCAAAGCCCTAAACCTAAGCCTAGCTTTCGCCCTAGCTCAAGCCCTTACCCTAACCTTAAACCTAACCCTAGCCCTAACCCTAACCATAACCCTAAACCTAACTCTAGCCCTAAACCTAACCCTATCCCTAAACCTAAACCTAACCCTAACGCTAGCACTAGCTCTAGCCCTAACCCTAGCCCTAACCCTAATATAAACCTAACCCTTTACCTAACCCTAACCCTAGGCCTAACCCTAACCCTAAACCTAACCCTAACACTAGCCCTAAATTTAACCCTAACCCTAGCCCTTGCCCAAGCCCTAACCCTTACCATAACCCTAGCCCTAGCCCTAACCCTAACCCTAACCCTAACCCTAGCTCTACCCTAAACCTAGTCGCAGCCCTAACCCTAAACCTATCCCTAGCCCTAACAGTAACCCTAGTGCTAGACCTAGCCCTAGCCCTTGCCCTTGCCCAAACCATAAACCTAAACCCAGCCCTACCCCTAGCCCTAACCCTAACCCTAAACCTAACCGTAGCCCAGCCCTAGCCTAGCCCTAGACTAAACCTAACCCTAAACCTAACCCTAGCTCTAACCCTAACCCTAATTCTAGTCTGAGCCCTAACACTAACCAAGGCCTAGCCCTAACCTCACCCTAAACCTAACACTAACCCTAGCCCTAGCCCAAGCCCTAAACCTAACCCTAAACCTAGCCCTAGCCCTAGGCCTAACCCTAACCCAAACCATAACCCTAGCCCTAGCCCTAAACCTAACGCAACCCTAGCCCTAGTTTTAGCCCTAGGACTAAACCTAACCCTAGCCCTAACAATAAACCTAGCCCTACCCTAAACCTAACGCTAGCCCTAGCCCTAGCCCTAACCCTAGCCCTAACCCTAGCCCTAACAATAGCTGTAGGCCTAACCATAATTCTAGTCCTAGCCCACTCTAACCATAGCCCTTGCCCTAACCCTAACCCTAGTGCTAGCCCTAGACCAAGCCCTAGCCCTAGCCCATACCCTAAGCCTAAACCTAGCCCTAGGCCTAAACCTAACCATAAACCTAATGCTAGCTCTAGCCCTGACCCTAACCTTAACCCTAACCCTAACACTAGCCCTAGCCCTAGACCTAAACCTAACCCTAAACCTTACCCTAGTTGTAGCCCTATCCCTAACACTAACCCTACCCCTAACGCTAGCTCTAGCCCTAACCCTAACCTTAACCCTAACCCTAACACTAGACCTAGCCCTAGACCTAAACCTAACCCTAAAACTTACCCTAGCCGTAGCCCTATCCCTAACACTAACCCTAACCCTAACGCTAGCCGAAGCCCTAAACCTAACCTGAACCCTAGCCACATCACTAAAGCTAACCCTAAACCTAACCCTAACCCTAGCCCTAGCTCTAACCTTAATCCTAAACATACCCAACCCCAACCACAACCCTAACCCTAACACTGACCCTAGCATGAACCCTAACCCACACCCTAAACAAACACTAGCCCAGCCGTAACCCTAACCCGAAACCTAACCCTAACCCTAGCCCTAGCCATAGACCTAACCCTACCCTAAACTTAACCCTAACCGTAGCCATAGACCTATCCCTAACCCTTACCCTAACAAGAGCCCTAATCCTAAATCTAACCCTAACACTAATACTAAACCTAACCCACACCCTAACCTAAACCTAGCCCTAGCCCTAGCCCTAACACTAACCCTAACCCTAACCATAGCCCTAGCCCTAACCCTAACTCTAACCCAATCCCGAAGCCTAGACCTAGCACTACCCCTAAACCAAAACGGAGCCCTAACCCTAACCCTAGCCCTAAACCTAACCCTAAGCCTAACCCTAGACTTGGCCCTAGCCCTAGCCCTAACCCTAACCCTAGCCCTAACCCTAGCCCTAGACCGAGCCCTAGCCCTAACAGAAACACTAACCCAAACCCTAGCCCGAACCCTAACCCACACCCTAAAACTAACACTATCCCTAACCGTAACCCTAACCTGAACCCTAAACCTAATCCTAGCACTAGCCCTAGCCATAAACCTAACAGTAACCCTAGCCCAAGCCCTAACCCTAACTCGAACACTTGCCCAAGCCCTAAACCTAACACTAAACCTAACACTAACACTAGCCCTAGCCCTAGCAGTAACCTTAACCCTAACCATAACCATCCCCAACAAAAACACCAACCCAAACTCCAACCCTAACCCTGACACAAGCAATGACCCTAACCCACACCCAAAACTAACACTAGGCCAGCCCTAACCCTAACATGAACCCTAACACTCACCCTAGCCCTAGCCGTAGCCCTAACCCTAAACCTAACCCTAGCCCGAACCCTAACCCACATCCTAAACCCAACACTAGCCCTAGCCGTAACCCTAACCCAAACCATAAACCCAACCCTAGCCCTACCCCTAACCCTAACCCTAAACCTAGCCCAAGAGCTAGCCCTAACCCTAACCCTAACCCTAGCCCAAGAGCTAACCCTAAACCGAACCCTAGCCCAAGCCCTAACCCTAACCCTAACCCTAAACCTAACCCTAATCCTAGCCCTAGCCCTAGCCCTAACCTTAACCCTAACCCTAACACAACCCAAACAACAACCCAACACCAACCCCAACCCCAACCCCAACCCTAACCCTAGACCTCACCCTAAACCTAACCCTAACCCTAGACCTAGCCCAACTCCTAAACCTAACCCTAAACCTAGCCCTAGCCCTAGGCCTAACCCTAACCCAAAACATAACCCTAGCCCTAGCCCTAAACCTAATGCAACCCTAGCCCTAGTTTTAGCCCTAGGACTAAACCTAACCCTAGCCCTAACCCTAAACCTAGCCCTAACTCTAAACCTAATGCTAACCCTAACATGAACCATAACCCACACCCTAAACTAACACTAGCCCAGTCGTAACCCTAACCCGATCCCTAACAATAAACCTAACCTAGCCCTAGCCCTGACCATAACCCTAACTCTAAACAAAACCGTAGCCCTAGATCTATCACTAAACCTTACCCTGACACTAGCCCTAGGCCTAAACCTAACCCTAACCCTAATCCTAACCCTAATGCTGGCCCTACCGTAACCCACACCCTAAACCTAACCATAGCCCGAGCAATAAACCAAAGCCAAACCCTAACTCTAGCAATAACCCTAGACATAGCCCTACACCTAAACCTAACCCAAGACCTAGCCCTAACCCTAACCCTAACACTAGCCCTAAGCCTAGACCTAACACTAACCCTAAACATAACCATAGCCCTAACCCTAACCCTAGCCCTAAGACTAGCCCTAACCCTAATCCTAGACCTAGCCCTAACCCTTACCCTGAAAATAGCCCTAACCCTAACCCTAGCCCTAGCCCTAACCCTAAGCCTAATCCTAGCCCTAAACCTAACACTAACCCTAACCCTAATCCAAGCCCGAGCCCTAACCCTAACCCTAACCCTAGCCCAAGGGCTAGCCTAACCCTAACCCTAACCCTAGCCCAAGAGCTAACCCTAAACCGAACACTAGCCCCAGACCTAACCTTAACCCTAAACCTAACCCTAACGCTAGCCCTAACCCTAGCCCTAACCTTAACCCTAACCCTAACCCAACCCCAACAAAAACCCCAACCCCAACCCCAACCCAAACGCTAACCATAACCCACACTCTAAACTAACAATAGCCCATCCGTAACCCTAACCCGATCCCTAACCCTAACCCTAGCCCTAGCCATTTCACTAACCCTTACCCTAACACTAGCCCTAGGCTTAAAGCTAACCCTAACTCTAATCCTAACCCTAAACCTGGCCCTACCGTTATCACACCCTAAACCTAACACTAGCCCTAGCCCTAACCAAAGCCAAACCCTAAACCTAGCAATACCCCTAGACCTAGCACTGGCCATAACCCTAACCATAACCCTAACCCTAGCCCTAGCCCTACCTTAGCCCTAGCCCTAGCCCTAGCCCTAGCCCTAGCCCTAGCCCTAGCCCTAGCCCTAGCCCTAGCCCTAACCCTAACCCTTGCCCTAGCCTACCCTAGCCCTAGAACTAGCCCTATACCTAACCCTAAACCTAGCCCTAGACCTAACCCTAACCCTAACCCTAGCCCTAAGCCTAGCCCTAGCACTAACCACAAACCTAACCATAGCTCTAGCCGTAACCCTAATCCAAACCCTAAACCTAACCCTAGCCCTAGCCCTAGCCCTAGCCCTAGCCCTAACCGTAACCCTAACTCTAACCATAGCCCTAACCATAGCCCTAGTACTAGACTAAACCTAACCCTAACCCTAACACTAGCCCTAACTGTAACCCTAACCCTAACACTATCCCTAGCCCTAGCACTAATCCTAACACTAACCCTGGCCCTAACCCTAGCCTTAGCCCTAGCCCTAATCCTAACCCAAAATCTAGCCCTGACCCTAGCCCTAGCCCTAGCTGTAACCCTAACACTAACACTAGCCCTAACCCTAACCCTAACCCTAACCCTTGCCCTAGTCCTAACCCTAACCCTAACCATAGCCCTAACCCTAAACCTAGACCTATCCCTAACACTAACCCTAAACCCAGCTCTAACCCTAGCCCTAGCCAAAGCCCTAAACCTAACCATAACCCTAGCCCTAACCCTAGCCCTAGCCCTACCCCTAACCTTAAACCTAACCATATCCCTAACCCTAACCGTAACCCTAACCCTCTCTAGCCCTAGCCCTAGCCCTAACCGTAACCCAAGCCCTAGCCCTAGGTCTAGCCCTAACCCTAACCCTAGCCCTAATCCTAAACCACACCCTAAACCTAACCCTAGCTGTAGCTTTAACCCTAATCCAAACCCTAAACCAAGTCCTAGACCTAGACCTAGCCCTAACCTTAACCCTAGCCCTAGACCTAGCCCTAGCCCTAAAACTAACCATACATATAACCCTAGCCCTAGTCCTAAATCTAACCCTAACTCTAGCCCTAACCCAAAATGTAACCCTAATCCTAACCCTATCCCTAAATCTAACCCTAAACCTAGCCCTAGCCCTAGCCCTAGCCCTAGCCCTAACCCTAATCCTAGCCCTAGCCCCAGGCCTAGACCTAGGACTAACCCAAACCCTAACCCTAACCCTAGCCTTAACCCTAACCCTAGCACAAACCCTAAACCTAACCTTAACGCTAGCCCTAGCCCTAGCCCAACTCTAGCCCTAACCTAACCCTAACCCTAGTTCTAGCCCTAATCTTAACCTTAAACCTAACCCTAGCCCTAACCCAAACCGTAAACGTAACCCAAACCCTACATCTAGCCCTAGCCCTAGCCCTAACCCTAACACTAGCCTTAGCCCTAGACCTAGCCCTAACCCTAACCCACACCGTAAACCTAAACCTAGCCCTAGCTCTAACCCTAATCCAAACCCTAAACCTAGCCCTAGCCCTAGCCCTAGCCCTAGCCATAACCCTAACCCTAAACATATCCCTAGCCCTAGCCCTAACCCTAACCCTAACCATAACATTAGCCCTAATCCTAAACCTAACCCTAGTCCTAGCCCTAACCTAACCCTAGCCCTAGCCCTAACCCTAGCCCAAGACCTAACCTTTTTTTTTTTATTTTTTACAGGCAGAGTGGACAGTGAGAGAGAGAGACAGAGAGAAAGGTCTTCCTTTGCCGTTGGTTCACCCTCCAATGGCCGCCACGGTCGGCGCGCTGCGGCCGGCGCACCGCGCTCATCCGATGGCAGGAACCTGGAGCCAGGTGCTTTTCCTGGTCTCCCCATGGGGTGCAGGGCCCAAGCACCTGGGCCATCCTCCACTGCACTCCTGGGCCACAGCAGAGGGCTGGCCTGGAAGAGGGGCAATCGGGACAGAATCCGGTGCCCCGACTGGGACTAGAACCCAGTGTGCCGGCACCGCAAGGCGGAGGATTAGCCTGTTGAGCCACGGCGCCGGCCAAGACCTAACCTTAACATTAGTGTTAGCCCTCTCACTAACCATAACCCTAACCCTAACCCTAATCCTAACCCTAGCCCTATCCCTAACCCTAACCCTAACCCTAACCCTAACCCTAACCCTAACCCTAACGCTAGCCCTAGCCCTAACCCTAACCTTGACCTTTTCCCTATCCCTAACCCTAAACCTTACATTAAACCTAACCCTATAACTAGACCTATCCCTAGACCTAACCCTGACCCTAACCCTTACCCTTGCCCTAGCCATAAACCTAACCCAAACCCTAATCATAACCCTAACCATAGCACAAGCCCTAACACTAACTCTAATCCCAGCACCAACCCTAACCCTAACCCTAACCCTAACAATAGCCCTAGCCCTAACCATAACCCTTAACCTAACCTCTACCTTAACAACAACAATACCAACCCCAACCCCAAACCTAACCCTGAACCAAGCCTGAACCCTAACCCAAACCAGAATCTAACACTAGCCCTAGCCGTAACTCTAACCTAAACCCTAAACCTAAATGTAGATTAGCCCTAGCACTAACCCTAACACTAAAACTAACCGTAGCCCTAGCCTTAACACTAGCCCTAGCCTAACCATAACACTAACCTTAACCCTAGTCCTAACCGTAACCCTAACCCTAACACTAAGCCTGGCCCTTGCCCTAAACCTAACACGAACCCTAGCACAAAACCTAGCCCTAACCCTAGCTCTAAACCTAACCCAAACCCCAGCGCTAAAACTAACCCTAGCCCTATCCCTAACCATTATCCTAACACTACCCCTAAACATAACCCTAACTCTAAACCTGACCCTAGCACTAGCCTTAACCCTAACCCGAACCATAGCAGTAACCCTAGCCCTAGCCCTAGCCCTAACCCTAACCCTAACCCTAGACATAACCGTAGCCCTAGCCCTATCCCTAACCCTTACCCCAACACTAGCCCTAGGCCTAAACTTAATTCTAACCCTAATGCAAACCCTAACCCTGGCCCTACCATAACCCACACTGTAAACCTAACCCTAGCCCTAGCCCTAGACCTAACCTTAACCCTAAACCTAACACTAACCCTAGCCCTAGCCCGAAACCTAAACCTAGTCCTAAATCTAACCCTATCCCTAGCACTAAACCTAACCATAGTCCTAGCCCTAACTCTAAGCTTAACTCTAGCCCTAACCGCAACCCTGTGCTAGCACTAGGCATAGCCCCAGCCCAAACACTAATCCTAACGCTAGCCCTACCCCTAACCCTAAACTTAAACATAATCCTAGCCCTATTCCTAAACCTTACCTTAAGGCTAACCCTAACACTAGCCCTAGCCCTAGACCTAACCCTAACCCTAACCCTAACCCTAGCCTTAGCCTTAACCCTAACCCTAACCCTAACACTAGCCCAGGCCCTAACCCTAGCCCTAACCCTAGTACCAGCCCTAATCCTAACCCTAACAATAGTCCTAGCACAAACCTTTGCCCTAACCCTAATCCAACCCCAACACAACAACAACAACAAACCAACCCTAACCCTAACCCTAGCCTGAACCCTAAACCACACCTTAACCCAATATTAGCCCTAGCCGTAACCCTAATCCAAAGCCTAAACCTAAACCTAGACCTAGCCCTAGCCCTCACTCTAACTCTAACCCTAACCCAAGCCATAGCCCTAGCCCTAGCCCTAGCCCTAGCCCTAGCCCTAGCCTAAACCTAAACCTAACGCTAGTCCTAACCGTAACCCTAAAACTAACACTAACCCTAGCCCTAGCCCTAACCCCAACCATAGTGCTAGCCCAGGCAGAGCGCTAGACCAAACCCTAACCCTAATCCTAGCTCTAGCTCAAAACCTAAACCTAAATGTAATGCTAACCCTAGCCTTAACCCTAAACTTTACCTTAACCCTAACCCTAACCCTAACCCTAGCTTAGCCCTAGCACTAACCCTAACCAAAGCCCTAGCCCTACCTTAGCCCTAGACCTAGCCCTAACCTAAAACAAAACCTAACCCTAACCCTAAACCTAACCCCAGCCCCAACCCTAACCCTAACCCCAGCCCCAGCACTAACCCTAACCCGAACCCTAACCCTAGGCCTAACCCTAACCATAACCATAACCCTAACCCCAACCCCAATAACAACTCCAACCACAACCCCAAACCAAACCCTGAACCTAGTCTGAACCGTAACCCACACCCTAACCTAACACTAGCCCTAGCCGTAACACTAACCCGAACACTAACCCTAAACCTAGCCCTAGCCCTGGCCCTAAACATAACCCTAACCGTAGCTCTATTCCTATCCCTAGCCCTAGCCGACCCTAACCCTAACCGTAACCCTAGACGTAACCGTAACCCTAACACTTATCTAACCCTAACCCTAAACCTAACCCGAACCCTAGCCCTAACCCTAGCCCTAACCCTAGCCCTAACCCTAGCCCAAACCCTAACCCTAAACCTAGACCTAACCCTAGCCCTAGCCCTATCCCTAAACCTAACCGTAGTCCTAACCCTAACCCTAGCCCTAACCCTAGCCCTAAACCTAAACCTAACAATAGCTCTAGCCCTAACCCTAATTCTAGTCCTAGCCCTAACACTAACCATAGCCCTAGCCCTAACCCTAACCCTAGCCCTAGCACTATTCCTAACCCTAACCCTAACCCTAGCCCTATCCCTAACCCTAAACCTAGTGCTAGCCTTAGCCCTAGCCCAAACCCCAACCCTAACGCTAGTGCTATCCCTAACACTAACCCTAACCCTAACTCTAGTACTAGCCTTAACACTAACCATAGCCCTAGCCCTAACCCTAACCCTAGAGCTAGCCCTATCACTAGCCCTAGCCCTAAACCTAACCCTAACCCTAACCCTAGCCCTAGCCCTAGGCCTAACCGTAACCCTAACCATAACCCTAGCCCTAGCCCTAGCCCTAACCATAACCCAAACCCTAGCCCGAGGTTTAGCCCTAGGAATAAGCCTAACCCTAGTCCTAACCCTAGCCCTAACCCTAGCCCTAGCCCTAACCCAAAACCTGACCGTAGCCCTAACCCTAACCCTAACCCTAGCCGAACCCTAAACCTAACCGTAACCCTAGCCCCAACTGTAACCCTAACACGTAACTAACCCTAACCCTAAACCTAGCCCGAACCCTATCCCTAACCCTAGACCTAACCCTAGCCCAAACCCTAACCCTAACTCTAGAACTAACGCTAGCCCTAACCCTAGCCCTAGCCCTAACCCTAAACCTAACCGTAGCCCTAACACTAACCCTACTCCTAACCCTAGCGCTAAAACTAAACCTAGCCCTAACCCTAAACCTAACGCTAGCCCTAGCTCTAGCCCTAACCCTAACCCTAACCCTAACCCTAACCCTAACCCTAACTCTAGTCCTAGACAAAACCCTAACCATAGCCCTAGCCCTAACACTAACCCTAGGATTAGCCCTAGCCCTAGCCCTAGCCCTAGCCCAGGCCCTAAACCTAACCCTAAACCTAGCCCTAGCCCTAGGCCTAAACCCAACCCTAACCGTAATCCTAGCCCTAGCCCTAAACCTAAGACAAACCCTAGCCAAAGATTTAGCCCTAGGACTAACCCTAACCCTAGCCCTAACCCTAACCCTCGCCCTAAACCTAGCCCTAAACCTAACGCTAACTACAACCCTAGCCCTACCACTAACCCTAACCCTAGCCCTAGGTTTAGCCCAAGGACTAACACTAACCCTAGCCCTAACACTAACCTTAGCCCTAACCCTAACCCTAATACTAGCCCTAACCCTAAACCTATCCCTAACCGTAGCCTTAGCCCTAGCACTAGCCTAACCTTAAGCCGAACCCTAACCCTAGCCCTAACCCTAGATCTAACCCTAACACTAATTCGAGTCCTAACCCTAACCCTAACCATAGCCCTAGCCCTAACACTAAACCTAGTGCTAGACATAGTGTTAGCCCTAACACAAAACCTAGTGCTAGACCTAGCCCTAGCCCTAGCCCTAGCCCTAGCCCTAGCCCTAGCCCTAAACCTAGTGCTAGCCCAGCCCTAGCCCAAACCCTAACCCTAACCCTAGCGCTATCCCTAACCCTAACACTAACCATAGCCCTAGCCCTAACCCTAACCCTAGTGCTAGGCCTAGCCCTAGCCCTAATCCTAGCCCTAACCCTAGTCCTAACCTAGCTCTAACCCTAACCCTAATTCTAGTTCTAGCCCTAACACTAACCATAGCCCTAGCCCTAACCCTAATCCTAGTGCTAGCCCTAGCCCTAACCCTAATCCTAACCCTAAACCTAGCCCTAGCCCTAGCCCTAGGGGTAACCCTAACCCTAACCATAACCCTAGCCCTAGCCCTAGGTTTAGCCCTAGGAATAACCCTAACCCTAGTCCTAACCCTAGCCCTAACCCTAACCCTAACCTAAAGATAGCCCTAGCTCAGCCCTAACCCTAGACCTAACCCTAGACCTAACAATAATTCTAGCCCTAACCCTAATTCTAGTCCTAGCCCTAACCCTAACCATAGCCCTAGCCCTAACCCTAACCCTAGGGTTAGCCCTGCCCTATCCCTAGCCCTAGCCCTAAACCTAAACCTAAACCTAGGCCTAGCCCTAGGCATAACCCAAACCCTAACCATAACCCTAGCGCTAGCCTAACCCTAACCAAAACCCTAGCCCTAGGTTTAGCCCTAGGAATAACCCTAAACCTAGTCCTAACCCTAGCACTATCCCGAGCTCTAACCCTAAACCTAAAGCTAGCCCTAGCTCAGGCCTAACCCTAGACATAAACCTAGACCTAACAATAGCTCTAGCCCTAGCCATAACCCTAGCCCTAACCCAAACCCTAACCCTAACAATAGCCCTAGCCCTAACCCTAACCCTAGTGATAGCCCTAACCCACAATATTAACCTAACCCTAGTCCTAGCCGTAACCTTAACCCAAACACTAACCATAGCCCTAGCCCTAGCCGCAACCCAAACACTAGCCCTAACCCTAACCCTAGCCCAAGCCCTATCCCTAACCCTAATGCTAGCCCTAGCCCTAGCAGGAGCCCAAACCGTAACCCTAACCCTAGCCCTAGCCCTAACCCTAACCCTAACCGTAACTCTAGTCCTAGACAAACCCTACCCATAGCCCTAGCCCTAACCCTAACCCTAGTGCTAGCCCTAACCCTAGCCATAACCCTAGTGCTAGCCCTAGCCCTAGCAAGAGCCCAAACTCTAACACTAGCCCTAGCACTAGCCCTAACCCTAACCCTAACCCTAACCCTAACTCTAGTCCTAGACATAACCATAAACATAGCCCTAGCCCTAACACCAAACCTAGGGTTAGCCCTAGCCCTAGCCCTAGCCCTAGCCCTAAACCTAACCCTAAACCTAGCCCTAGCCCTAGGCCTAAACCTAACCCTAACCGTAATTCTAGCCATAGCCCTAAACCTTACACAACCCTAGCCCTAGGTTTAGACCTAGGACTAACCCTAACACTAGCCCTAACTCTAACCCTCGCCCTAACCCTAATCCCTAACCCTAACCCTCACCCTAAACCTAATCCTAATGCTAGCCCTAGCCCTAGCCCTAACACTAGCCCTAACCCTAGCTCTGACCCTAAACCTAATTCTATTCCTAGCCCTATCCCTAACCATAGCCCTAGCCCTAACCCTAATCATAGTGCTAGCCCTAGCCCTGGCCCTAGTACTAGCCCTAACCCTAACCCTAACCCTAGCCCTAGTCCTAGGCCTCAACCTAACCCTAACATTAACCCTAGCCCTAGCCCTAACCCTAACCCAAACCCTAGCCCTAGGACTAACCCTAAACATAACCCTAACCCTAACCCTAGGCCTAACCATAACCCGAAAGCTAGCACTAGCCCTAACCCTAGCCCTAACCCTAGCTCTAACCCTAACCCTAATTCTAGTCCTAACCCTAAAGCTGCCATAGTCCTAAGCCTAGCCCTAACCTAACCCTAGGCGTAGCCCTAGCCTAACCTTAAGCCGAACAATAACCCTAGCTGTAACCCTAGATATAACCCTAACACTAATTCAAGTCCTAGCCCTAACCCTAACCATAGCACTAGCCCTAACCCTAACACTAGTGCTAGACATAGCCCTAGCCCGAGCACAAACCCTAACCCTAACCCTAGCCCTAGGCCTAACCCTAACGATAACACTAAGGCTAGCCCTATACCTAACCCTAACCTTAACCCTAACCCTAGACCTAACCCTAAAAATTACCTTAACCCTAACCCTAACCCTAACACTAGCCCTAGCCCTAGACCTAAACCTAACCCTAACCCAAATCCTAGACCTAGCCCTAACCCTAACCCTAACCCTAACCCTGACACTAGCCCAAGCCCTAACTTTAACCCGAACCCTAGCCACAGTCCTAAACTTAACCCTAAACCTACCCCTAACCCTAGCCCTACCCTAACCTTAATCCTAACCCTAACCCAACCCCAAAAACAACCCCAACCCCAAACCTAACCCTGACCCTAGCATGAACCCTAACTCACACCCTAAACTAACACTACCCTAGCCGTAACCCTAACGCTAACCTTAACCCTAACCGTAGCCCTAGCTCTTTGCCTAACCCTTACCATAACACTAGCCCTACCCTAAAACTAAACTTAATCCTAACCCTAATCCTAACCATAACCAGGCTCTAAGCATAACCCACACCCTAAACCTAACCCTAGCCCTAGCCCTAACACAAAGCCAAACCCTAAGCCTAGGTCTAGCCCTAGCCCTAGCCATAACCCTAACCCTAACCCTAACCCTAACACACCCTAAACCTAACCATAGCCCTAGCCCTAACACAAAGCCAAACCCTAACCCAAGGTCTAGCCCTAGCCCTAGCCATAACCCTAACACTAACCCTAACCCTACCCCTATCCGTAACCCTAAACCTAACCCTAGCCCTAAGCCTAGCCCTAACACTAACCCTAAACATAATCGTAGACTTAACCATAACCCTAGCCCTAAACCTAGCCCTAACCCTAACTCCAGCCCTAGCCCTAACCCTTACCCTAAACCTAGTCCTAACCCTAAAACTAGCCCTAGCCCTAACCCTAAGCCTAATCCTTCCCTAACCCTAGCCCTAGCCCTAACACTAAACCTCTCCTTAATCCTAGCCCGAAGCCTGACCCACACCCTAAACATAACACTAGCCCAAGCCGTAGCCCTAACCCAACCCTAAACCTTACCCTAGCCCTAGCCCTAGTCCTAACCCTAACCATAACGCTAGCCCAAGCACTAACCCTAACCCAACCCTAGCCCCAGCCCGAACCCTAAACCTAACCCTAGCCCAAGAGCTAACCCTAACCCGAACCCTAGCCCCAGCCCTAACCCTAACCCTAAACCTAACCCTAACCCCAGCCGTAGCCCTAGACCTAATGTTAACCCATATCTAACCCAACCCAAAAAAAACCCCAACCCCAACCACAACTCTAATCATGACCTTAGCATGAACCCTAATCCACACCCTAAACTAACAATAGCCCAGCCGTAACCATAACCCGAAATATAACCCTAACCCAAGTCCTAGACCTAGCCCTAACCCTAACCCTAACCCTAACCCTACCCCTAACCGTAGCCCTAGCCCTACCCCTAACCCTTACCCTAACACTAGCCCTAGGCCTAACCCTAACCCTAACACTAATCCTAACCCTTACCCTGGCCCGACACTAACCCACACCCTAAACCAAACCCTAGCCCTAGCCCTAACCCAAAGCCAAATCTAACCCTAGCACTAATCCTAGCCATAGCCATAACCCTAAAACTAACCCTAACCCTAGCTCTAGCCCTCACCCTAACCCTAACCCTAGCACTAGCCCTAGCCCTGGCCCTAGCCCTAGCCCTAGCCCTAGCCCTAGCCCTAGCCCTAACCATAACCCAAACCCTAGCCCTAGCCCAAACCCTAAACCTAACGCTAGCCCTAAGCCTAGCCCTAGCACTAACCATAAACCTAACTGTAGCCCTAACTTAACCCCAGCCCTAACCCTAACACTAACCCTAACCCTAGCCTTGGCCCTAGCCCTAGCCCTAACCCTAACACTAGCCCTTGCCCTAACCCTAAACCTAGTCCTAGCCCTAGCACTAGCCCTAGCCCTAACACTAACCCTAACTCTAGCCCTAACCGTAACCCTAACGCAAACCCTAAACCTAACCCTAGCCCTAGTCCTAGCACTAACCCTAACCCTAACTCTAACCATAGCCCTATCCCTAACCCTAGTCCTAGACTAAACCTAACCCTAACCCTAACCCTAGCCCTAACTGTAACCCTAACCCTAATACTATCCCTAGTCCTAGCCTTAACCCTAACACTAACCCTGGAACTAACCCTAGCCTTAGACCTAGCCCCAATCCTAACCCTAAATCTAGCCCTGACCCTAGCCCTAGCCCTAGCCCTAGCCCTAGACGTAACCCTAACCCTAACCCTAGCCCTAACCGTACCAATAACCCTAACCCAAACTCTAAGCTAGCCCTAACCCTATCCTTAACCATAGCCCTAACCCTAAACCGAGACCTATCCCTAACACTAACCCTAAACCTAGCCCTAACCCTAGCCCTAGCCAAAGACCTAAACCTAACCCTAACACAAGCCCTCGCCCTAGCCCTACCCCTAACCTTAAACCTAACCGTAGCCTTAACCCTAATCGAAACCCTAATCCACTGAAGCCCTAGCCCTAGTCCTAACCCTAACCCAAGCCATAGCACTAGGTCTAGCCCTAACCCTAACCCTAACCCAAGCCCTAAGCCAAAACCCACACCCTAAACCTGACCCTAGCCGTAGCTCTAACCCTCATCCAAACCCTAAACCAACCCTAGCCCTAGCCTTAATCTTAAGCATAGCCCTAGTCCTAGCCCTAGCCCTAACCCTAACAGTAACCCTAAACATAACCCTAGCCCTAGTCCTAACCGTAACCCTAAACCTAGCCCTAACCGTAGCCCTAACCCTAACCCTAGCACTAATCCTAACCCTAACCATAATGCTAGCCCTAGTCCTAGCCAAAGCCCTAGCCACAACCCTAACCCTAACCCTAGTCCTAGCCTTAACCTTAACCTTAAATGAAAACGCTAGCCCTAACCCTAACCCTAACCCTAACCATAACCATAACCATAACCATAACGCTAACTCTAGCCCTAGCCCTTGCGCAAACCCTAACACTAGCCCTAGCCCTAGACCTGGCCCTAACCCTAACCCATACCCTAAACCTAAACCTAGCCCTAGCACTAACCCTAATCCAAAACCTAAACCCAGCCCTAGCCTTAGCCTTAGCCCTAGCCCAAATTCTAGACCTAACCCTAACCCTAGCCCTAGCCCTAACCCTTACCTTGAACCTAGCCTTAACCGTGACCCTAGCTCTAGCACTAGCCCTAACCATGACCCTAGCCCTAGCCCTAGCCGTAACCCTAAGCCTAATCCTAGCCCTAGCCTTAGCCCTAACCATAACACTAAACCTAACCCTAACCATAGACCTAGACCTAGCCCTACATTACCCCTAACCCTAAAGCAACCACAACAAAAATCCCAAACCCAACCCCAACACTAACCCTGACCTTAGCATGAACCCTAACCGACATCCTAAACTACAACTAGCCCAGCCGTAACCCTAACCCGAAACCTAACCCTAACCCTAGCCCTAACCCTAACCCTAACCCTAACCCTAACCGTAACATTAACCGTAGCCCTAGCCCTATCCCTAACCCTTACCCTAACACTAGCCCTAGGCCTAAACCTAATCCTAACCCTAATCCTAACCCTAACCCTGGCCATACCCTAACCTAACCCTAAACCTAATCGTAGCCCTAGCCCTAACCCAAAGCCAAACCCTAACCCTAACCCTAACCCTAACCCTAACCCTGACCCTATCCCTAGCCCTAAACCTAACCCTAGCCCTAGACCTAGCCCTAGCCTTAGCCCTAACCGTAACCCTAACCCTAGCACTAGCCCTAGCCCTAATCCTAATCCTAACCCTAGCCCGAAGCCTAGCCCTAGCACTAAACTTAAACCTAACCGTAGCCCTAACCTAACCCCAGCCCTAACTCTAACCCAAAACCTAACCCTAGAATTAGCCCTAGCCCTAGTCCTAACCCTAACACTAGCCCTTGCCCTAACCCTAAGCCTAGTACTAGCCGTAGAACTAGCCCTAGCACTAACATTAACCCTAACACTAGCCCTAGCCGTAAACCTAACCCGAATCCTAAACCTAACCCTAGCCCTAGCCCTAGCCCTAACCGTAACACTAACTCTAACCGTAGACCTAACCCTAGCCCTAGTCCTAGACTAAACCTAACCCTAAACCTAAACCTAGCCCTGACCCTAACACTATCCCTAGCCCTAGCCCTAACCCTAACACTTACTGTGGCCCTAACCCTAGCCTTAGCCCTATCCCTAATCCGAACCCTAAATCTAGCCCTGACCCTAGCACTAGCCCTAGCCATAAACCTAACACTAACCCTAGCCCTAACCGTAACCCTAGACCTAAACCTAACCCTAGCCCTAGCCCTAACTCTAACCCTAACCATAGCCCTAAACATAACACTAGACCTATACCTAACACTAGCCCTAAACCTAGCCCAAACTAGCCCTAGCCAAAACTCTAAACCTAACCATAACCCTAGCCCTCGACCTAGTCCTAGCCCTAGCCCTACACCTAAACTTAAACCTAACGGTAGCCCTAACCCTAACCGTAACCCTAACACTCTCTAGCCCTAGCCCTAGCCCAAAACCTAACCCTAACCCAAGCCCTAGCCCTAACCCCAGCCTAACCCTAACGCAAACCTAAACCTAGCCCTTACCCTAGGCCTAACCCTAGCCATAGTTCTAACCCTAATCCAGAACCTAAACCAAGCCCTAGTTCTAGCCCAACCTTAAACCTAACCCTAGACCTAGCCCTAGCCCTAACCCTAACCCTAAACATAACATTAGCCCTAATCCAAACACTAACCTTAACCCTAGCCCTAACTCTAAATGTAACCCTAACCCAACCCTATCCCTGAATCTAACCCTAAACCTAGCCCTAGCACTAGCCCTAGCCCTAAACCTAACCCTAGCCCTAGCCCTAGGCCTAGGCCTAGGACTAACCCAAACCCTAATCCTAACCCTAGCCCTAACAACTAACCCTAGCACTAACCCTAACCCTAACCCTAACGCTAGCCTTAGCCCTAGCCCTAGCCCTACCCTAACCCTAACCCTAACCCTAACCCTAACCCTAACCCTAGTCCTTAACCTTAAACCTAACCCTAGCCCTAACCCTAACCGTAACCATAAGCCTAACCCTAACTCCTGCCCTAGCCCTAACCCTAACCCTAACACTAGCCCTAGCCCTAGACCTAGACTTGGCCTTAACCCTAACCCACACCCTAAACATAAACCTATCCCTAGCTCTAACCCTAATCCAAACCCTGCAACCCAGCCCTAGACCTAGCCCTAGCCTTTGCCCTAACCCTAACCCTAAACCTATCCCTAGCCCTAGCCCTAACCCTAACACTAACCATAACATTAGCCCTAACCCTAAACCTAACCCTAGTCCTAGCCCTAAACCTAATCCTAGCCCTAGCCCTAAACCTAACCCTAGTCCTATCCCTAACCCTAAACCTAGCCCAAACCCTAATCCTAACCCTAGCCCTCGCCCTAAACCTAGCCCAAACCCTAATCCTAACCCTAGCCCTAGCCCTAACCCTAACCCTAACCCTAACGCTATCCCTAGCCCTAAACCTAAACTTAACTCTTTCCCTAGCCCTAACCCTAAACTTTACCTTAACGCTAACCCTAACACTAGCCCTAGCCCTAGACCTAACCCTGACCCTAAACCTTACCCTCGCCCTAGCCATAAACCTATCCCTAATCCTAACTCTAACCCTAACCATAGCACAAGCCCTAATCCTAACCCTAACCCCAGCCCCAACCCTATCCCTAACCCTAACCCTAACAATAGCCCTAGCCCTAACCTTAACCCTAACCCTAACCCCAACCGCAACAACAACAATCCCAACCCCAATCCAAACCCTAACCCTGACCCAAGCCAGAACCCTAACCCACACCCTAAACCTAACACTAGCCCTAGCTGGAACTCTAACCCAAACCCTAAACCTAAATCTAGACTTAGCCCCAGCCCTAACCCTGACCCTAAAAGTAAACGTAGCCCTAGCCTTAACCCTAGCCCTAGCCTAACCCTAAACCTAAACTTAACCCTAGTCCTAACCGTAACCCTAACCCTAAAACTAACCCTGGCCGTAGCCCTAACCCTAACCAAACACTAGCCCTAAACCTAGCCCTAATCCTAGATCTAACCCAAATTCTAACCCTAACACTAACCCCAGCCCTAACCCTAGCCCTAGCCCTAGTCTAAACCATAATCCTAACACTACCCCTAACCGTAACCTAACCCTAACCCTAACCCTAGCACTAGCCTTAACCCTAACCCGAACCATAGCCGTAAACCTTGCCCTAGCCCTAGCATTAAACTTAACCCTAACCCTAGCCCTAGCCCTAGCCCTAAACCTAACCCTAGCCCTAACTCTAACCCTAGCCCTAACCCTAAACCTAACCCTAGACCTAGCCCTAGCCCTAGCCCTAGCCCTATCCCTAACCCTAAACCTAACCCTAACCCTAACCCTAACCCTAACCCTAACCCTAGCACTAGCCCTAGCCCTAGCCCTAGCGCTAGACATAACCCTAACACTAACACTAGCCCTAGGGCTAAACCTAACCCTCATCCTAATCCTAACCCTAACCCTGGCACTAAACCTAACCCACACCCTAAACCTAACCCTAGCCCTAGCCCTAACCCAAAGGCAAACCACAACCCTAGCACTAACCCTAGCCCTAGCCCTAGCCATAACACTAACACTAGTGCTAGCCTTAGTACTAACCCTAGCCCAAGCACTAACGCTAACCCTAGTGGTAGCCCTAGCCGTAACACAAGCCCAAACCCTAACCCTAACCATAACCTTAGCCCTAACCCTAACCCTAACCCTAACCTTAACGCAGGCCCTAGCCCTAACCCTAACCTTAACCCTAACCCTAGCCCTAACCCTAAACCTTACCTTAAACCTAACCCTAACACTAGCCCTAGCCCTAGACCTAAACCTGACCCTAACCCTTACCCTAACCCTAACCCTAGGTATAAACCTAACCCTAAACCTAACACTAGCACAAGTCCTAACCCTAGTCCTTACCCTAACCCTAGCACAAACCCAAACCCTAACCCTAACAATAGCCCTAGCCCTAACCTTAACCCTAACGCTAACCCCATTCCTAACAACAACCCCAACACCAACCCCAACCCTAACCATGACGCAAGCCTGAACCCTATCCCACACCCTGAACCTAACACTGGCCCTAGCCACAGCTCTAACCCGAACCCTAACCCTAAATCCAGACTTAGCCCTAGCCATAATCCTAACCCTAAAACTAACCGTAGCCCTAGCCTTAACCCTAGCCCTAGCCTAACCCTAACCCTAACACTAACCCTAGCCCTAGCCTACACCGTAACCTGAACCCTAGCACTAAACCTAGCCCTAACCCTAGCTCTAACCGTAACCCTAACCCCAGCCCTAACCCTAGCCCTAGCCCTAGCCCTAACCCTAATCCTAACACTACCCCTAACCATAAATTTAACCCCAACCCTAACCCTGACCCTAGCATGAACCCTAACCCACACCCTAAACTAACACTAGCCCAGCCGTAACACTAACCTGATCCGTAAACCTAACCCTAGCACTTCCCGTAGCCCTAACCATAACCCTAGCCCTATCCCTAACCCTAAACTTAGTACTAGCCATAACCCTAACCTTAAACCTAACCCTAGCCCTAAACCTAACCGTAACCGCAACCCCAACCCTAACTCTAGCCCTAGCCCTAGCACTAACCCTAACACTAGCCCTAGCCATAAAACTGACCCACCCTAACCCACACCCTAAACCTAACCCTAGCCCTAGCCCTAAACCTAACACTAGTCCTAGCCCTAACCCTAACCATAGCCCTAGCCCTAAACCTAACGGTAGCCCTAACACTAACCCTAACCCAAACCCTAACCCTAATCCTAGCCCTAGCCCTTAACCTAACACTAGCCCTAGCCGTAACCCTAACCCTATCCCTAACCACAGCCTAACCCTAACCCCAACCCCAACAACTACCCCAACCCCAACCCCAACCCTAACCCTAACCCTGACCCAAGCCTGAACCCAACGCACACCCTAAACGTAACATTAGCCCTAGCCGTAACACTAACCCGATCCCGAACCCTAAATCTAGACTTCGCCTTATCCCTACCCCTAACCCTAACAGAAACACTAAAGATAACCCTAGCCATAACACTAGCCCTAACCCTAACCCTAAACCTAACCCTAAGCGTAGCCCTAGCCCCAGCCCTAGGCCTAGTCTAACCATAACCCTAACCCTAGCCCTAACAGTAACCCAAACCCTAACCCTAACCCTATCCCTAAACCTAGCTCTAGACATCACCCTAACAATAAACCTAAACCTAGCCCTAACCCTACCCCTAGCCCTAGCCCTAATCCTAACCCAAACACTAGCCCTAACCCTATCACTAGACCTAGCCCTAACCCTGAACCTAACTCTAGCAATAACCGTGACCGTAACCATAACCCTAACACTCACAAGAGCCCTAGCCCTAACCTTAAACCTAAACATAGACCTAATTCTAACCCTAAACCGAACCCTAACCCTAACCCTAACACTAACCCTAACCCTAACCCTAACCGTAACCCTAGCAATGGCCCTAGCACTAAACATAAGGGCAACCATAACCCTAACCCTAGCTCTAGCCCTATCCCTAACCCTAACCCTAACACTAGCCCTAGGCCTAGCCCTAAACCGAAACCTAACCCTAGCCCAGGCCTAGCCCTGAAACTAACCCTAAACCTAGTCCTAGCCCTAACACTAACCCTAGCCCTAGCCCTAGCCCTAGCCCTAGCCCTAACCCTAACAGTAACCCTAACCATTACCCTAGCGCTACTCCTAGCCCTAGGCCTAACCCTAAACTTAACCCTAACCCTAATTCTAAACGTAGCCCTAGCCCTAGCCCTAGCCCTAGCCTAACCATAACCCTAACCCTGGCCCTAAGAGTAACCCTAATCCTAACCCTAACCCTAACGCTAGCTCTAGCCCTAACCTTAACAATAAACTTAACCCTAGCCCTAGCCCTAACCATAACACTAACCCTAACCCTAACCCTAACACTAGACCTAGCCCTAACCCTAACCCTAATCCTAGCAATAACCGTACCTCTAACCCTAACCCAAACCCTAGCCATAGCCCTAACCCTAAACCTATACAGAGCCCTAGCTATAACTCTAAACCGAACCCTAACCCTAACCCTAACCATACCCCTAGCGCTGGCCCTAGCCCTAGAACTAACGGTAACCATAACCCTAACCCTAGCTCTAGCCCTATCCCTAACCCTAACCCTAACCCTAATGCTAGCCCTAGCCCTAGCACTAAACCAAAACCTAACCCTAGCCCAGGCCTAGCCCTAAAACTAACCCTACCCTAGTCCTAGCCCTAATCCTAACACTAGCCCTAGCCCTAGCCCTAGCCCTAGCCCTAACACTAACCCTTACCCTAGCCCTAGGTCTAGCCCAAGCCCAAGCCCTAAACCTAACCCTAGCCCTGGACCTAACCCGAACCCTAACCATAACCCTAAATCTAACCCTAGCCCTAGCCCTAAAACTAACCCTAACTTTAGGCCTAGCCCTAGCCCTAGCCATAACTCTAACCCTAAACCTAACACTACCCCAAACCCTAACCCTAACCCTAACCCTAATGCTAACCCTAGACCTATCCCTAGCCATAACTCTAACCCTAACCCCAACCAAAACCCGAACCCTAAACATAGCCATAGCCCTAGCCATAACCCTAACCTGAACCCTAGACCTAACACTAGCCCTAAACCTAATCCTAACACTGGCCCTAGACCTAACCCTAAACCTAGTTCTCGCCCTAGGCCTAGCTCTAATCCCTAAAACTAAACCTATCCCTAACCCCAAACCCAACACTAGCCAAACACGAAAACTAACACTAGATGTGGCCCTAAACCTAACCCTAACAGGAACCCTAACCATAACCCTAGCCATAGCCCTAGACCTAAACCTAAACCTAACCCTAACCGTAGCCCTAGCCCTAGCCCTAGCCATAGCCATAGCCAAACCGTCACACTAACCCTAGCCCTAGGGGTAACCCTAACCCTAACCCTAACACCAGCACTACCCCTAACGCTACCCTAGACCTATCCCTAGCCATAACCCTAACCCTAACCCCAACCCCAACCACAACCCCAAACCTAACCAAAGCCCTAGCCCTAGCCCTAACGCTAACCCTAACCCTAGACCTAACACTAGCCCTAAACCTAACACAAACACTAGCCCTAGCCCTAAAACTGAACCTAGTCCTCGCCTTAGGCCTAGCACTACCCATAGCCCTAACCCTAACCCTAAATCTAACCCTAAGCCTAAATCCAACCCTATCCCATACGCTAAACCTAACACTAGCCCTAGCCCTAACCCTAACCCTAACAGTAACCCTAACCGTTACTCTAACACTAGTCCTAGCCCTAGCCTAACCCTAAACTTAACCCTAACCCTAACCCTAACCTTAGGTCTAGCCCTAACACTAACCCTAACCCTAAACCTAACCATAGCCCTAGCCCTAACAATTGCCATAGACTAACCGTAACCCTAAACCTAGCCCTAAGAGTAACCCTAACCCTAACCCTAACCCTAGCCCTAACCCTAACCCAAACCCTAAACCTAACCGTAGCCCTAGCCCTAGCCATTGCCATAGACTAACCCTAACCCTAACCCTAGCCCTAAGAGTAACCCTAACCCTAACCCCAGCACTAAAGCTAACGCTAACCCTAGACCTATCCCTAGCCCTAACCATAACATTAACCCCAACCGAACCACAACCCCAACCCTAACCATAGCCCTAGCCCTAGCCATAACCCTAACCCTAACCCTAGATCTAACAATAGCCCTAAAGCTAACATTAACGCTAGCCCTAGAACTAACCCTAAACATAGTCCTCGCCCTAGGCCTAGCCCTAGCTGTAGCCCTAACCCTAACCCTAACCCTAACCCTAACCCTAACCCTAACCCTAACCTCTACTCTAACCCACACACTGAACCTAACACTAGCCCTAACCCTAACCCTAACCCTAACTCTAACCCTAGACCAAGGCCTAGCCCTAGCCCTAATCAGAAAACTATCCCTAGCCCTAACCCTAACCCTAACACTAACACCAACCCTAACACTAACACTAACCCTAAACCTCACCCTAGCCCTAACTAGCTAGAGCCATAACATTAACCCCCAACCCCGACCCTAACCCTAACCCTAAGCCTAAATATAACTCTAACCCTAGCCCCAAAAACTAAACCTAACTCTAGCCCAAGCCTAGCATTAGGCCTAGCCATAAACCTAACCCTAGCACTACTCCTAGCCATAGACCTAAACCTGACCCTACCCGTAACCCTAGCCCTAGCCCTAACCCTAACCCTAAACATAACCCTAGCCGTAGCCCTAGCCTTAGCCCTAACCCTAACCTAACCATAACCCTAACCCTAATCCTAGCACTAGCCTAACACTAAACCTAACCCTAGACCTAGCCCTAACCCTAACCCTAACCCTAGCCCTAACCCTAACCCCAGCCCTAACCCTAAACCTAACCCAAGTCATAACCCAAACCCTTATCCTAGCCCTAAGCATAACCCAGACCCTAACCCAAGCCCTAAACTTAACCCAGCCCTAGTCCTAGCCCTAACGCTAACCCCAAACCTAACCATAACCCTTGCCCTAGGTCTAACCGTAACCCTAACGCTAACACTAGCCCGAACCCTAACCCACACCCTAAACCTAATATTAGTCTAGCCCTAACCCTAACCCTTACCGGAACCCTAACCATAAACATAGCCCTAACTGTAGCCCTAGCCCTAGCCCTAGCCCAGCACTAACCCTAACTCTAAACCTAGCCCTAACAGTAACCCTAAACACCCTAAACCTAACCCTAGCTCTAGCCCTAACCCTTACCATAACCATAACAATAGCCCTAACATACCCTTAGCCCTGACTCTAAACCTAACCCTAGCCCTAGCCCTAATAATAACCCCAACCCTAACCCTAACCCTAAGCTTACCACTAAACCTAACCCTGGCCCTGGCTGTAACCCTACCCCTAACCCTAACCCACCTTAAACCTAACCCTAGTCCTAACCCTAACCCTAACACTAACTCTAAACTTAACACTAGCCCTAGTCCTAGACCTAACACTAAACCTAACCCTAACCCTAACCCTTACCTAAGCCCTAACCCTAAACATAACCCCAACCCTAAAACTAAACCTAACCCTAAACCTAACCCTAGCCCTGGCCCTTAAACTAACACTAACACTAAACCTAACTTTAGCCCTAGCACTAAAATTAAGCCTAACTCTAGCCCTAGCCCTAGCCCTAGTCCTAACCATAACCATAACCCTAACCCTAACCCTAACCCTAAACCTAACTCTAGCCCAAGCCTTAACCCTAACTCTAAACCTAAAACTAAACCTAGCCCTAACTCTTACCCTAACACTAACCCTAACTCTAGCACTAGCCCTAAGCTAACCGTAGACCTAGCCCTATCCCTAACCCTAACCCTAACCCCAAACCCAACGTCAACCTTAGCCCTAACCTAATCCTAAACCTAGCCCTAACCCTAAATATAACCCTAACCCTAGCCCTAGACCTAGACCTAGTCCTAACCCTAGCACGAACCCTAAGCCTAGCCCTAAACCTAACACTAGCCCTAGCTCTAACCCAAAACCGAAAACTAACCCTAACCCTAACTGTAACCCTAGCGCTAGCCCTAGCCCTAGCCCTTGCGGTAACCCTAACCCTTACCCTAGCCCTAGCTCTAACCCAAAAATTAACCCAAGCCCTACCTAACCCTATCCCTTGACCTAGACCTAACACTAACCCCAACCCTAACCCTAACCCTAGCCCTAGGCCTTATCCTGTCCCTAACCCTAACCCTAGCCAAAACCCTAACCCACACCTTAAACTAAACCTAGCCCTAGCCCTAACCCAAACCTGAAGCCTAACCCTAGCCCTAGCCCTAGCCCTAGCGCTAACCTGAACCGTAAACTTAAACCTAACCCTAGCCCTGGCCATGAAAACTAAACCTAACCCTAAACCTAAACCTAGCCCTAGCCCTAAAACTAACCCTAACTCCAGCCCTAGCCATAGCCATAACCATAACCCTAACCCAAGCCCTAGCCCTAACCCTAACCCCAAACCTAACCCTAAACCTAGCCCTAGCCCTAGCCCTAACTCTAAACATAATCCTAAACCTAACCCTAGCGCTATCTCTAGACCTAGCCTTAATGTAACACTAACCCTAGCCCTAACGCTAACCCTAAACCTAAACCTAGCCCTAGCCCTAGACATAACCCTAGACATAGCCCTAGCCCTAGCCCTAACCCTAAAACTAACCCCAAACCTAACACTAACCCTAGCACTAGCCCTATCCCTAACTCTAAACATAATCCTAAACCTAACCCTAGCCCTAGCTCTAGACTGAGCCTTAACATAACACTAACCCTAGCTCTAACGCTAACACTAAAGCTAAACCTAGACCTAGCCCTAGAAATAACCCTAGACATAGCCCTAGACCTAGCCCTAAAACTAACCGTAACCCTAACCCTAAACCTAGCCCTAGCCATTGCCCTAGACCTAGTCCTAACCCTAACCATAAAACTAGCCCTAACACTAACCCTAACCCTAATCCTAGACCAATCCTTAACCCTAGCCCTAGCCCTAACCCTAACCCGAAACCTAAACCTAAACCAAACCCTAGCCCTGGCCCTAAAACTAACCCAAACATGAAAACTAAACCTAGCGCTAGCCTTAAAACTAACCCTAACACTAGCCCTAGCCCTAACCCTAGCCCTA
The DNA here is from genome assembly GCA_015711505.1 of Sylvilagus bachmani. Classification (NCBI taxonomy): domain Eukaryota; kingdom Metazoa; phylum Chordata; class Mammalia; order Lagomorpha; family Leporidae; genus Sylvilagus; species Sylvilagus bachmani. The sequence continues at coordinate 48,608,383 of CM027399.1, forward strand.
GACATAACCCTATGCTAACCCTAACCCTAGCACTAGCCCTAACCCTAACCCTAACCCTAGCCCTAGCCCTAGACCTAGACCTAGCACTAACACTAACCGTAAACCTAGTCCTAACCATAACCCTAAACGTAACCCTAGACCAAACCTTAAAACTAGCCCTAGCCATAACCCAAACCATAACTAACCCCAGTCCTAGCCCTAACCCTAAGACCAACCCTAAACCTAAACCTAACCCTAGACCTGTCCCTAAAACTAACCCTAACCCTAAATCTAAACCTAGTCCTAGCCCTAAAACTAACCCTGACACTAGCCCTAGGCCTAGCCATAACCATAACCATAACACTAACCCTAGTCCTAGACCTAACCCTAAAACTAAACCTAACCATAAACCTAGCCCTAGCCCTAGTCCAAACCCTAAACATATTCCTAAACCTAACCCTAACCCTAGACCTAGCACTAGGCCTAACCGTAAACCTAACCCTAGCAGTAGCCCTATCCCTAACCCTAAACCTAAACCTAGCCCTAACCCTAACCCTAACCCTAACCCTAGACATAGATCTAACCATAAACCTAGCCCTAGGCCTAGACCTAGGCCTAACCCTAACCCTAGTCCTAGCCATAGCCCTAAACTAAAAATTAACCCAAGCCCTAAACCTAACCCTATCCCTAGTCCTAGCCCTAACCCTAACACCAACACTAACATTAACCCTAGCCCTAGGCCTTATCCTGTCACTAACCCTAACAATAGCCCAAACCCTAACCCACAATTAAACCTAAACCTAGCCCTAGCGCTAACCCTAAACTGAAACTTAACCCTAGCCCTAGCCATAGCCATAGCGATAACCCGAAACCTAAACCTAAACCTAACACTAACCTAACTCTAAACCTAAACCTAGCAATAGCCCTAAAACTAACCCTAACTCCAGCCCTAGCCCTAGCCCTAGCCCTAGCCCTAACCATAACCATAACCATAACCAAAACCATAACCCTAACCCTAGCCCTGGCCCTAAACCTAACCCTAAACCTAACCTAAACCTAGCCCTAGCCCTAGCTCTAACACTAAACATAATCCTAAAACTAACCCTAGCCCTAGTCATAGACCTAGCCATGAAATTAACACTAACCCTAGCCCTAACGCTAACACTAAACCTAAACCTAGACCTAGCTCTAGACAAAACCCTAGACATAGCCCTAGACCTAGCCCTAAACCTAACCCTAACCCTAGCACGAACCCTAACCCTAGCCCTAAACCTGGCACTAGCCCTAGTTCTAACCCTAAACCGAAAACTAACCCTAACCCTAACCGTAACCCTAGCGCTAGCCCTAGCCCTAGCACTTAGGGTAACCACAACCGCAACACTAGCCCTAGCCCTAACCCTAAATATAACCCTAACCCTATCCCTAACCCAAGCCCTAGGCCTAAACCTAACCCTAGCCCTAGCCCTAGCCCTAGCCATAACCCTAACCTTAACCTAACCTAGGCCTAGCTCTAGCCCTAACCCTAACCGTAGCCATAACCCTAACCCTAACCCTACCCTAACCCTAACACAAGCCCTAACCCTACCCTAGCCCTAGAACTACCTCGAAACCTAACACTAACCCAAGGCCTAGCCCTAGCCCTAGCCCTAACCCTAACCCTAGACCTAACCCTAACCCTAGCCCTAACCCTAACCCTTGCCCTAACCCTAACCCAAATCCTAATCCTAACCCAAGCCCTTGCTATATCTCTAAACCAAACCCTAACCTAACCCTAACACTAGCCCTAGACACTGCCCTAACCCTAGCCAGAACCCAAACCCTAGCCCTAAATGTAACACTAGCCCTAGCTCTAATCCTAAACCGAAAACTAACCCTAACCCTAACAGTAACCCTAGCGCTAGCCCTAGCCCTAGCCCTAGCCCTTAAGGTAACCCTAACTGTAACCCTAGCCCTAGCCCTAACCCTAAATCTAATCCTAAACCTAGCCCTAATCCTAGCCCTAAACCTAACCATAAACCTAGACCTAGCCCTATCCCTAACCCTAACACTAGCCGTAGCCCTATCCCTAACCCTAAACCTAAACCTAGCCATAACCCTAACCCTAATGATAACCCTAGACCTAGCTGTAGTCATAACCCTAGCCCGAGGCCTAGACCTAGGCCTAACCCTAACCCTAACACTAAACCCTACCGTAACCCTAGACCTAGCCCTAACCCAAAAATTAACCCAAGCCCCAAACCTAAACCTATCCCTAGTCCTAACCCCAACCCTACCCTAACCCTAGCCCTAGGCCTTCTCCTGTCCCTAACCCTAACCCTAGTCCGAATCCTAACCCACACCTAAACCTAAACTTAGCCCTAGCCCTAACCCTAACATGAACCCTAACCCTAGCCCTAGCCCTAGCACTAGCCCTAACCCGAACCCTAAACCTAAACCTAACCCTAGCCCTGGACCTAAAACTAACCCTAACCCTAAACCTAAACCTAGCCCTAGCCCTAAAACTAACCCTAACTCCAGACCTAGCCCTAGCCCTAGCCCTAACCCTAACCCTAAACCGAAGCCCTAACCCTAACCCTAGTCCTAACCCTAGCCCTAGCCCTAACCCTAATCATAACCCTAACCCTAGCCCTAACCCTAGCCCTAACACTAACCCTAGCACTAGCCCTAGCCCTAACCCTAAACCTAAACCTACCTAGCGCTAACCCTAGCCTTAACCCTATGAATAACCCTAACCCTAACCCTAACCCTAAA
>CM027399.1:48611612-48636234 GCA_015711505.1 Sylvilagus bachmani
AACCCTAACCCTAACCCTGGCCCTGGCCCTAACCGTAACCCTAGCCCCAGCCCTAGCCCTAGCCATAGCCCTAACACTAACCCTAACCCTAACCCTAGAACTAGCCCTAACCGTAAACCTAACCCTAGCCGGAGGCCTAGCCCTAGCACTAACCCTAAACCTAACCGAAGCCCTAACCCTAACCCTAGTCCTAACCCTAAACTTAACCCTAACCCTAGCCTTGGACCTAGCCTTAACCCTAATACTAACCCTAGTCCTAGGCCTAACCCTAAGCCTAGTCCTAGCCCTAACACTAACCCCAACCCAAAACCTAGACTTAGCCCTAGCCCTAGCCCTAGCCCTAACCTTAACCCTAACACTAACCCAATCCCAACAACAACTCCAACCCTTCCCTGACCCTAGAATGAACCCTAACCCACTACCTTAACTAACACTAGCCCAGCCGTAAACCTAACCCGAAGCCTAACCCTAACCCTAGCCCTAGCCCTAGCCCTAAAACTAACCCTAGACCTAGCCATAGCCCTAGCCCTAACCCTAACCCTAATGCTAAACCTAACCCTAGCCCTAAACCTGACCCACTAGCCCTAGCCATAACCCAAACCCGAAACTAAACACTAGCCCTAGCCCTAAACCTAACCGTAACACTAGCCCTATCCCTAAACCTAGCCATAGCCCTAACCCTTACCCTAAACCTAGCCCTAACCCTAACCCTAGACCTAGCACTAACCCTAACCATAGTTCTAGCCCTAGACCTAGCCCTATTCCTAATACTAACCCTAACCCTAACCCTAACCCTAACCCTAACAGTAGCCCTAGCCTTATCCCTAACTCTTACCCTAACACTAGCCCTAGGCCCAACCCTAACCCTAATCCTAACCCTAACCATGGCCCTAAACCTAACCCACAACTTAAACCTAACCCTAGCCCTAGCCGTAACCCTAAATCTTAACTTAACGCTAACCCTAACACTAGCCCAAACCCTATACCTAACCCTAACCGTAACCCTAAGCCTAACACTAACCCTAGACCAAGCACTAACCCTAACCCTACACCTAGCCCCAGACCTAGACCTAACCCAAAACCTAACACTAACACTAAGCGTAAAAATAACCCTAACCCTTACCGTAAACCTAACCCTAATCCTAGTCCTAGCCCTAACACTAACCCTAACACTAGCCTTAATCCTAGCCCTAGGCCTAACCCTAACCCTAACCCTAGCCCTAACCCTAACCCTAACCCTAACCTTAACCCTAGCCCTAGTCCTAACCTTAACTCTAACCCTAGGCTTAATCCGAGCCCTAGCCCTAACCCTAAACCTAGCCCTAGCCCTAATCCTTACCCTAAACCTAGCCCTAGCCCTAGCCCTAGGACTAACCCTAACCTGAACACTAGCCCTAACCCTAGACCTAACCCGAACCCTAACCCTAGCCCTAGCCCTAACCATAAACCGAGCCCTAACTCTAAATCTAACCCTAAACTTAACCCTAAACCCAACCCTAGCCATGGCCAAAAACTAACCATAAACCTAGCCCTAACCCTAGCCCTATCACTAACCTTAAACCTAACCCTAGACATAGACCTAAACCTAACCCTAACCCTAACCCTAGCCCTAGCCCTAACCCTAACCCTAACCCTAAACCTAAACCTAAAACTAACCCTAGCCCTGATGCTAAATCTAAACCTAAATCTAACTCTAACCCTAGACCTAGCCCTAAACCTAAACCTAACTCTAAACCTAGCACTAGGCCTAGCCCTAGCCCTAACGCTAACCCTAACCCTAGCCCTAACCCTAACCCTAATGCTAACAATAGAACTAGCCCTAGTCTTAAACCTAACCATAACCCTAAACCTAACCCTAAACCTAACCCTAAACCTAACCCTAACCCAAGCCCTAACCCTAACCCTATGCTAGTCCTAGCCCTAACCCTAACCACTACTATAACCCTAACCCTAGACCTAGGCCTAGCACTTACCGTAACCCTAACCATAGCCCGAACCCTAACCCACACCTTAAACCTAAAACTAGCCATAGCCCTAAGCCTAACCCGAACCAACACCCAAGCCCTAGTCCTAGCCCTAGCCCTAACCCGAAACCTAACCCTAACCCAAGCCCTTGCCTTAACACTAAATCCAACCCTAAACCTAAACATAACCCTAGCACTGGCCCTAAAACTAACCCTAACCCTAAAACTAACCCTAGCCCTAGCCCTAAAACTAACCCTAATTCTAGCCCTAGCCCTAGCAATAACCATAACCCTAATCCTAACCCTAACCCTAGCCCTAACCCTAGCCTAGGCCTAGAGCTAGCCCAAGCCCTAGCCATAACCCTAAAAATAATTCTAGCCCTAGACCTAACCCAAACCCTAGCCCTAACCTAACCCTAACCCTAGTACTAACAATAAGCCTAACCCTAAACCTAGCCTTAGCCCAAACCCTAACCCTAACACTAGCCCTAGGCCTAGCCCTAGCACTAACCCTAACCCTAGCCCTAGCCCTAGTCCTAACCCTAACCGTACCCCTAGCCCTAGCCCTAACCCTAACCCTAACACTAGCCCTAATCCTAGCCCAGTCCTAGAGCTAGCACTAGACCTAGCCCTAGCCCTAAAAATAAACCTAGCCCTAGACCTTGCCCTAGCCCTAACCCTAGCCCTAGCGCTAACCCTAACCCTAACCCTAACCCTAGCCATAACTCTAACACTGACCCTAGCCCTAGCCCTATCACTAACCCTAATACTAACCCTAGCCCTAGGCCTAACCCTAACCCTAACCCTGATCATAACCCTAACCCTAGCCCTAACACTAACCCTGACCCTGATCATAACCCTAACCCTAGCCCTAACACTAACCCTGACCCTAGCGCTAGCCCAATCCCTATCCCTTTTCCTAACCCCAGCCCTAGGCCTAACCCTAACCCTAACCCTAACCCTAACCCTAATCATACCCCTAACCATAGCCCTAAACCTACCCACACCCTAAACGTAACCCTAGCCCTAGCCCTAACCCTAACCCAAACCCTAATCCTAGCCATAGCCCTAGCCCAAGCCATATCCCTAATCCTAACCCTAACCCTAACCATAACCCTAACCCTAGCACTAGCCCTAGCCCTAAACCTAACCCTTACCCAAACCCGAAACACAACCCCAACCCTAACCCTCGCCTTAGTCCTAGCCCTAGATCAAACCCTAACACTAGAACTAACCCAAGCACTAAACCTAACCCTAACCATAGCCCTAGCCCTAGGCCTAGCCTTAGACCTAGCCCTAACCCTAACCCTAACCCTAATCCCAACCCCAAACCTAGCTTGACCATAGCCTGAACCCTAACCCTAACTATAGCCCTAACCCTAACCCTAACCCTAACACTAACCCTAGCCCTAACGCTAACCTAAACCTAGCCCTAGACCTAACCCTAACCCAAACACTAAACCAAGCCTTAGCCCTAGCCCTAGGCCTAGCCCTAAACCTAACCCTAACCCTAACCCTAACTCTAGCCCTAAACCTAAACCTAACCCTAACCCACTCCCTAAACCTAACCCTAGCCATAGCCCTACCCCTAACCAAACCATAAACCAAGCACTAGCCCTAAACCTAGCCCTTACCCTAACCTGAAGCCTAAACCTAGCCCTAGCCTGAGCCCGAGCCCTAGACCTAGCCTTAGCGCTAGCCTCACCCCTGAACATAACACTAGCCCTAGCCCTAACCCAAACCCTAGCCCTAAACCTAGCCCTAGCCCTAACTGTAACCCTAACCTTAGCCCTAGCCCTAACCCTAAAACTAGCCCTAAACCTAGCCCTAGGCCTAATCCTAACACTAACCCTAACACTAAACCAAACCCTAAAGCTAACCCTAGCCCTAACCCTAACCCTAATCCAAGACCTAGCCCCAGCCCTAACCCTTACCCTAATAATAGCCATGGCCTAACCCGTACCCTAACCCTAATCCTAACAGTAACCCTAGCCCTAAACCTAACCCACACCCTAAACCTAACCCTAGCTCTAGCCATAAGCCTAACCCAAACCCTAACCATGCCCTAGCCCTAAACTTAGCCATAACCCTAACCCTAAACCTAACCCTAACACTAAACTAACCCTAGACCTAGCACTAGACATAGCCCTAGCCCTAACTCTAACCCTAACCCTAACCCTAGCGCTAACCCTAAGACTAACCTTAACGCTAGCCCTAGCCCTAGCCCTAACAATAGCTCTGACCCTAACCCTAACCCTAACCCTAATCCTAACCCTAGCCCTAACCCTAACCCTAATCCAAGACCTAGCCCCAGCCCTAATAATTACCCTAACAATAGCCATGTCCTAACCCGTACCCTAACCCTAATCCTAACAGTAACCCTAGCCCTAAACCTAACCCAGACCCTAAACCTAACCCTAGCTCTAGCCATAAGCCTAACCCAAACCCTAACCATGCCCTAGCCCTAACCCTAGCCATAACCCTAACCATAAACCTAACCCTAACACTAAAACTAACCCTAGCCCTAGCACTAGCCCTAGCACTAGCCCTAACTCTAACCCTAACCCTAACCCTAGCGCTAACCCTAAGCCTAACCCTAACGCTAGCCCTAGCCCTAGCCCTAACAATAGCTCTAACCCTAACCCTAACCCTAATCCTAACCCTAGTCCTAACCCTAACCCTAACCTAACACTAACCCTAGCCCTAAATCTAACACTAAACCTAGCCCTAACCCTATCCCTAATGCTTACCCTAACACTAGCTCTAGCCCTAAACTGAACCCTAACCCTAGCTCTAACGCTAACCCACACTATAAACCTAACCCTAGCTCTAGCCCTAACCCTAACCAAAACCCTAATACTAGCGCTAGCCCTATTCCTAACTGTAACCCTAGCCCTAACCCTAAACCTAGGCCTAGCCCTAACCCTCCCCTAGTCCTAGCCATAATCCTAACCCTAATCCTAGTCCTAGCCCCAGCCCTAGACCTAGCTCGAGCCCTAGACCTAGCCCTAGCCCTAGCCTTAGCCCTAACCATAAAACTAGCCCTAGACCTAACACAAACCTAGACCGAACCTAGCCCTAGCCCTCACCCTATTCCTAGCCCTAGCCCAAAACTAAACCCAGCCCTAAACCTAGCCCTAGACAAAACCATAACACTAACCATAACCCTAAACCTAACCCAAACACTAGCACTAATGCTGCCCATAGCCCTAACCCTAACCCTAACCCTAACCCTAGCACTAGCCCTAGCCCTAGCCCTTGCCCTAACACTAAATCTAACCCTAACCCTATCCCTAGGCCTAGAACTTGGACTAACTCTAAACCTAACCCTAACGCTAGCCTAACCCTACCCCACAGCCTGAACCTAACCCTAGTCCATGAACTAACCCTAAACCTAGTCCTAGCCCTAGCACTCGCCCTAGCCCTAGCCCGAACATTAACCCTAAAACTAACCCTAGCCCGAAACCTGACCCGAACCCTAAACCTAACCCTAGCCATAGCCCTAGCCCTAACTGTAACACTAACACTAACCCTAACCATAGCCCTAGCCCTAGCCCTAGCCATAGCCTAACCTTAACACGAACCCTAACCCAAGCCCTACTCATAAACCTAACCCTAACACTAACCATAGCCCTAGCCCTAACCCTAACCCTAACCCTAACCTTAGCCTAAACACTAGCATTAGTACTAGCCCTAACTCTTACTCTAAACCTAGCCCTAACCCTAGCACTAGCCCTAGCCCTAACCCACATGCTAACGCTAGCCCTAGCCCTAACCCTAACCCTAAACCTAGAACTAAACCTAGCCCTAGCCCTAGCCCAAACCCTGACCCTAACCCTAGCCATAGCCCAAACCCTAAACCTAGCCCTATCCATAACCCTAAACCTAACACTAGCCGTAACCCTAATCCAAACCCTAAACCAAGCCCTGGACCTAGCCCTACCCATAAACCTAAACCTAGCCCTAACACTAACACTAACCCTAACCATAACCCTAACCATATCCCTAGTGCTAGCCCTAAACCTAACCCTCCTACTCACCAAAGCCCTAGCCCTAAACCTTACCCTAACCCTAGCCCTAGTCCTAATGCTAACCCTAACCCTAATTCTAACCCTAATCCTGGCCCTAAACCTAACAAACACCCTAAACAAAACCCTAGCCCTAGCCCTAACCCTAAGCCAAACCCTAACCCTAGCTCTTGCCCTAGTCCTAGGCCTCGCCTTACCCATAACCCTAACTTTAAACCTAAGCCTAGCCATAACCCTAACCCTAACCCTAGCCCTAGCCCTAGCCCTAGCCCTAGCCCTAACCCTAACACTAAACCTAACTCTAGCCCTAGGCCTAGCCCTAGGACTAACCCTAACCCTAAACTTAACCCTAGCCCTAACCCTAACCAAGCAATAACGCTAAAACTAACGCTAGCCCTAGCCCTAGCCCTAACCCTAGGCCTAACCCTAACCCTAACCCTAACCCTAACCCTAGCCCTAACCCTAACCTTAGACCTAGGCCTATCCCAACCCCTTACCCTAACCCTATCCCTGGCCCTAAGCCTAACCATAACACTAGCTTTAACCCTAACCCACACCCTAAACCTAACCCTATCCCTGGCCCTAAGCCTAACCATAACACTAGCTTTAACCCTAACCCACACCCTAAACCTAACCCTATGCCTAGCCCTAAACCTAACCCAAACCCTAAACCTAGCAATAGCCCTAAACCTAACCTTAACCCTAACCCTAGTCTAACACTAAACCTTACTTAACCCTAACGATAACACTAACCCTAGCCCTAGCCCTAGATCTAACTCTAACCCTAACCCTAACCCTAACCCAAGCCCTAACCCTAACACTAATGCTAACCCTAGACCCAGCGCTAACCCTAACCCTAACCCTAGCCCTAGTCCTAACCTTAATCCTAACCCTAGCCTTACCCCTAGCCCTAGCCCTAACCCTAAACATAGCCCTAGCCCTAACCCTTACCCTAAAACTAGCCCTAACCATAACCTTAGCCCAAGCAATAACCTTAACCCTAGCCCTAGCCCTAGATCTAACTCTAACCCTAACCCTAACCCTAATCCTAAACCTAGACCCAGCGCTAACCCTAAACCTAACCCTAGCCCTAGTCCTAAACTTAAGCCTAACCCTAGCCTTAGGACTAGCCCTAGCCCTAACCCTAAACATAGCCCTAGCCCTAACCCTACCCTAAAATTAGCCCTAACCATAACCTTAGCCCAAGCAATAACCTTAATTCTAGCCCTAGCCTTAAACCTAATAATAACCATAACCCTAACCCTAAACCTAACCCCAGCCCTTACCCTAACCTTAACCATAACCCTAGACATAGCCCTAACCTTAACACTAACCCTAACCCAACTCCAACAATAACCCGAACCCCAACCCCAACCCTAACCCTGATCCTAGCCTGAACCCTAACCCACACCCTAAACCTAACACTAGCCCTATCGTAACCCTAAACTGACTCTGACCCTAAACCTAGCCCTAAACCCAGCTCTAACCCTTACCTTAACCCTAGCCCTAGGCCTAACCCTAACCCTAACCCTAGCCCTAGGCCTAACCCTAACCCTAACCCTAATCCTAACGCTAACCCTGGCCCTAAACCTAACCCACACCCTAAACCTAACCCTTACCCAAACCCTAATCATAGCCCTAGCCCTAGCCCCAGCCCTAGCCCTAGCCATAACCCTAAACTTAAACCTAACCCTAGCCATAAACCTGACTCTAGCCCTAGCCCTAGCCCTAGCCCTAGACGTAACCCTAACCATAACCCTAACCCTAATCCTAACGCTAACCCTGGCCCTAAACCTAACACACACCCTAAACCTAACCCTTACCCAAACCCTAATCATAGCCCTAGCCCTAGCCCTAGCCCTAGCCCTAGCCGTAGCCCTAGCCCTAGCCAGAACACTAACCTTAAACCTAACCCTAGCCATTAACCAACCCTAGCCCTAGCCCTAGCCCTAGCCCTAGAGCTAACCCTAACAATAAACTTAACCCTAACCCTAGCCCTAGGACTAGTCCTAGGACTAATCCTAAACCTAACCCTAGCCCTAACCCTAGCCCTAACCCTAACCCTAACCCTAACCCTAGCCATAACCCTAGCCCTAAACCTAATCCTAACCCTAACCCTAACCCTAACCCTAGCCCTAGCCCTATTGTTAACCCTTACCCTAACACTAGCCCTAGGCCTAACCCTAACCCTAAACCTAATTCTAACCCTAGACCTAGCCCTAAACCTAATCCACACCCTAAACCAAACCCTAGCCCTAGACTTACCCTAACACAAACCCTAATCCTAGCCATAGCACTAGGTGAAGCCATAACCCTAACCCTAACCCTAACCCTAGGCCTAATCCTAACCCTAGCCCTAGCCCTAACGCTAACCCTAACCCTAGCCCTAGCCCTAGCTCTACCCTAAACCTTACCCCAACCCAAAACACAACCCCAACACTAACCGTAGCCTTAGCCCTAGCCCTAGCCCTAACCCTAAACATATCCCTAGCCCTAGACCTAAACCTAACCATAAACATAACCCTAACCCTAGCCCCAGCCCTTACCCTAAACCTAACTTTAACCCTAGACATAGCCCTAACATTAACACTAACCCTAAACACAACCCCAAAAACAATCCCAACCCCAACCCCAACCCTAACCATGACCCTAGCCCGAACTCTAACCCACACCCTAAACCATACACTAGCCTTAGACTTAACCCTAATCTGAACTTTCACCCTGACCATAGCCCTAGCCCTAGCCCTAGCCCTAGCCCTAACCCCAAACATAACCCTAGCCCTAGGCCTACCGAGCTCTAACCCTCACACTAAGGCTAACCCTAACCCTAGCCCTAACCATAACCCTAGCCCTAACCCTAACCCTAACCCTAAAGCTTGCCCTAGCACTAACCGTAACCCTAATCCTAGCCCTAGCCCTAGACCTAGCCCTAACCCTAACACTAATCCTAACCATAGCCCTAGTCCTAAACCTAAACCCAACCCTAATCCTAACTCTAACACCCACACGAACACTAACCATAACCCTAAACCTAAACCTAGCCCAAGCCCTAACCCTAACCCCAACCCTAGCCCCAGCCTTAACCCTAGCCTTAACCCTAACCCTAGCCCTAATCCTAACCCACAGCCTAAACCTTGCCCTAGCCTTAGTTCTAACCCTAATCCAAACTCTAAATCAAGCCCTAGCCCTAGGCCTAAACCTAAACCTAGCCCTAGCCCTACCACTAGACGTAACCCTAACCCTAACCATAACCCTAGCATAGCCCTAACCCTAACCCTAACCCTAGCCATAGCAAAAGCCCTAAACCTAACCTGAACCCTCTCCACATCCCTAAAGCTAACCCTAAACCTAACCCTAACCGTAGCCCTAACTTAACCTTAATCCTAAACCGAACTCAACACCAAAAAAACCACAACAGCAACCACAAACCTAACCCTGATGCAGCATGAACCGTAACCCACAACCTAAACTAACACTAGCCCAGCCGTAACCCTAACCTGAACCCTAATCCTAACCGTAGCCATAGCCCTAGACCTAACCCTAACCCTAAAATTAACCCTAACCGTATCCATAGCCCTATCCCTAACCCTTACCCTAACACTATCCCTCAGCCAAAACCTAACCCTAACACTAACCCTAAACCTAACCCTGGCCTACCTAGAAAGCTAAACCTACCCTAAACCTAAAGCTAGCCCTAGCCCTAACCGAAAGCCAAACCCTAACCTTAGCTCTAGCCCTAGACCTAGCCCTAGTCATAAACCTAACCCTAACCCTAACCCTAACCCTAAACTTAGCACTAGCCCTAGCCCTAGCCCTAGCCATAAACCTAACCCTAACCCTAACGCTAACCCTAGCCCTAGCCCTAGCCCTAGTCCTAACACTAACCCTAACCCTAAGCATAGCCCTAGCCCTAACACTAACTCTCACCCTATCCCTAAGCCTAGCCCTACCACTAACCATAGACCTAACCCTAACCATAACGCTAACCCTAGCCCTAGCCCTAGACCTAAGCCTAACACTAAACTTAAACCTAACCGTATCCATAGCCCTATCCCTAACCCTTACCCTAACACTATCCCTCGGCCTAAACCTAACCCTAACACTAACCCTAAACCTAACCCTGGCCAACCTAGCTCAACCTAAACCTACCCTAAACCTAAACCTAGCCCTAACCCTAACACAAAGCCAAACCCTAACCTTAGCACTAGCCCTAGCCCTAGCCATAAACCTAACCCTAACCCTAACGCTAACCCTAGCCCTAGCCCTAGCCCTAGTCCTAACTCTAACCCTAACCCTAAGCATAGGTCTAGCCCTAACACTAACTCTCACCCTATCCCTAAGCCTAGCCCTACCACTAACCCTAAACCAAACCGTAGCCCTAACCCTAACCCAAACCCAATCCCTAGCCTTGGCCCTAGCCCTAGCCCTAACCCTAACCCTAGCCCTAGCCCTAACCCTAGCCTTAGTCCGAGCCCTAACCCTAACCCAAGCCCTAGCCCTAGCCCTAACCCTAACCCTAGCCCTAGCCCTAACCCTAGCCTTAGTCCGAGCCCTAGCCCTAGCCCTAGCACTGGACCTAGCCCTAAACCTAACCTAGTCCTAGCCCTAGACCTAGCCCTAGCCCTAACACTAACCCTAACACAAAAACTAGCCCGAACCCTAACCCACACCCTAAAACTAACACTAGCCCTAGCCGTAACCCTAACCCGAACCCTAAACCTAATCCTACCCCTAGCCCAAACCCTAAACTTCTCCGTAACCCTAGACAAAACCATAACCCTAACACTAATGCTAAGCCTAAACCTAGCCCTAGCCCTAACTCTAACCCTAACCCTAACCGTAGCCCTAGCCCTACTCCTAGCCCTAAGCTAAACCTAACCCTAACCCTAGTCCTAACTGTAACTCTAAACCTAACACTAAACCTAGCCCTATCCTGAAACCTAAACCTAGTCCTTAATCTAACCCTAGCCCTAGCACTAAACCTAACCCTAGTCCTAGCCCTAGCTCTAACCTTAACCTTAGCCCTAACCAAAACCCTGTGCTAGCCCTAGGCCTAGCACTAGCCCAAACACTAATCCTAACGCTACCCCTAGCCCTAACCCTAAATTTAACCATAACCCTAGCCCTAACCCTAAAACTTACCTTAACCCTAACCCTAGCCCTAGCCCTAGACCTAACCCTAACCCTAAAACTAAACCTAGCCCTAGCCTTAACCCTAAACCTAACCCTAACACTAACCCTAACACTAGCCCAAGCCCTAACCCTAACCCTAACCCTAGTCCCAGCCCTAACCCTAACCCTAATGCTTGCACTACCCTAAACTTTGCCCTAACCCTAATCCAAGCCCAACACAACACAAACAGCAATCAAATCCTAACCCTGACCCTAGCCTAAACCCTAACCCACATCTTAACCCAACACTAGCCCTAGCCGTAACCCTTACCCAAACGCTAACCCTAACCCTAGACCTAGCCCTAGCCCTCACTCTAACCCCAACCCTAGCCCTAGCCCTACCCCTAGCCCTAGCCTATTCCTAACCCTAACCCTAGTCCTAACCGTAACCCTAACCCTAACACTAACAATAGCCCAGGCCCTAACCCCAACCATAGTGCTAGCCCAGGCCGAGCCCTAGACGAAACCATAAACCTAATATTAGCTCTAGCCCTAAACCTAAACCTAAGCCTAATGCTAATCCTAACCCTAACCCTAAACTTACCTTAACCCTAACCCTAACACTAGCCCAAGCCCTAGACAAAACCCTAACCCTAACCCTAACCCTAACCCTAACCCTAACCCTAGCCCTACCCCTAAACCTAAACCTAACCCTAAACCTAACCATAACCCTAACCCTAGCCCAAGCCCTAACCCAAAACCTAACACCAGCCCCAGACTAACCGTAACCAGAAACCTAACCCTAGCCCTAGCCCTAACCATAACCCTAACCCTAACCCCAACCCAACAACAACCCCAAACCTAACCCTGAACCTAGCCTGAACCCTAACCCACACCCTAAACCTAACACTAGCCCTAGCCGTAACTCTAACCCGAACCCTAACCCTAAACCTAGCCCTAGCCCTAGCCCTAACCCTAAACCTAACCGTAGCTCTATTCCTATCCCTAGCCCTAGCCGAACCCTAACACTAACCCTAGTGCTAGCCTTAGCCCAAAACCTAACCCTATCCCTAGCGCGAGACCTAAACCTAACCCTCACCCTAACTATAGTCCTAGCTCTAACCCTAACCATAGCTGTAGCCCTAACCCTAACCCTAGTGCCAGCCCAAGCCGTAGCAGTAATCGTAGCCCTAACCCTAGCCCTAACCCTAACCCTAATTCTAGTCCTAGCCCTAACACTAACCAAGGCCTAGCCCTAAACCGAACCCTAGTGCTAGCCCTAGCCCTAGCCCAAGCCCTAACCCTAACCCTAAACCTAGCCCTAGCCCTAGGCCTAACCCTAACCCAAACCATAACCCTAGCCCTAGCCCTAAATCTAATGCAAACCCTAGCCCTAGTTTTACCCCTAGGACTAACCCTAACCCTAGCCCAAACACTAACCCTAGCCCTAAACCTAAAACTAACGCTATGCCTAGCCCTAACCCTAATGCTAGCCCTAACCCTAGCCCTAACAATAACTCTAGGCCTAACCCTAATTCTAGTCCTAGCCCTAACTCTAACCATAGCCCTTGTCCTAACCCTAACCCTAGTGCTAGCCCTAGACCTAGCCCTAGCCCTAGCCCAAACACTAACCCTAACTATAGCCCTAGGCCTAAACCTAACCATAACCATAATGTGAGCCCTAGGCCTAACCCTAACCTTAACCCTAACCATAGCCCTAACCCTAAAAATTACCTTAACCCTAACCCTAACACTAGCCCTAGCCCTAGACCTAAACCTAACCCCAAAACTTAACCTAGCCCTAGCAATATCCCTAACACTAACCCTAACCCTAACCCTAGCCCAAGCCCTAACCCTAACCTGAACCCTAACCACATGACTAAAGCTAACCCTAAACCTAACCCTAACCCTAGCCCTAGCTTAACCTTAATCCTAAACATAACCAACCCCAACAACAACCCCAACCACAACCCCAACCCTAACCCAGACCCAAGCATGAACCCTAACCCACACCCTAAACTAACACTAGCCCAGCCGTAACCCTAACCCAAACCCTAACCCTAACCCTAGCCCTAGCCCCAGACCTAACCCTAACCCTAACCTTAACCCTAACCATAGCCATAGCCCTATCCCTAACCCTTACCCTAACACTATCCCTCGGCCTAAACCTAACCCTAACACTAACCCTAAACCTAACCCTGGCCCTAAACCTAACCCACACCCTAAACCTAAACCTAGCCCTAGCCCTAACCCAAAGCCAAACCCTAACCTTAGCACTAGCCCTAGCCCAAGCCCAAGTCATAAACCTAACCCTAAAACTAACCCTAACCAAAGCCCTAGCGCTAACCCTAGCCCTAGCCCTAACCCTAACCCTAGCCCTAGCCCTAGCTCTAGCCCTAGCCCTAGCCCTAGCCCTAGCCCTAGTGCTAGCCCTAACCCTAAGCCTAGTCCTAGCCCTAGCCCTAGCCCTAAGCCTAGCCCTAGGACTAACCGTAACCCACACCCTAAAACTAACACTAGCCATAGCCGTATCCCTAACCCAAACCCTAAACCTAATCCTAGCCCTATCCCTAGCCCTAACCCTAACACTAACCCTAGCCCAACCCTAACCCTAACTCGAACACTTGCCCAATCCCTAACCCTAACCCTAAACCTAACCCTAACCCTAGGCCTAGCCCTAGTAGTAACCTTAACCCTAACCATAACCATCCCCAACAAAAACACCAACCCAAACTCCAACCCTAACCCTGACCCTAGCAATGACCCTAACCCACACCCTAAACTAACACTAGCCCAGCCATAACCCTAACACAAACCCTAACCCTCACCCTAGCCCTAGCCGTAGCCCTAACCCTAAACCTAACCCTAGCCCGAACCCTAACCCACATCCTAAACCCAACACTAACCCTGGCCGTAACCCTAACCCGAACGCTAAACCCAACCCTAGCCCGAGCCCTAGCCCTAACCCTAACCCTAACCCTAGCCCAAGAGCTAGCAATAACCCTAACCCTAACCCTAGCCCAAGAGCTAACCTTAACTCGAACCCCAGCCCCAGCCCTAACCCAAACCCTAAACCTATCCCCAACCCTAGCCCTAGCCCTAGCCCTAACCTTAACCCTAACCTTAACCCAACCCTTACAACAACCCCAACCCCAACCCCAACCACAATCCTAACCCTGACCCTAGCATGAACCCTAACTGACACCCTAAACTAACACTAGCCCAGCCGTAAATCTAACAGAAACCCTAACCCTAACCCTAGCCCAAGCCCTGGCCCTGACCCTAACCCTAACTCTAACCAAAACCATAGTCCTAGCTCTATTACTAACCCTTACCCTAACACTAGCCCTAGGCCTAAACCTAACCCTAACGCTAAAGCTAACACTAACACTGGCCCTACCGTAACCCACACCATAAAACTAACCATAGCCCTAGCCCAAATCCAAAGCCAAACCCTAACCCTAGCAATAGCCCTAGCCCTAGCCCTGGCCATAACCATAACCCTAGCCCTAACACTAACCCTAAACATAACCATAGCCCTAACCCTAACCCTAGCACTAGCCATAACCCTTACGATGAACCTAGCCCTAACCCTAACCCTAGGCCTAGACCTAACTGTAAGCCTAATCCTAGCGCTAGCCCTAACACTAACCCTAACCCTAATCCTAGCCCGAACCCTAACCCACATCGTAAACCTAACACGAGCCCTATCCTCAACCCTAACCCGAACCCTAAACCGAACCCTAGCCCTAGCCGTAGCCCTAACCCTAACCCTGGCCCAAGAGCAAGCCCTAACCCTAACCCTAACCATAGCCCAAGAGCTAACCCTAACCCGAACCATAGCCCCAGCCCTAACCCGAACCCTAAACCTAAACCTAACCCTAGCCGTAGCCCTAGCCCTAACGTTAACCCTAACCCTAACCCAACCCCAACAACAACCCCAACCCCAACCACAACTACAACCCTAACCCTGATCGTATCATGAAGCCTAACCCACACCCTAAACTAAAACAAGCCCATCCGTAACCCTAACCCGATCCCTAACACTAACCCTAGCCCTAGCCCTGAACCTAACCTTAACCCTAACCCTAACCCTAAACGTAGCTCTAGCTGTGTCACTAACCCTTACCCTAACACTAGCCCTAGGCCTAAACCTAACCATAAACCTAATCCTAACCCTAACCCTGGCCCTACCGTTAGCCACACCCTAAACCTAACCCTAGCACTAGCCCTAACCCAAAGCCAAACCCTAACCCTAGCAATACCCCTAGACCTAGCCCTGGCCATAACCCTAACCCTAACCCTAACCCTAACCATAGCCCTAACACTAACCCTAGCCCTAGCTCTACCCTAACCCTAAACCTAGACCTATCCCTAACCCTAAACCTAGCCCTAGACCTAACCCTAAACTTAACCCTAGCCCAAAGCCTAGCCCTAGCACTAACCACAAACCTAACCATAGCCCTAGCCGTAACCCTAATCTGAGCACTAAATCTAACCCTAGCCCTAGCCCTAGCCCTAGCCCTAACCGTAACCCTAACTCTAAATGTAGCACTAACCATAGCCCTAGTACTAGACTAAAATCTAACCCTAAACCTAACCCTAGCCCTAACTGTATCCCTAACCCTAGCACTATCCCTAGCCCTAGCCCTAATCCTAACACTAACCCTGGCCCTAACCCTAGCCTTAGCCCTAGCCCTAATCCTAACCCTAAATCTAGCCCTGACGCTAGACCTAGCCCTAGCTGTAAACCTAACCCTAACCCTAGCCCTAACCATAACCCTAACCCTAACCCTAGCCCTAGCCCTAAACCTAACCCTAACCTTAACACTAAGCCTAACTGTAGACCTATCTCTAACACTAACCCTAAACCCAGCTCTAAACCTAGCCCTAGCCAAAGCCCTAAACCTAAACCTAACCCTAGCTCTAGCTGTAACCCTAACCTTAAACATAACCGTAGCCATATCCCTAACCGTAACCCTAACACTCTATAGCCCTAGCCCTAGCCCTAACCCTAACCCAAGCCCTAGCCTAGGTCTAGCCCTAACCCTAACACTAGCCCTAATCCTAACCCACACCCTAAACCTAACCATAGCCCTAGCTCTAACCCTAATCCAAAACCTAAACCAAGCCCTAGCCCTAGCCCTAACCTTAAACCTAGCCCTAGACCTAGCCCTAGCCCTAACCCTAAACCGAAATATAACCCTAGCCCCAGTCCTAGCCCTGACCCTAAACCTAACCCTAACCCTAACCCTAACCCTAACCAAAACCCTAGCCCTATCACTAACCCTTACCCTAACACTAGCCCTAGGCCTAAACCTAACCCTAACCCTATTCCTAACCCTAACCTTGGCCCTACCGTTAGCCACACCCTAAACCAAACCCTAGCCCTAGCCCTAACCCAAAGCCAAACCCTAACCTAGCAATAGCCCTAGCCCTAGCCCTGGCCATAACCCTAACCCTAGCCCTAACCCTAACCCTAACCCAAACCCTAGCCCTAACCCTAACCCTAACCCTAACCCTAGCCCTAACCCTAACCCTAACCCTAGCCCTAGCCCTACCCTAGCGCTAGACCTAGCCCTATCCCTAACACTAACACTAGGCCTAGACCTAACCCTAAACCTAACCTAGCCCTAAGCCTAGCCCTAGCACTAAACAAAAACATAACCGTAGCCCTAGCCGTAAACGTAATCCAAACCCTAAACCTAACCCTAGCCCTAGCCCTAGCCCTAACCGTAACCCTAACTCTAACCGTAGCCCTAACCATAGCCCTAGTACTAGAATAAACCTAACTCTAACCCTAAACCTAGCCCTAAATGTAACCCTAACCCTAACACTATCCCTAGACCTAGCCCTAATCCTAACATTAACCCTGGCCCTAACCCTAGCCTTAGCAATAGCCCTAATCCTAACCCTAAATCTAGCCCTGACGCTAGCACTAGCCCTAGCTGTAAAACTAACCCTAACCCTAGCCCTAACCGTAACCGTAACCCTAACCCTAACCCTAGACCTATCTCTAACACTAACCCTAAACCCAGCTCTAACCCTAGCCCTAGCCAAAGCCCTAAACCTAACCCTAACCCTAGTCCTCGCACTAGCCCTAGACCTAACCCTAACATTAAACCTAACCCTAGTCGTAGCCCTAACCCTAACCCTAGCCCAAGCCCTAACCTTAACCCTAGTGTTAGCCCTCACCCTAACCCTAGCCCAAACACTAATCCTAACCCTAGACCTAGCCCTAACCCGAACCCTAACCCTAACCCTAATCCTAACACTAGCCATAGCCCTAACCCTAACCTTAACCTTTTTCCTATCCCTAACACTAAACCTTACATTAAACCTAACCCTATAACTAGCCCTATCCCTAGACCTAACCCTGACCGTAACCCTTACCCTCGCCGTAGCCATAAACCTAACCCTAACCCTAAACCTAACCCTAACCATAGCACAAGCCCTAACACTAAATCTAACCCCAGCCCCAACCCTAACCCTAACCCTAACCCTAACCCTAACCCTAACCCTAAAATTAGCCATAGCCCTAACCTTAACCCTAACCCTAACCTCAACCTCAACAACAACAATCCCAACCCCAACCCCAAACCTAAACCTGACCAAAGCCTGACCCCTATCCCACACCCTAAACCTAACACTAGCCCTAGCCGTAACTCTAACCCAAACCCTAAACCTAAATCTAGACTTAGCCTTATCCCTAACCCTAACCCTAAAACTAACTGTAGACCTAGCCTTAACCCTAGCCCTAGCCTAACCATCACCCTAAACTTAACCCTAGTCCTGACCATAACCCTAACCCTAACACTAACCCTGGCCCTAGCCCTAACCCTAACACGAATCCTAGCCCAAAACCTAGCCTTAACCCTAGCTCTAACCCTAACCCAAACCCCAGCCCTAACACTAGCCCTAGCCCAAGCCATAACCATAATCCTAACACTACGCCTAAACATAACCCTACCTCTAAACCTAACCCTAGCACTAGCCTTAACCCTAACCCGAACCATAGCCGTAAACTTGGCCCTAGCCCTAGCCCTAACCCTAACCCTAACCCTAGACCTAACCGTAGACCTAGCCCTATCCCTAACCCTTACCCTAACACTAGCCCTGGGCATATACCTAACCCAAACCCTAATCCTAATCTTAACCCTGGCCCTACCGTAACCCACACCCTAAACCTAACCCTAGCCCTAGCCCTAACCCTAACCCTAAACCTAGCCTTAACCCTAACCCTAACCCTAACCCTAACCCTAAACCTAGCCCAGCTCTAACCCTAACCCTAACCCAGGCCCCAGCCCTAACCCTAACCCTAACCCTAGCCCTAGCCCTAACCTTAACCCTAAACCTAACAGTAACCCTAGCCCTAGACCTAACCCTAAACCTAGTCCTAAATCTAACCCTATCCCTAGCACTAAACCTAACCATAGTCCTAGCCCTAACTCTAAGCTTAACCCTAGCCCTAACCGCAATGCTGTGCTAGACCTAGGCCTAGCCCTAGCCCAAACACTAATCCTAACGCTAGCCCTAGCCCTAACCCTAAACTTAACTATAACCCTAGCCCTAATCCTAAACCTTACCTTAACGCTAACCCTAACACTAGCCCTAGCCCTAGACCTAACACTAAACCTAACACTAACTTTAGCCTTAGCCTAAACCCTAACCCTGTCCCTAACACTAACCCTAACCCTAGCCCAAGCCCTAACACTAAACATAACCCTAACCCCAGCCCTAACCCTAATGCTAACCATAGTCCTAGCCCTATCCTTTGCCCTAATCTTAATCCAACCCCAACACAACACCAACACCAACCCAACCCTAACCCTGACCCTAGCCTGAACCCTAACCCACACCTTAACCCAACACTAACCCTAGCCATAAACCTAACCCAAACCCTAGTCCTAACTGTAACACTAATCCTAACACTAACCCTAGCCCTAGCCCTAACCACAACCATAGTGCTAGCCCAGGCAGAGCGCTAGACCAAACACTAACCCTAACCCTACTCTAGCCCTAAACCTAAACCTAACCCGAACGCTAACCCTAGTCCTAACCTTAAACTTTATCTTAAGCCTAACACTAAAACTAACCCTAACCCTAACCCTAGCCCTAGCCCTAACCCTAAACCAAGCCCTAGCCCTACCCTAGCCCTAGACCTAGCCCTAAACGTAAAACTAACCCTAACCCTAACACTAGCCCAAGCCCTAACCGTAACCCTAACCCCAGCCCCAGCACTAACCCTAACCCGAACCCTAACCCTAGCCCTAGCCCTAACCATAACCCTAACCCTAAACCCAACCCCAGGAACAACACCAACCACAACCCCAAACCTAACCCTGAACCTAGCCTGAACCCTAACCCACACCCTAAACTAACAATAACCCTAGCCGTAACTCTAACCCGACCCCTAAACCTAAACCTAGCATAAGCCCTAGCCCTAACCCTAACCCTAACCATAGCTCTATTCCTATCCCCAGCCCTAGCCGAACACTAACCATAACCGTAACCCTAGACCTAACCATAACCCTAACACTTAACTAACCCTAAAACTGAACCTAACCCGAACGCTAGCCAGAACCCGAGCCCAAACCCTAACCCTAACACTAGAACTAACCCTAGCCCTAACCCTAGCCCTAGCCCTAACCCTAAACCTAACTGTAGCCCTAACCCTAACCATAAACCTAACCCTAGGCCTAACCCGAACCCTATCACTAACTCTAAACCTAAGGCAAGCCCTCGCCCTAGCCATAACCCTAGCCCTAACCCTAGCCCTAACAATAGCTCTAGCCCTAACCCTAATTCTAGTCCTAGCCCTAACACTATCCATAGCCCTAGCCCTAAACCTAACCCTAGCCCTAGCCCTAAACCTAACCCTAGCCCTAGCCCTAGCCCTAGCCCTAACCCTAACCCTAGCCCTAACCCTAACCCACACCCTAAACCTAACACTAGCCCTAGCTCTAACCCTAATCCAAACCCTAAACCAGACCCTAGCCCTAGCCCTACCAAAAACCTAACCCTAACCCTAGCCCTAACACTAACCCTAAACACAAAACTAGCCCTAACCCGAACAATAAACCTAACCCTAGCCCTAGGTTTAGTCCAAGGACTAACCCTAACCTTTGCCCTAACACTAACCTTAGCCATAACCCTAACCCTAACTCTAGCCCTAGCCCTAGCTCAAACCCTAAACCTGTCCCTAATCGTAGACTTAGCCCTAGTCCTAACCCTACCCTAACATTAAGCCGAACCCTAACCCTAGCAATAACCCTAGATCTAACCCTAACACTAATTCTAGTCCTAGCCCTAACCCTAACCATATCCCTAGCCCTAACCCTAACCCTAGTACTAGACCTAGCCCTAGCCCTAGCCCTAGCCCTGAACCTAACCCTAACCCTAGCCCTAGTCCTAAACCTAACACTAGCCCTAGCCCTAACCCTAACCCTAGTGCTAGTCCTAGCCCTAGCCCAAACCCTAACCCTAACCCTAGCACTATCCCTAACCCTAATCCTAACCCGAATCCTAACTCTAGTCCTAGCCCTAACCCAATCATAGCCCTAGCCCTAACCCTAACCCTAGTGCTAGTCATTGCCCTAGCCCTAGCCCAAACACTAACTCTAGCCTTGACCATAGATCTAACCCTAACACTAATTCTAGTCCTAGCCCTAACCCTAACCATAGCCCTAGCCCTAACACTAACCCTAGTGCTAGACCTAGCCCTAGCCCTAGCCCTAACCTTAACCCTAACCCTAGCCCTATCCCGAACCCTAACCTTAGTGATAGCCCTAGCCCTAACCCAAACCCTAACTCTAACCCTAGTGCTATCCCTAACCCTAACCCTAAACCTAACTCTAGTCCCAGGTCTAACCCTAAACATAGCCCTAGCCCAACCCTAACCTTAGTGCTATCCCTAGCCCTAGCCCTAAACCTAGCCCTAACCCTAGCCCTAACCCTAGCTCTAACCCTAACCCTAATTCTAATCCTAGCCCCAACACTAACCATAGCCCTTGCACTAACCCTAACCCTAGTGCTAGCCCTAGCCCTAGCCCTAGCCCTAGCCCTAGCCCTAGCCCTAGCCCTAAACCTAACCCTAAACCTAACCCTAAACCTAGCCCTACCCTAGGCCTAACCCTAACCCTAACCATAACCCTAGCCCTAGCCCTAACTGTAACCCAAACCCTAGCCCTAGGTTTAGCCCTAGGATTAACCCTAACCCTAGTCCTAACCCTAGCACTAACCCTAACCCCAGCCCTAACCATAAACTTAAAGCTACCCCAAGCTCAGCCCTAACCCTAGACCTAACCCTAGACCTAAAAATAGCTCTAGCCCTAACCGTAATTCTAGTTCTAGCCCTATCCCTAATCATAGCCCTAGCCCTAACCCTAACCCTAACCCTAACCCTAGTGTTAGCACTAACCCACACCGTTAACCTAGCCCTAGAAATAGGCCTAACCTTAACCCAAACACTTACCATAGCCCTAGCCCTAGCGCTAGCCCAAACACTAGCCCTAACCCTAACCCTAGCCCAATCCCTAACCCTAACCCTAGTGCTAGCCCTAGCCCTAGCAGGAGACCAAACCCTAACCCTAACCCTAGCCCTAGCCCTAAACCTAACCCAAACCCTAGACCTAGGTTTAGCCCTAGGACTAACCCTAACCCTCGCCCTAACCCTAACCCTCGCCCTTACCCTAACCTAATCCTAATGCTAGCCCTAGCACTAGCCTTAACACTAGCCCTAAAAATAGCTCTGACACTAACCCTAATTCTATTCCTAGCCCTACCCCTAACCATAGCACTAGCGCTAACCCTAACAATACTGCTAGCCCTAGCCCTAGGCCTAGCCCTAGCCCTAACCCTAACCCTAACCCTAGGACTAATCCTAGGCCTCACCCTAATCCTAACATTAACCCTAGCACTAGCCCTAACCTTAACCCAAAATCTAGACCTAGGTTTAGGCCTAGGACTAAACTTAACCATAACACTAACCCTAACCCTAGCCCTTAACATAACGCTAAAGCTAGCCCTAGCCCTAGCCCTAACCCTAGCTCTAACCGTAATCCTAATTCTAGTCCTACCCCTAAAGCCAACCATAGCCCAAAGCCTAGCCCTACCACTAACACTAGTGGTAGACCTAGCCCTAGCCCGAGCACAAACCCTAAACATAACCCTAGCCCTAGGCCTAACCATAACCGTAAACACACGGCTAGCCCTAGACCTTAACCTAACCTTAACCCTAACCCTAGACCTAACCCTAAAAATTACCTTAACCCTAACCCTAACAGTAGCCCTAGCCCTAGACCTAAACCTAACACTAACCCAAATCCTAGCCCTAGCACTAACCCTAACCCTAACCCTAACCCTAGCCCAAGCCATAACCTTAACCCGAACCCTAGCCCCAGCCCTAACCCTAACCCTAAGCCTACCCCTAACCCTAGCCCTACCCTAACCTAAATCCTAACCCTAACCCAACACTAACAACAATCCCAACCCCAAACCCAACCCTACCCCTGACCCTAGCATGAACCCTAACTCACACCCTAAACTAACACTAGCCTAGCCGTAACCCTAACCTTAACCCTAAACTTAGCCCTAGATCTATCCCTAACCCTTACACTAACACTAGCCCTAGGCTCAAACATAAACTTAACCCTAACCATAATCCTAACCATAACCCAGGCCCTAAACATAACCCACACCCTAAACCTAACCCTAGCCATAGCCCTAACACAAAGCCAAACTCTAACCATAGCACTAGCCCTAGGCCTAGCCATAACCCTAACCCTAACCCTAACCCTAACCCTAACCCTAACCCTAGCCCTAGCCCTAACCCTAGCCCTAGCCCTAGCCCTTTCCCTAGTCCTAGGCCTAACCATAACCATAACCCTAACCCTACGCTATCCGTAACCCTAAACTTAACCCTAGCCCTAAGCCTAGCCCTAACACTAACCCTAAACATAACCGTAGCACTAACCCTAACCCTGGCCCTAAGCCTAACCCTAAACATAACCCTAGCCCCAGGCCTAACCCTAACCCTAACCCTAGCTCAAGAGCTAACCCTAACCCGAACCCTATCCCTAGCCCTAACCCTAACCCTAAACCTAACCCTAACCCCAGCCGTAGCCCTAGCCCTAACCTTAACCCTAACTATAACCCAACACAAACAAAAACCCCAACCCCAACCAGAACCCTAACCCTGACTTTAGAATGAACCCTAATCCACACCCTAAACTAACACTAGCCCAGACGTAATGCTAACCCGAAACCTAACCCTAACCCTAGCCCTAGCCCTAGCCGCAACCCTAACCCTAACCCTAGCCCTAACCGTAGCCCTAGCCCTATCCCTAACCCTTACCCTAACACTAGCCCTAGGCCTAACCCTAACCCTAACCCTAATCCTAACCCTAACCCTGGCCCTACACTAAACTACACCCTAAACCAAACCCTACCCCTAACCCTAACCCAAAGCCAAACCTAACCCTAGCACTAGCCCTAGCCCTGCCATAACCCTAACCCTAACAATAACCCTAGCCCTAGCCCTAGCCCAAACCCTAAACCTAGCACTAGACCTAGCCATAGTCCTAGCCCTAGCCCTAGCCCTAACCCTAACCCTAACCCTAGCCCTAGCCCTAACCCTAACCCGGAACCTAGCCCTAAGCCTAGCCCTAGCACTAACCATAAACCTAACTGTAGCCCTAACCTAACCCCAGCCCTAACCCTAACCCTAACCCTAACCCTAAAACAAACCATAGCCCTAGCCTGGGCCCTAGCACTAGCCCTAACCCTAACACTAGACCTTGCCCTAACCCTAAACCTAGTCCTAGCCCTAGCACTAGCCCTTGACCTAACACTAACCCTAATACTAGCCCTAGCTTAAATCCTAACCCGAAGCCTAAACCTAACCCTAGACCTAGTCCTAGCCCTAATCCTAACCCTAACTCTAACCATAGCCCTAACCCTAACCCTAATTCTAACCATAGCCATAACCCTAACCCTAGTCCTAGACTAAACCTAATGCTAACTCTAACCCTAGACCAAACTGTAACCCTAACCCTAATACTATCCCTAGTCCTAGCCTTAACCATAACACTAACCATGGCCCTAACCCTAGACTTAGCCCTAGCCCTAATCCTAACCCTGAATCTAGCCCTAGCCCTAGACGTAACCCTAACCCTAAACCTAGCCCTAACCGTAACCCTAACCGTAACCCTAACCCTAACCCTAACCCTAGCCCTAGCCCTAGCCCTAACCCTATGCCTAACCATAGCCCTAACCCTAACCCTAGACCTATCCCTAACACTAATCCTAAACCTAGCCCTAACCCTAGCCCTAGCCAAAGCCCTAAACCTAACCCTAACCCTAGCCCACGCCCTAGCCCTAGCCGTAACCCTAACCTTAAACCTAACCGTAGCCCTGACAGTAACCCTTACCCACTGAAGCCCTAGCCCTAGCCCTAACGCTAACCCAAGCCCTAGCCCTAGGTCTAGCCCAACACTAACCCTAGCCCTAATCCAAAAC
>CM027399.1:48636734-48672717 GCA_015711505.1 Sylvilagus bachmani
AACCCTAGCCCTAGCCAAAGCCCTAAACCTAACCCTAACCCTAGCCCACGCCCTAGCCCTAGCCGTAACCCTAACCTTAAACCTAACCGTAGCCCTGACAGTAACCCTTACCCACTGAAGCCCTAGCCCTAGCCCTAACGCTAACCCAAGCCCTAGCCCTAGGTCTAGCCCAACACTAACCCTAGCCCTAATCCAAAACGCACACCCTAAACCTAACCCTGGCCATAGCTCTAACCCTAATCCAAACCCTAAACCAATCCTAGACCTAGCCCTAATCTTAACCATAGCCCTAGACCTAGCCCTAGCCCTAACCCTAACCTTAAACATAACCCTAGCACTAGTCCTAACCCTAACCCTAAACCTAGCCCTAACCCTCGCCCTAACCCTAACCCTAGCACTAATCCTAACCATAACCCTAATGCTAGCCCTAGCCCTAGCTAAAGCCCGAGCCCCAACCCTAACCCTAACCGTAGTCCTAGCCCTAACCTTAACCTTAAACCTAAACCTAGCCCTAACCCAACCATAACCATAACCCTAACCCTAACTCTAGCCCTAGCCCTAGCGCTAACCTTAACAATAGCCCTAGCCCTAGACCTTGCACTAAACCTAACCCTAATCCTAGCTCTAGCCCTAGCCCAAGCCTAAGCCCTAACCCTAACCCTAATACTAACCCTAACCCTAGCCCTAGCTCTAACCCTAATCCTAACCCTAGCCCTAAGCCTAGCCATAGCAATAATCTTAAACCTAACCGTAGCCCTAACCTAACCCCAGCCCTAAGCCTAACCCTAACCCTAACCCTAGCCTTAGCCCTAGCCTTAGCTCTAACCCTAACACTAGCCCCGGCCCTAACCTAAGCCTAGTCCTAGCTCTAGAACTAGCCCTAGCACTAACACTAAGCCAAACACGAGCCCTAGCTGTGACCCTAACCCGAACCCTAAACCTAACCCTACCGTATCCATAGCCCTAACCCTAACCCTAACTCTAACCGTAGACGTAACCCTAGCCCTGGTCCTAGACTAAACCTAACCCTAAACCTAAACCTAGCCCTAACGGTAACCCTAACCCTAACACTATTCCTAGCCCTAGCCCTAACCCTAACACTAACCGTAGCCCTGACCCTAGCCTTAGCCCTAGCCCTAATCCTAACCCTAAATCTAGCCCTGACCCTAGCCCTAGTCCTAGCCATAAACCTAACACTAACCCTAGCCCTAACCTTAACCCTAACCCTAAACCTATCCCTAGCCCTAGCCCTAACCCTAACCCTAACATAGACCTAACACTAACCCTAGACCTATACCTAACACTAACCCTAAAC
This sequence comes from Sylvilagus bachmani, assembly GCA_015711505.1. NCBI lineage: Eukaryota > Metazoa > Chordata > Mammalia > Lagomorpha > Leporidae > Sylvilagus > Sylvilagus bachmani. The sequence goes on from CM027399.1 coordinate 48,638,050, forward strand.
CTAGCCCAATCCCTAGCCCTAGCCAAAACCCTAAACCTAACCATAACACTAGCCCTCGGACTAGCCCTAACCGTAGCCCTACCCCTAACCTTAAACCTAATGGTAGCCCTAACCCTAACTGTAAAACTAACCCTCTCTAGCCCTAGCCCTAACCCTAACCCTAATCAAAGCCATAGCCCTAACCCTAGCCTAAGCCTAACCCAACCCTAACCCTAGCCCTTACCCTAGGCCTAACCCTAGCCGCAGTTCTAACCCTAATCCAAACTCTAAACCAAGCCCTAGCCCTAGCTCTAAACTTAAACCCAGCCCGAGACCTAGCCCTAGCCCTAACCATAACCAAAACATAACACTAGTTCTAGTCCTAAAACTAACCCTAACCCTAGCCCTAACCCTAAACGTAACTCTAACCCTAACCCTATCCCTAAATCTAACCCTAAACCTAGCCCTAGCCCTAACCCTAGCCCTAGCCCTAGCCCTAGGCCTAGACCTAGGACTAACCCAAACCCTAATCCTAACCCTAGCCCTAAAAACTAACCCTAGCACTAACCCTAACCCTAACCCTAATGCTAGCCCTAGCCCTAGCACTAGGCCTAGCCCTAACCCTAACCCTAACACTCGTCCTAGCCCTAACCTTAACCTTAAACCTAACCCTAGCCCTAACCCTAACCCTAACCGTAACCATAACCCTAACCCTAACTCTAGCCTTAGCAATAGCCCTAACCCTAACACTAGCCGTAGCCCTAGACCTGGCCCTAACCCTAACCCACACCCTAAACATAAACCTAGCCCTAGCTCTAACCCTAAGCCAAACCCTACAACCCAGCCCTAGCCCTAGCCCTAGTCCTAACCCTTGCCCTAACCCTAACACTAAACCTATCCCTAGCCCTAGCCCTAACACTAACCATAACCATAACATTAGCCCTAGCCCTAAACCTAACCCTAGTCCTAGCCCTAACACTAACCTTAGCGCTAAGCCCTAAACCTAACCCTAGTCCTAGCCCTAAGCCTAACACTAGCCCAAGCCCTAACCTTAACCCTAGTGTTAGCCCTCGCCCTAACCCTAGCCCAAACCCTAATCCTCAAACTAGCCCTAGCCCTAACCCTAACCCTAATCCTAAAGCTAGCCCTAGCCCTAACCCTAACCTTAACCCTTTCCCTAGCCCTAACCCTAAACCTTGCCTTAACCCTAACCCTAACACTAGCCCTAGCCCTAGACCTAACCCTGACCCTAAACCTTACCATCGCACTAGCCATAAACCTAACCCTAATCCTAACTCCAACCCTAACCATAGCACAAGGCCTAATGCTAACCCTAATCTCAGCCCGAACCCTAACCCTAACCCTAACCCTAACCCTAACAATAGGCCTAGTCCTAACCTAAACCCTAACCCTAACCCCAACCCAACAATAACAATCCCAACCCCAACCCCAACCCTAACCCTGACCCAAGCCTGAACACTATCCCACACCCTAAACCTTACACTAGCCCTAGCCGTACCTCAAATCCAAACCCTAAACCTAAATCTAGACTTAGCCCTAGCCCTAACCCTAACCCTAAAACTAACCGTAGCCCTAGCCTTAACCCTAGCCCTAGCCTAACCCTAAACCTAAACTTAACCCTAGTCCTAACTGTAACCCTAACCCTAACACTAACCCTGGACCTAGCCCTAACCCTAACCCGAACGCTAGACCTAAACCTAGCCTTAACCCTAGCTCTAACCCTTATCCTATCCCTAACCCTAACCCCAGCCCCTAACCCTAGCCCTAGCACTAGCCCTAGTCTAAACCATAATCCTAAAACTACCCCTAACCGTAACCTAACACTAACCCTAACCCTAGCACTAGCCTTAACCCTAACCTGAACCATAGCCATAAACCTAGCCCTAGCAGTAACCCTAAACCTTACCCTAACCCTAACCCTAAGCCTAGCCCTAGCCCTAGCCCTAAACCTAACCCTAGCCCTAGCTGTAACACTAGCCCTAACCCGAAACCTAACCCTTGACCTAGCCCTAGCCCTATCCCTAACCCTAACACTAACTCTAACACTAGCCCTAGCCCTAGCACTAGACATAACCCTAAAACTAACACTAGCCCTAGGGCTAAACCTAACCCTAATCCTAATCCTAACCCTAAACCTGGCCCTAAACCTAACCCACACCCTAAAACTAACCCTAGCCCTAGCCCTAACCCAAAGCCAAACCCTAATCCTAGCATCAGCCCTAGTCCTAGCCCTAGCCATAACACTAACACTAGTGTAGCCCTAGCCCTAAACCTAGCCCAAGCCCTAACGCTAACAGTAGTGGTAGACCTAGCCGTAACCCTAGCCCAAACCCTAACCCTAACACTAGCCCTAACCCTAACCCTAACCCTAACACAAGCCCTAGCCCTAAACCTAAGCTTAACCCTAACCCTAGCACTAACCCTTAACCGTACCTTAACACTAACCTTAACACTAGCCATAGCCCTAGACCTAACCCTGACCCTAACCCTTACCTTCACCCTAGGCATAAGCCTAACCCTAAACCTAACACTAGCACAAGCCCTAACCCTAGACCTAACCCTAATCCTAGCACAAACCCAAAACCTAACCCTAATAATAGCCCTAGCCCTAACCTTAACCCTAACCCTAACCCCAATCCCAACAACAACCCCAACGCCAACCCCAAACCTAACCCTGACGTAAGCCTGAACCCTATCCCACACGCTAAACCTAACACTGGCCATAGCCGTAACTCTAACCCGAACCCTAACCCTAAATCCAGACTTAGCCCTAGCCCTAACCCTAACCCTAAAACTAACCATAGCCCTAGCCTTAACCGTAACCTGAACCCTAGCACTAAACCTAGCCCTAACCCTAGCTCTAACCCTAACCCTAAACCCAGCGCTAACCCTAGCCCTAGCCCTGGCCCTAGCCCTAATCATAACACTACCCCTAACCATAATCTTAACCCTAACCCTAAACCTAGCGTAGCCCTAGCCCTAACCCTAACCTGAACCATAGCCGTAACCCGAGCCCTAGCCCTATCCCTTAACCTAACCCTAAACCTAGCGTAGCCCTAGCCCTAAACCTAACCCTAGCCCTAGCTCTAAACATAGCCCTAACCCTAAACCTAACCCTAGCCCTAGCCCTAACCCTAGCCCTAGCTCTAAACCTAGCCCTAACCCTAAACCAAACCCTAGCCCTAGCCCTAGCCCTAAACCTAACCCTAACCCTAGCCCTAGCCCTAGCTCTAAAGCTAACCCTAACCATAACCCTAGCCCTAGCCCTAACCCTAACCCTATCCATAACCCTTAACCTAACGCTAGCCCTAGCCTTAGCTCTAGCCCTATCTTTAACCCTAACCCTAACCCAACCCCAACAACAACCCCAATCCCAACCCCAACCCTAACCCTGACCCTAGCATGAACCCTAACACACACCCTAAACTAACACTAGACCAGCCGTAACCCTAACCCGAACCGTAACCCTAAACCTAGCACTACCCGTAGCCCTAACCCTAACCCTAGCCCTAACCCTAACCCTACACTTAGTCCCAGCCATAACCCTAACCTAAAACCTAACCATAGCCCTAAACCTAACCGTAACCGTAACCCTAACCCTAACTCTAGCCCTAGCCCTAGCACTAACCCTAACACTAGCCCTAGCAATAAACTTGACCCTAACCCTAACCCACACGCTAAACCTAACCCAAGCCCTAGTTCTAACCCTAATTCAAAACCTAAACCAAGCCCTGGCCCTAGCTCTAGCACTAGCCCTAAACCTAAACCTAAACCTAAACCTAAACCTAACCTAAACCTATCCCTAGCTCTAGACCTAACCTTAACCATAACATTAGCCCTAGCCCTAAACCTAACCCTAGTCCTAGCCATAACCCTAACAATAGCCCTAGCCCTAAACTTAACCTTAGCAATAGCCCTAAGCCTAACCCAAACCCTAACCCTAACCTTAGCCCTAGCCCTTAACCTAACACTAGTCCTAGCCATAACCCTAACCCTATCCCTAACCATAACCCTAACCCTAACCCCAACCCCAACCCTAACCCTAACCCTGACCCAAGCCTGAACCCTACCCACACCTTAAACCTAACACTAGCCCTAGCCATAACTCTAACCCGAACCCTAACACTAAATCTAGACTTAGCCCTAGCCCTAACCCTAACCCTAACAGGAACCCTAATCATAACACTAGCCCTAGCACTAGCCCTAACCCTAACCCTAACCCTAACCCTAAGCGTAGCCCAGCCCTAGCCCTATTCCTAGCCTAACCGTAACCCTAACACTAGCCCTAAACCTAGCTCTAGCCCTCACCCTAAAAATAACCCTAACCCTAACCCTAACCCTACCCCTAGCCCTAGCCCTAACCCTAACGCTAAACCTAGCCCTAACCTTAACCCTAACCCTACCCCTAACCCTAAACCTAACTCTAGCAATAACCATAACCATAACCCTAACCATAACCCTAACCCTAACCGTACCCCTAGCCCTAACCCTAACCCTAACCCTAACCCTAACCCTAACCCTTGGCCTAGGCCTAGTCCTAAACCTAAACCTAACCCTAAACCAGGCCAACCCTAAAATTACCATAACCATAGCCCTAGCCCTAACCCTAACCCTAGCCCTATACCTAGCCCTAGCCTTAACCCTAATACTAACCCTAACCCTAACCTTAGGTCTAGCCCTATTACTAAACCTAAACCTAGCACTGGACCTAACCCTAACCCTAACCGTAATCCTAAACCTAACTCTAGCCCTAGCCCTAAACCTAACCCTAACTTTAGACCTTGCCCTAGCCATAACTCTAACCCTAAACCTAACCATAGCCCTAACCCTAACCCTAACACTAACCCCAGCACTACAGCTAACGCTAACCCTAGACCTATCCCTAGCCATAATCCTAACCTTAATCCCAACCCCAACCACAACCAGAACCCTAAACATAGCCCTAGCCCTAGCCCTAATCCTAACCCTAACACTAGACCTAACACTAGCCCTAAACCTAATCCTAACACTAGCCCTAGACCTAACCCTAACTTGTCCTCGCCCTAGGCCTAGCGCTAGCTGTATCTCTAACCCTAACTCCAACCCTAACCCACACACTAAACTTAAAACTAACCCTAGCCCTAACCCTAACCCAAACACTAACACCAACCCTAAACCTAACACTAACCCTAAACCTAACCCTAACCCTAACCCCAACACTAACCCACACACTAAATCTAACCCTAGCCCTAGCCCTAACCCTAACCCTAACAGGAACCCTAACCATAACCCTAGCCCTAGCCCTAGCCCTAGCCCTAACCATAACCCAAACCCTAACCCTAACCCTAACCCTAACTGTAGCCCTAGCCATAGCCATAGACATAGCTTAATCGTAACCCTAACCCTTGCCATAAGAGTAAACTTAACCCTAACCCCAGCACTACCCCTAACGCTAACCCTAGACCTATCCCTAGCCCTAACCGTAACCCTAACCCTAACCGAACCACAACCCCAACCCTAACCATAGCCCTAGCCCTAGCCATAACCCTAACCCTAACCCTAGATCTAACACTAGCCCTAAACCTAACACTAACACTAGCCCTAGAACTAACCCTAAACCTAGTCCTCGCCCTAGGCCTATCCCTAGCAGTAGAACTAGCCTTAACCCTAACCCTAACCCTAACCCTAACCCCAACCCTAACCTAACTCTAACCCTAGCCCTAGCATTACGCCTAGCCATAAAGCGAACCCTAGCACTATTCCTAGCCCTAGACCTAAACCTGACCCTACCCGTAACCCTAGCCCTAGCCCTAACCCTAAACCTAAGCCTAGTCGTAGCCCTAGCCTTAGCCCTAACCCTAACATAACCATAACCCTAACCCTAGTCCTAGCACTACCCTAACACTAAACCTAACCCTAGCCCTAGCACTAACCCTAACCATAACCCTAGCTCTAACCCTAACCCTAGCCCTAACCCTAAACCTAACCCTAGCCCTAGCCCTCGCCCTAACCCTAAACTTAACCATAGCCCTAGCACTAACCCGAAACCTAAAACTAACCCTAGTTCTAACCCTAACCCTAATGCTAACCCTAGACCTAGCCCTAGCCATAACACTAGCCTTAGACCTAGACGTAGCCCTAACCCTAACCCCCACCCTTACCCTAGCCCTAACTCTAACCCAGACCCTAACCCAAGCCCTAACCCTAAACCCAGCCCTAGTCCTAGCCCTAACCCTAACCCCAACCCTAACCCTAACCCTAGCCCTAGGCATAGACCTAGGAGTATTCCTAACCCTAACCCTAGCCCGAAACCTAAAACACACCATAAACCTACTGTTAGCCCTACCCCTAACCATAACCCTTGCAGGAACCCTAAACATAACCATAGCCCTAGCCCTAGCCCTAACCCTAACCATAACCCTAACTGTAGCCCTAGCCCTAGCCCTAGCCCAGCACTAACCCTAACTCTAAACCTAGCCCTAACAGTAACCCTAACCCTAACCCTAACCCTAACCCTAGCTCTAGCCCTAACACTAACCATAACCATAAACCTAGCCCTAAACATAACCTTAGCCCTAACCCTAACCCTAACCCTAGCCCTAGCACTAATACTAACCCCAACGCTAACCCTAACCATACCCCTAAACCTAACCCTGGCCCTGGCCGTAACCCTACCGCTACCCCTAACCCACCCTAAACCTAACACTAGCCCTAGCCCTAATTCTAAAACTAACTCTAACATTAACACTAACCCTAGTCCTAGACCTAACACTAAACCTAACCCTAACCCTAACCCTAACCCTAACCCTAACACTAACTCAAGCCATAGACCTAAACCTAACCCCAACCCTAAACCTAAACCTAACCCTAAACCTAACCCTAGCCCTGGCCCTTGAACTAAGCCTATCCCTAAACCTAATCCTAGCTTTAGCGCTAAAACTAACCCTAACACTAGAAGTAGCCCTATCCCTAGCCCTAGCCCTAACCATAACCTGAACCCTAACCCAAACCCTTACCCTAACCCTAGCCCTAGCCCGAAACCTAACCCTAAGCCTAAAACTAAACCTAGCCCTAACTCTTACCCTACCCTAACCCTAAACATAAACCTAGCCATAACTCTTACCCTAACCATAACCCTAACTCTAGCACTAGCCCTAACACTAACCGTAGACCTAGTCCTAGCCCTACCCTAACCCTAACCCCAAATCCAATGACAAAACCAACACTAAACCTAGGCCTAGACCTAGCCCTAAACCTTAACCTAATCCTAACCCTAAACCTAACCCTAGCCCTAGCCCTAACCCTAGCAGGAACCCTAACCCTAGCCCTAAACCTAAAACTAGCCCTAGCTCTAACCCTAACCGAAAACTAACCCTAACCCTAACCGTAACCCTAGCGCTAGACCTAGCCCTAGCCCTTACGGTAACCCTAACCGTAAGCCTAGGCCTAGCCAAAACCCTAAATCTAACCCTAACCCTAGCCCTAAACCTAGCCCTAGCCCTAACCCTAAACCTAACCCTAGCCGTAGCCCTATCCCTAACCCTAAACCTAAACCTAACCCTAACCCTAACCCTAATGATAACCCTAGACTTAGATCTAGCCATAACTCTATCCCTAGGCCTAGACCTAGGCCTAACCCTAACCATAACACTAGCCCTAGCCCTAAACTAAAAATTAACCGAAGCCCTAAACCTAACCCTACCCCTAGTCCTAGCCCTAACCCGAATCCCAACCCTAACCTTAACCCTAGCCCTAGGCCTTATCCTGTCCCTAACCCTAAACCTAGTCAAAACCCTAAGCCACACCAAAACCTAAATCAAGACCTAGCCCTAACCCTAACATGAACCCTAAACCTAGGCCTAGCCCTAGCCCTAGCGCTAACCCGAACCCTAAACCTAAACCTAACCCTAGCCCTACCCTACAACTAACCCTAACCCTGAACATAAACCTAGACCTAGCCCTAAAACTAACCCTAAGTCCAGCGCTAGCCCTAGCCCTAGACCTAGCCCTAAACCTAACCCTAACCCTAACCCTAACCCTAAACCTAAACCTAGCCCTAGCCCTAAAACTAACCCTAACTCCAGCCCTAGCCCTAGCCCTAGCCCTAGCCCTAGCCCTAGCCCTAGCCATAACCATAACCATAACCCTAACCCTAGCCCTCGCCCTAACCCTAACCCAAAACCTAATCCTAACCCAAGCCCTAGCCCTAATTCTAACCCAAACCCTAATCCTAACCCTAACCCTAGCCCTACACATAGCCCTAAACCTAGCCCTAAACCTAACACTAGCCTTAGCTCTAACCCTAAACCAAAAACTAACCCTAAACCTAACCGTAACCCTACCACTAGCCCTAGCCCTAGCTTTACCGTAAACCTAACCATAACCCTAGCCCTAGCCCTAAACCTAAATCTAACCCTAACCCTAGCCCTAACCCTAGCCCTAAACCTAACCCTAACCCTAGACCTAGCCCTAGCACTAACCCTAAACCTAACCATAGCTGTAGCCCTATCCCTAAACCTAAACCTAAACCTAGCCCTAACCCTAACCCTAATGATAAACCTAGACCTAGATCTAGCCATAAACATAGCCCTAGGCATAGACCTAGGCCTACTCCTAACCCTAACCCTAGCCCTAGCCCTAACCCAAAAATTAACCCAAGCCCTAAACCTAACCCTATCCCTAGTCCTAGCCCTTACACTAACCACAACCCTAACCCTAACCCTAACCCTAGCCCTAGCCATAGGCCTAGCCCTAGCGCTAACCCGAATCCTAACCCTAAACCTAAACCTAGCCCTAGACCTAAAACTAACCCTAACTCCATCCATAGCCCTAGCCCTAGCCCTAGCCATAACCATAACCATAATCCTAACCCTAGCCCTAGCCCTAACCCAAACCCCAAACCTAAACCTAACACTAGCCCTAGCCCTAGCCCTAACTCTAAACATAATCCGAATCCTAACCCTAGCCCTAGCCCTAGACCTAGCCATAAACTTAACACTAACCCTAGCCCTAATGCTAACATTAAACCTAAACCTAGACCTAGCCCTAGACATAACCCTAGACGTAGCCCTAGACCTAGCCCTAAACCTAACCCTAACCCTAACCCTAACCCTAGCCCGAACCCTAACCCTAACCCTAACCGTAAAACTAGCTCTAACCCTAATCCTAATCCTAACCCTAGACCAATCCTTAACCCTAGCCCTAGCCCTAACCCTAACCCCAACACTAACATAAACCTAACCCTAGCCCCGGCCCTAAAACTAACCCAAACCTTAAAACTGAACCTAGCAATAGTCCTAGCCCTAAAACTAACCCTAATCTATCCCTAGCCCTAGCCCTAGCCCTAGCCCTAGCCCTAGACCTAGAACTAGAACTAACCGTAAACCTAACCCTAACCCTAACCCTAAACCTAACCCTAGACAAATCTTTAAACCTAGCCCTAGCCATAGCCCTAGCCCAAACCCTAACCCTAAACATAGACGTAGCCCTAACCCTAACACCAACCCTAAACCTAAACCTAACCCTAGACCTGTCCCTAAAACTAACCCTAACCCTAAATCTAAACCTAGTCCTAGCCCTAAAATTAACCCTAGCCATAGCCCTAGCCATAACCATAACTATAAACCTAACCCTAGACCTACCCTAACCCTAAACCTAAACCTAACCAAAACCTAGCCCTAGCCCTAGCCCTAGTCCTAACCATAAACATATTCCTAAACTTAACCCTAAGCCTAGACCTACCCTAGGCCTAACCCTAACACTAAACCTAGCCGTAGCCCTATCACTAACCCTAAAACTAAACCTAGCCCTAACCCTAATCCTAATGATAAACCTAGACAGATCTAGCCATAACCCTAGCCCTAGGCCTAGACCTAGCCCTAACCCTAACCCTAACCCTAGCCCTAGCCCTAACCCAAAAATTAACCCAAGCCCTAAACCTAACCCTATCCCTAGTCCTAGCCCTAAAACTAACCCCAACCCTAACCCTAAACCTAGCCCTAGGCCTTATCCTGACCCTAACCCTAACCCTAGCCCAAACCCTAGCCCACACCTAAACCTAAACCTAGCCCTAGCCCTAACCCTAACATGAACCCTAACCCTAGGCCTAGCCCTAGCCCTAGCACTAACCCGAACCCTAAACCTAAACCTAACCCTAGCCCTGGCCCTAAAACTAACCCTAACCCTAAACCTAAACCTAGCCCTAGCCCTAAAACTAACCCTGACTCCAGCCCTAGCCCTAGCCCTAGCCCTAGCCGTAGCCCTAGCCCTGAACCTAACCCTAACCCTAACCCTAACCCTAACCCTAGCCCGAACCCTAACCCTAGCCCTAAACCTAACACTAGCCCTAGCTCTAACCCTAAACCGAAAACTAACCCTAACCCTAACCGTAACCCTAGTGCTAGCCCTAGCCCAGGCCTTACGGTAAACCTAACTTCAACCCTAGAGCTAGCCCTAACCCTAAATATAACCCTAACCCTAGCCCTAAACCTAAAACTAACCCTAGCCCTAGCCCTAGCTCTAAACCTAAACCTAAACCTAACTTAGGCCTAGCCCTAGCTCTAACCCTAACCATAGCCCTAACCCAAAATCTAACCCTAGCCCTAGCCCTAACCCTAACCATAACACTAGCACTAGCCCTAACCCTAACCCTAGCCCTAGACCTAACCTTAACCCTACCCGAGCCCTAGACTAACTCGAAACCTAACCCTAACCCAGGGCCTAAAACTAGCCCTTACCCTAACCCTAACCCTAGCCCTAACCCTAACCCTAGCCCTAACCCTAACCCAAAACCTAATCCTAACCCAAGCCCTAGCCCTAACTCTAACCCAAACCCTAATCAAAACCCTAACGGTAGCCCTGCTCTAGCCCTAAACATAGCCCAAACCCTAACCCTAGCCCTAAACCTAACACTAGCCCTAGCTCTAAACCTAAACCGAAAACTAACCCTAACCCTAACCGTAACCCTAGTGCTAGCCCTAGCCCTAGGCCTTACGGTAACCCTAACCGAAACCCTAGCCCTAGCCCTAACCCTAAATCTAACCCTAACCCTACACCTAACCCTAGCCCTAACCCTAACCCTAATGATAACCCTAGACCTAGATCTAGCCATAAACCTAGCCCTAGGCCTAGACCTAGGCCTAACCCTAACCCTAACCCTAGCCATAGCCCTAACCCAAAAATTAACCCAAGCCCTAAACCTAACCCTAACCCTAGTCCTAGCCCTAACACTAACCCCAATCCTAACCCTAACCCTAGCCCTACGCCTTATCCTGTCCCTAACCTTAATCCTAGTCAAAACCCTAACCCACACCTAAACCTAAACCTAGCCCTAGCCCTAACCCTAACCTGAATTCTAACCCTAGCCCTAGCTCTAGCCGTAGCACTAACCCGAACCCTATACCGAAACCTGACCCTAGCCCTGGCCCCAAAACTAACCCTAACCCTAAACCTAAACCTAGCCCTAGCCCTAAAATTAAACCTAACTCCAGCCCTAGCCCTAGCCCTAGCCTTAACCATAACCCTAACCCTAACCCTAACCATAGCCCTAGCCCTAACCCTAACCCTAAACCTAACCCTAAACCTAGCCCGAGCCGTAGCCGTAACCCTAAACATAATCCTAAACCTAACCCTAGCCCTAGCGCTAGACCAAGACATAAACTTAACACAAACCCTAGCTCTAATGCTAATACTAAACCTAAACCAAGACCTAGCCCTAGACATAACCCTAGCCCTAGCCCTAGACCTAGCACTAACCCTAACCCTAACCTTAACCCTAGTAGCCCTAAACCTAACACTAGCCCTAGCTCTAACCCTAAACCGAAAACTAACCCTAACCCTAACCGTAACCCTAGCGCTAGCCCTAGCCCTAGCCTTTACGGTAACCCTAACCGCAACCCTAGCCCTAGCCCTAACTCTAAATATAACCCTAACCCTAGCCCTAAACCTAAAACTAACCCTAGCCCTAGCCCTAGCCCTAGCTCTAACCCTAAACCTAAACCTAACCTAGGCCTAGCCCTAGCCCTAACCCTAACCATAGCCCTAACCCAAAACCTAACCCTAGTCCTAGCCCTAGCCCTAAACCTAACCGTAGCCCTAACCAAAAACCTAACCCTAGCCCTAGCCCTAAACCTGACCCTTACCCAAGCCCTAAACCGACCCTAGACCTAGAACTAACTCGAAACCTAACCCTAAACCAGGGCCTAGCCCTAGCCCTTACCCTAACCCTAAACCTTACCCTAACCCTAACCCTAAACCCTAGCCATCACACTAACCCAAATCCTAATCCTAACCCAAGCCCTAGCCCTAACTCTAACCCAAACCCTAATCCTAACCCTAACCCTAGCCCTAGACCTAGCCCTAAACCTAGCCCGAACCCTAACCCTAGCCCTAAATCTAACACTAGCCCTAGCTCTAACCCTAAACCGAAAACTAACCCTAACCCTAACCGTAACCCTAGCGCTAGCCCTAGCCCTAGCCCTAACTCTAAACATAACCCTAAACCTAACCCTAGCCCTAGCCCTAGACCTAGCCATAAACTTAACACTAACCCTAGCCCTAATGCTAACACTAAACCTAAACCTAGACCTAGCCCTAGACATAACCCTAGACGTAGCCCTAGACCTAGCCCTAAACCTAACCCCAACCCTAACCCTAACCCTAGCCCGAACCCTAACCGTAAAACTAGCCCAACCCTAACCCTAATTCAAACCCTAGACCAATCCTTAACCCTAGCCCTAGCCCTAACCCTAACCACAACCCTAAACCTAAACCTAACCCTAGCCCTGGCCCTAAAACTAACCCAAATCTTAAAACTAAACCTAGCCCTAGCCCTAGCCCTAAAACTAACCCTAACCCTAGCCCTAGCCCTAGCCCTAGCCCTAGACCTAGAACTAGAACTAACCGTAAACCTAGCCCTAACCCTAACCCTAAACCTAACACTAGACCAATCCTTAACCCTAGCCCTAGCCCTAGCCCAAACCCTAACTAACCCTAGCCCTAGCCCTAACCCTAACACCAACCCTAAACCTAAACCTACCGTAGACCTGGCCCTAAAACTAACCCTAACCCTAAATCTAAACCTAGTCCTAGCCCTAAAACTAACCCTAGCCCTAGCCATAACCATAACCATAACCCTAACCCTAGTCCTACCCTAACCCTGATCCTAAACATAACCCTAAACCTAGACCTAGCCCTAGCGCTAGTCCTAACCATAAACAAAATCCTAACCCTAACCCTAACCCTAACCCTAACCCTAACCCTAGACCTAGCCCTAGGCCTAACCCTAACCCTAACCCTAACCCTAACCCTAGACATAGATCTAACCATAAACCTAGCCCTAGGCCTAGACCTAGGCCTAACCCTAACCCTAGTCCTAGCCCTAGCCCTAAACTAAAAATTAACACAAGCCCTAAACCTTACCATATCCCTAGTCCTAGCCCTAACCCTAACACCAACCCTAACCCTAACCCATCCCTAGGCCTTATCCTGTCCCTAACCTTAATCCTAGTCAAAACCCTAACCCACACCTAAACCTAAACCTAGCCCTAGCCTAACCCTAACCTGAATCCTAACCCTAGCCCTAGCCCTAGCCCTAGCCCTAGCACTAACCCGAACCCTAAACCTAAACCTAACCCTAGCCATGCCCCTAAAACTAACCCTAACCCTAAACCTAAACCTAGCCCTAGCCCTAAAACTAACCCTAACTCCAGCCCTAGGCCTAGCCCTAGCCCTAGCCATAACGATAACCATGACCATAACCCTAACCTAAGCCCTAGCCCTAGCCCTAACCCTAACCCTAAACCTAACCCTAAACCTAGCCCTAGCCGTAGCCCTAACCCTAAACATAATCCTAAACCTAACCCTAGCCCTAGCCCTAGACCTACCCATAAACTTAACACTAAACCTAGCCCTAACGCTAACACTAAACCTAAACCTAGACCTAGCCCTAGATATAACCCTAGCCCTAGCCCTAGACCTAGTCCAAACCTAACCCTACCCCTAACCTTAACCCTAGCCCGAACCCTAACCCTAGCCCTAAACCTAACACTAGCCCTAGCTCTAACCCTAAACCGAAAACTAAACCTAACCCTAACCATAATCCTAGCGCTAGCCCTAGCCCTAGCCCTTACGGTAACCCTAACCGCAATCCTAGCCCTAGCCCTAACCTAAATATAACCCTAACGCTAGCCCTAACCCTAGCCCGAAATCTAAACATAACCTTAACCCTAGCACTAGCTTTAACCCTAAACCTAAACCTAACCTAGGCCTAGCCCTAGCCCTAACCCTAACCATAGTTCTATCCCTAAACCTGACCCTAACCCTAACCCTAGCCCTAGCCCTAAACCTAACACTAGCCCTAGACCTAGGCCTAACCCTAACCCTAACTATAACACTAGCCGTAGCCCTAACCCTAACCCTAACCCTAACCCTGACCCAAGCCCTAACACTACTCTAGCCCTAGAACTAACTCGAAACCTAACCCTAAACCATTGCCTAGCCCTAGCCCTTACCCTAACCCTAACCTAGCCTTAACCCTAACCCTAACCCTAGCCCTAACCCTAACCCAAATCCTAATCCTAACCCAAGCCCTGGCCCTAACTCTAACCCAAAACCTAATCTTAACCATAACCCTAGCCCTAGACCTAGCCCTAACCCTAGCCCGAACCCTAACCCTAGCCCTAAATCTAACACTAGCCCTAGCTCTAAACCTAAACCAAAAACTAACCAGAACCCTAACCCTAACCAAGCCCTAGCCCTAGCCCTAGACTTAACCCTAGGCCTAGCCCTAACCCTAACCCTGAATCAGCCCTAAACCTAACTCTAGCACTAGTCTTAGCCCTAAACCTAACACCAAACTACACCCTAAACCTAGCCCTAGGCCTTATCCTAAACCTAACCCTAAACCAAGCCCGAAACCTAACCCACACCTTAAACCTAACACTAGCCCTAACTCTAACCATAACCAGAACCGACACCCAAGCCCTAGCCCAAGCCCTAGCCCTAACTCTAAAGCAAACCCTAACCCTAACTCTAACCCTAGCCCTAGACCTAGCCCTAACCCTAGCCCGAACCCTAACCCTAGCCCTAAATCTAACACTAGCCCTAGCTCTAACCCTAAACCAAAAACTAACCCTAAACCTAACCGTAACCCTAGCGCTAGCCCTAGCCCTAGCCCTTACGGTAACCCTAACCATAACCCTAGAACTAGCCCTAGCCCTAAACTAAAAATTAACACAAGCCCTAAACCTAACCCTATCCCTAGTCCTAGCCCTAACACTAACCCCAACCCTAACCCTAACCCTAACCCTAGCCCTAGGCCTTATCCTGTCCCTAACCCTAACCCTAGCCCGAACCCTAGCCCACACCTAAACCTAAAACTAGCCCTAGCCCTAACCCTAACCTGAACCCTAACCCTAGCCCTATCCCTAGCCCTAGCGCTAACCCGAATCCTAAGCCTAAACCTAACCCTAGCCCTGGCCCTAAAACTAACCCTAACCCTAACCCTAGCCCTAACCCTAGCCCTAGCCCTAGCCCTAACCCTAACCCTAACACTTTCCCTAGCCTAAACCCTGACCCTAACCCTAGCACTGCCCTAGCCCCAGCCCTAATCCTAAAACTAAACCTAACCCTAGCCCTAGCCCTAGTCGTAACGCTAACCCTTACCCTAACCCTAGCCCTAGCCCTAACCCTAACCCTAACCATAGCCCTAACTATAACCATAGACCTATCCCTAACCCTAATCCTAACCCTAACCCTAGCACTAACTCTACACCTAGACAAAGCCCTAACCCTATCCCTAACACTAGCCCTCGACCTAGCCGTAGCCCTAACACTAAATTGAAACTTAACCCCAGCCATAACCATAACCATAACCCTAACCCTAATCCTAGCCATAGCCCTAGCTCTCACCCTAAACCTAATCCTTACCCTAACCCTAGCCCTAGTCTTAGACCTAGCCCTAACACTAACCCTAACCCTAGCCCTCACCCTAACCCTAAACCTAACCGTAGACCAGACCTAGACATAAACCTAGACAAAGCCCTAGCCCTAGCCCTGAACCTAACCCTAACCCTAACCCTAACCCTGGCCTGAACCCTAACCCTAGCCCTAAACCTAACCCTAGCCCTGGCCCTAAAACTAAACCTAACTCCAGCTCTGCCCTAGCCCTAGCCCTAGCCATAACCATAACCATAACATTAACCCTAGCCCTAGCCGTAACCCTAACCCTAAACCTAACCCTAAACCTAGCCCTAGCCGTAGCCCTAACCCTAAACATAATCCTAAACCTAACCCTAGGCTAGCCCTAGACCTAGCCATAAACTTAACACTAACCCTAGCCCTAATGATAACACTAAACCTAAACCTAGCCCTAACCGTAGACATAACCCTAGACATAGCCCTAGCCCAAGCCCTAACCCTAACCCTAACCCTTAACTCATAACTGAACCCTAACACACACCCTAAATCCTACACTAGCCCTAGCTCTAACCCTAAACCGAACCATAACCCTAACACTAACCATAACCCTAGCCCTAGCCCTAGCCCTAGCCCTAATGGTAACCCTAACCCTATCCCTAGACCAAGGCCTAGCCCTAACCCTAACTCTAACTCGATCCAAAACCCTAACGCACACCCTAAACATAACACTAGCCCTAGCTCTAACCATAAACCGAACCCTGGCCCTAGCACTATCTTAAACCTAAACTAAGCCCTAGCCCTAAACCTAACCCTAACCCTAGCCCTAGCCCTAACCCTAATCCTAACCCTAACCATAGCCCTAACCCTAGCCCTAACACTAACCCTAGCCCTAGCCCTAGCCCTAGCCCTAACCCTAAACCTAAACCTAACCTAGACCCAGCCCTAGCCCTAAACCTAACCATAACCTTAACCATAAACTTAACCCTAACCCTAACCCTAACCCAAGCCCTAACCATAACCCTAGACTTAACCCGAGCCCTAACCCTAAGCCCAACAATAACCCTAACCCTAGACCTAGGCCTAGCCTAACTCTAAACCTAACCTCAACCCGAACCCTAACCCACACCTTAAATATAACACTAGCCCTAGCTCGAAACCTGAAACAAACCATAACCCTAAACCTAGCCCTAACCCTAGCCCTAACCCTATACCTAATCCTAACCCTAACCCTAAACCTAGTCCTAGGCCTAGCCCTAAACCTAACCCTGACTCGAGCCAGAACCCTAACCCACACCCTAAGCCTAAACCTAACCCTAACCCAAGTCCAAGACCTAACCCTAAACTGAACCCTAGCCCCAGCCCTAACCCTAACCCTAAACCAAACCCTAACCCTAGCCCTAGACCTAACCTTAACCTTAACACTAACCCAAACCCAACAACAACTCAAACACTTCCCTGACCCTAGCATGAACCCTAACCCACACCCTTAACTAGCAATAGCCCAGCCGTAACCCTAACCAGAACCCTAACCCTAACCTAGCCCTAGCCCTAGCCCTAGACTTAACTCTAGCCCTAGCCCTAACCATAACCCTAACCCAGCCCTAAACCTAACCCTAGCACTAGTCTTAGCCCTAAACCTAACACCAAACTACACCCTAAACCTAGCCCTAGGCCTTATCCTAAACCTAACCCTAAACCAAGCCCGAAACCTAACCCACACCTTAAACCTAACACTAGCCCTACCTCTAACCCTAACCAGAACCAACACCCAAGCCCTAGCCCAAGCCCTAGCCCTAACCCGAAACCTAACAATAAACCTAGTCCTTGTCTTAACCCTAAACCCAACCGAAAACCTAAAAATAACCCTAGCCCTGGCCCTAAATTAACCCTAACCCTAAACCTATCCCTAACCCTAGCCCTAAATTAACCCTAACTCTAGCGCTAGCCCTAACCATAACAATAAACCTAATCCTTACCCTAGCACTAGACCTAACCTTAACCCTAAACCTAACCCTAAACCTAGCCCTAGCCCTAGCCCTAACCTTAACCCTAACCATAGCCCTAACTATAACCATAGACCTATCCCTAACCCTAATCCTAACCCTAACCCTAGCACTAACTCTACACCTAGACAAAGCCCTAACCCTATCCCTAACACTAGCCCTCGACCTAGCCGTAGCCCTAACACTAAATTGAAACTTAACCCTAGCCATAACCATAACCATAACCCTAACCCTAATCCTAGCCATAGCCCTAGCTCTCACCCTAAACCTAATCCTTACCCTAACCCTAGCCCTAGCCTTAGACCTAGCCCTAACACTAACCCTAACCCTAGCCCTCACCCGAACCCTAAACCTAACCGTAGACCAGCCCTAGACATAAACCTAGACAAAGCCCTAGCACTAGCCCTAACACTAACCCTAACCCTAGCCATAGCCCTAGCCCTAGCCATAGCCCAAACACTAACCGTAGCCCTAGCCCTAGCCCTAGTACTAACCCTAAACCTAGGCATAGCCCTTGCCCTAATACTAACCCCAAACCTATCCATAAACCTAACCCTAACCCTAACCATATCCCTAGACCTAAACTTAACCCTAATCCTAGCCCTAGCCATAGACCTAAACATAACCATAACACTAACAATAGCCCTAGCCCTAATACTAACACCAACACTATCCCTAACCTTAACCCTAAACCTAACCCTAGCACTGGCCCTAAAACTAACCCTAACCCTAAACCTAACCCTTAACCTAACCCTGGCCCTGGCCTTAAAACTAACCCTAAAAGTAACCCTAGTTCTAGCCCTTGCCATAACCCTAACGCTAAACCTAACCCTAACCCTAACCCTAACCCTAACCCTAACCCTAACCCTAACCCTAACAATAGCCCTAGTCCTAGACCTAACACTAACTATAACCTAACCCTAGCCCTAGCCCTAACCCTAAACCCAACCCTAAACCTAAACCTAACCCTAAACCTAACCCTAGTCCTGGTCCTAAAACTAACCCTAACTAAGCCTAACCCTAGCCCTAGCGCTAAAACTAACCCTAACTCTAGCCCTAGCACTAGCACTAGCACTAGACCTAACCATAACCATAACCCTAATCCTAACCCTAGCCCTAGCCTTAACCCTAACCCTAACCCTAAATCTAAACCTAGCCATAGCCCTAGCACTAACCCTAACCCTAACAAATGCCCTAGCCTTAACCATGACCCTAACACTAGCCCTACCCTAGCCCAAGCCCTAATCCTAACCCTAACCCTAAACCTTACCCTAACCCTAGCCCTCGCCCTAACCCTCGCCCTAACCCTAGCCATAACCCTAACACTAGACCTATCCTAACCCTAACCCTAACCCTAAACATAGCCCTAACTCTGCACCTAGACAAAGCCTGAACCCTATGCCTAACGCTTGCCCTTGACCTAGCCCTAGCCCTAACCCTAACTTTAAACCTAACGCTAGCCCTAAACCTAATGTAACCCTAACCCTAATCTTAGCACTAGCCGTAACCCTAAACCTAACCCTAACCTTAGACTAGCCCTAGCCCTAAAAATAACCCTAGCCCTAATCCTAACCCACAGTCTAAACTTAACACTAGCCCTAGCCATAACCCTAACCCAAACCCTAATCCTAAACCTACGCCTAGCCCTAGCCTAACCCTAACCCTAACCCAAATCCTAAACATAACCCGAAACCTAACAGTAACCCTAGCCCTAGCCCGAATCCTAACCTTAGTCCTAACCCTAACCCTAGCCCTAGCACTAACCCTAAACCTAGTCCTTGCCCTAACCCTAACCCTAAACCTAGCCCAAACCCTAACCCTAGCCCTAGCCCTAGACCTAGCCCAAACACTAATCCTAACGCTAGCCCTAGACCTAAAACTAACCTTAACCGTAACCCTAGCACTAAACCTAAACCTTACCTTAACCATAACCCTAACACTAGCCCTAGCCCTAGACCTAAACCTAACCCTAACCATAACCCTAGCCGTAGCCTTAACCCCAACCCTAAACCTAACCCTAAACCTAACACTAAACCTAACCCCAATCCAAGCCCTAACCAAACCCTAAACCTAGTCCCAGACCTAACGCTAGTCTTAACCCTAACCCTAGCCCTAATCCTAACCCACAGCCTAAACCTTACCCTAGCCTTAGCTCTAACCCTAATCCAAACCCTAAACCAAGCGCTAGCCCTAGGACTAACCCTAACCCAATCCTAACTCTAGCCCTAGACCTAAACCTTAACATAACCCTAACCCTAACACTACCCTAACCCTAACCCTAGCCCTAGGCCTAGCCCTAGGACTAACCCAAACCCTAACCCTAACCCTAGCACTATCTCTAACACTAGCCCTAACCCTAGCCCTAACGCTAACCCTAGCAATAACCCTAACCCTAAACCTAACCCTATCCCTAGGCCTAGCCCTAGGACTAACACAAACCCTAACCCAAACCCTAGCCCTAACGCTAACCCTAGCAATAACCCTAACCCTAACGCTAGCCCTAGACCTAGCCCTAACCCTAGCCCTAACCCTAATCCTAAACCTAACAATAGACCTAACCCTAAACCTAACCCTAGCCCTAGACCTAACACTAAAACTAGCCCTAACCCTAACCGGAGCGCTAGCACTAACCTTAACCCTAGTCCTAGAACTTACCCTACCCCTAGCCCTAGCCCTAACCCTAACCCTAGTGCTAGCCATAGCCCTAGCCCTAGCCCAAACACTAACCCTAAACATAGCCCTAACCCTAACCCTAACCTTAACCCTAACGCTATCCCTAGCCCCAACCCTAACCTTAACCCTAACCCTAGCCCTAACACTAAACCTACCTTAATCCTAACCCTAACGCTCACACTAGCCCTAAACCTAACCCTAAACCTAGCCCTAGCCCTAGCCTTAACCCAAACCATAACCCTAACCCTAACCCTAAACCTACCTCGAGCCCAGCCTTAACACTAACAATAAACATGTCCCAGCCCTAAGCCTAACACTAACCCTAGCCCTAGCCCTAACCTTAACCCTAACCCTAACTCAACACCAACAACAACCCCAACCCCAACCCCAACCCTAAACCTGACCCTAGCCTGAACCCTAACCCACAACCTAAACATAACACTAGCCCTAACCGTAAACCTAACACTAACCCTAAACCCTAGCTCTAGCCATAGGCCTAACCCTAACTCTAACCCTAACCCTAACTGTAGCCCTAACCCTAGCCCTACGCCTAAACCTAGCATAACCCTAACCCTAACCCTAGTTCTAACCGTAACCCTAAACCTAACACTAACCCTAGCCCTAGCACTAACCCTAACCCTAACCCTAAACCTAGCCCTAGCCGTAGCCCTAACTCTAAACATAATCCTAAACCTAAACCTAGCCCTAGCCCTACACCTAGCCATAAACTTAACACTAAACCTAGCCCTAGCCCTAGCCCTAAAACTAACCCTAACACTAGGCCGAGCCCTAGCCCTAGACATAACCATAACCATAACCCTAACCCTAGCCCTAACCCTAACCCTAATCCTAACCCTAGCCGTAGCCCTAGCCCCAGACCTAGAACTAGAACTAACCGTAAACCTATCCCTAACCCTAACCCTAGCTTTAACCCTAACACTAACCCTAACACTAACCCTAACCCAAGAACAAGCCCTAACCCTAACCCTAACCCTAGCCGAAGCCCTAACCCTAACCCCAACCCTAGCCCTATTCCTAACCTTATCCCCTAACCCTAATCCAACTGCAACAAAACACCAACACCAAACCAAGCCTAACGGTGTCCCTAGCCTGAACCCTAAACCAACCCTTAACCCAACTTAGCCCTAGTTGAAACCTAAACCCAAACCCTAGCACTAACCCTAAACCAAAACCTAACCCTAGCCCTAACCCTAGCCTAACCCTAAGCCTAACCCTAGTCCTAACCATAACCCTAACCCTAACACTAACCCTAGCCCTAGCCCTAGCCCTATCCCTAACCCTAACCCTAACCCTAACCCTAGCCCTAGCCCTAGCCCTAGCACTAACCCTAAAAATACCCCTGGCCCTAGCCCTAGCCCTAGTCCTAACCCTAACCCTAACCCTAATTCTAGCCCTAACCCTAACCCACAACATAAACCTAAACCTAACCCTAGCTCTAACCCTAACCCAAATCCTAAACCAAGCCCTAGCTCTAGCCCTAGCCGTAACACTAAACCTAGCCATAGTCCAAGACCTAAACATAACCCTAACCCTAACCGTAGCCTTAGCCCTAAAGCAAAACCTAATCCTAGCCCTAACCCTAAACCTAGACCAAGCCCTAAGCCTAACCCTAGCCCTAGACCCAACCCTAACGCAAACCCTAACCCTAGCCCTAGCCCTAAACCTAACCCTAGCCCTAGACCCAACCCTAACCCAAACCCTAACCCTAGCCCTAGCCCTAGCCATAACCCTAACCCTAACCCTAACACTAGCCCTAGCCCTAACCATAACACTAGCCCTAGCCCTAACCCTAACCATAGTCCTAGCCCAAACCCTAACCCTAGCCCTAGCTCTAACCCTAACCATAGTGCTAGACCTGGCCAGAGCCCTAGACCAAACCTTAACCCTAACCCTAACCCTAGCTCTAGCCCTAACCCTAACCCTAACGCTAACCCTAGCCCTAACGTTAAACTTTACCTTAACACTAACCCTCACACTGGCCCTAGCCCAAGACAAAACCCTAACTCTAACCCTAACCCTAACCTTAGTGGTAGCCCTAAACCTAAACCTAACCCTAACCCTAACCCTAAACTTAACCCTAGTCCAAGCCCTAACCCTAACCCTAGCCCCAGCCCTAACCTTAACCCTAACCCTAACCCTAGAACTAGCTGTAACCATAACACTAACACTAAACCCCAACCCCAACAACAACCCAAACAATAACTCCAACCCTAAAACTGACCCTAGCCTGAACCCTAACCCACACCCTAAATCTAACACTAGCCTAGCCGTACTCTAACCCAAAACCTAACCCTAACCCGAGCCTTACCCCTAGCCCTAAACCTTACCCTAAACCTAGCCCTAGCCCTAACACTAACCCTGACCGTAACTGTAACCCTAACTCTATACTAAGCCTAACATTAAACCTAACCCGAACAATAGCCCTAACCATTTCGCTAACCCTAGCCCTAACCGTTACCCTAACCCTATCCCTAACCCTATACCTAAACTTAACCCTAGCCCTAGGCCTAACCTTAACCCTAACCCTAGCCATAGTCCTAGCACTAGCCCTAACACTAAAACTAGACATAGCCCTAACCCTTACCCTAAACCTAGCCCTAGCCCTAGCCCTAGCCCTAGCCTAACATTAAGCTGAACCCTAACATTAGCACTAACCATAACCCTAACCCTAAAACTAACCCTAGCCCTAGCACTAACTCTAACCCTAACCCTAGCCCTAACACTAGCCCTAGCCATAGCCCTAACACTCGCCCTAGCCCTAAACCTAGCCCTAACCCTAGCCCTAAACCTAAACCTAACCCGAGCCCTTGCCCTAACCCTAACCCTAACCCTAACCCTAGCCCTAGCCCTAGCCCTAGACATAACCCTAACACTAACCCTAGCCCAGCCCTAACCCGAACCCTAACCCTAACCCTAGACAAAAGCCTACTCCCAGGACTAAGCCGAAACCTAACCCTAACCCTAGCCCTAACCCTAACCCTAGCCCTAAACCTAACCCTGACACTAACCCTAAATCTAGCTCTAACCCTAACACTCGTGCTATACCAATCCGTAGACCAAAACCTAACCCTACCCCTAACCCTAGCCCTAAAACTAACCCTAACGCTAGCCATAACCCTAACGCTAGTCCTAAATCTAACCCTAAACCTAGCCCTAACACTAACCATAACCCTAACCCTAGCTCTAACCCTAACCCACACCCTAAACCAAACCCTAGCACTAGCCCTAATCCTAAAAAAAACCCTAAACCAAGCCCTAGCCCTAACACTACCCTAGTCCTAGCTGTAACCCTAACCCTAGCCATAGACCTAACCCTAAGCCTAACTCTTGCCCGAGCCATAACTCTAGCCCTAACCCTACCCTAAACCTAGCCCCAGGCCCTACCCTAACGCTAACCCTAACCCTAAGCCTTGCCCTAGCCCTAAAACTAGCCCTAACCCTACCCCAACCCTAGCCCCAGCCATACCCCTAACCCTAACCCAAGCCCTAGACCTAGCCCTAGCCCTAGAAATAACCCTAACCTTAAACCTAAACCTAGTCCTAACCCCAACCCTAACGCTAACCCTAGCCATAGCCCTAGTCATAACTCTAACACTAACCCTAACCCTAGCCCTAGCCCTAACCCTAACCCTAACCCTAACCCTAGCCCTAACCCTAAACCAAGCCATAGCAGTATTCCTAACACTTACCCTAACCCTAGCCCTAGCCCTAATCCTTACCCTAACCATAGCTATAACCCTAACACACAAATTAAACCTAACCCTAGCCCTACCCATAACCCTAACCCTAGACTAGGCCTAACCCTAACCTTAAGCCTAACCCTAGCCCTAAACCTAAACCTTACATTAACCCTAACCCTAACACGAGCCCTAGCCCTAGAACTAACCATAACACTAACAATAACCCTAACAATAGTCCTAACCCTAACCCTAACCCTAGTGCTAGACCTAGCCATACCCCTAGCCCGAACACTACCCTAAATCTAGCCTTAGCCCTAACCCTAACCCAAACCCTAACGCTAGCCTTAGCACTAACACTAACCTTAACCCAAACCCTAGCCCTAACCCTAAACCTTACCTAAACCCTAACCCTAACACTAGCCCTGACCCTAGCCCTACCCCTAAAACTAACAATAACCCTAGCCCTAGCCTTAACCCTAACCCTAACCGTAAACCAAAGCCTAAACCTAAGCCTAAACCTAACCCTAGCCCAAGACCTAACACTAACCCTAATCGTAACACTAACCCGAACAGTAGCCCTAGCCCTATCCCCAACTCTTAACCTAACACTAGCCCTAAGCCTAACCCTAACCATAATGCTAACCCTAACCATGGCCCTAAACCTAACCTACAACCTAAACCTAACACTAGCCCTAGCCCTAACCCTAAAACTTAACTTAACGCTAACCCAAACACTAGCCCTAGCCCTATACCTAACCCTAACCGTAACACTAAGTCTAACCCTAAACATAGCCACAGCCCTAGACCTAACCCTAAACCTAACCCTAACACTAACCGTAACCCTAACCCTAAATCTTACATTAACCCTAACCCTAATCCTAGTGCTGGCCCTAACACTAACCCTAACACTAGACCTAATCCTAGCCCTAGGCCTAACCCTAACCCTAACCCTAACCCTAACCCTAACCCTAAACCTATCCCTAACCCTAGTCCTAACCCTAACCCTAAACCTAACCCTAACCTTAACCCTAGCCCTAGTCCTAAACTTAACCCTAACAATAGCCTTAGTCTGAACCATAGCCCTAACACTAAACCTAGCCCTGGCCCTAGCCCTAGGCCTAAACCTAACCTTAACACTTGCCCTAACCCTAGACCTAACCCTAACCCTAACACTAGCCCTAGCCCTAACCCTAACCCGAGCGCTAAACCTAAAGCTAAACCTAAACCTAACCCTAAACCCAACCCTAGCCATGGCCCTAAAACAGACCCTAATCCTAGCCCTAGTCTTAACACTAACCCCTACTATAACCCTATCCCTAAAACTAATCCTAGCCCTAACCGTAACTCTACCCCTAACCCTAACACTAGCCTAGCCATAGCACTAACCTTAAACCTAACCATAGCCCTAACCCTAACCCTAGCCCTTCCCTAACCCTAACACTAATCCTAGCCCTAGCCAAAACCCTAACCCTAACCCTAACACTAGCTTTCGCCCTAGCTTTAGCCCTTACCATAAGCTTAAAACTAACCCTAGCCCTAATCCTGACCATAACCCTAAACCTAACTCTAGCCCTAAACCCAACCCAAGCCCTAAACGTAACCCTAACCCTAACCCTAGCCCTAGACCTAGCCCTAGCCCTAGCCTTAACCCTAGCCCTAAACCTAATCTAAACCTAAACCTAGCCTTAAACCTAACCCTAACACTAGGCCTAAATCTAACCCTAAACCTAGCCCCAGCCCTAGCCCTAACCCTTACTGTAACCCTAGCCATAGCCCTAAACCTAACCCTAACAATAGCTCTAACCCTAACCCACATCTTAAACCTAACGCTAGCCCTAGGCCTAACCCTAGCCCTAGTCCTAGTCCTAAACCTAACCCTAGCTCTAACCCTAACCATAGTCCTACCAATACCCTAACCCTAGTCCCAGCCCTAACCCTAATCATATCCCTAGCCCTAACCCTAACCCTAGTGCTAGACCTAGCCCTAGCCTTAGCCCAAACTCTAACCCTAAAACTAGCCCTAGCCCTAGCCCTAACCCTAACCCTAAACCTAACCGTAGCCCTAGCCCTAGCCTAGCCCTAGACTAACCCTAACCCTAAACCTAACCCTAGCCCTAACCGTAACCCTAACTCTAGCACAAACCCTAGCCCTAGCCGTAACTCTATCCCTAACATTGGCCTTAGCCCTAACCCTAACCGTAGCCTTAACCCAAACGCTAACCCTATACATAAACGTAGTCTTAGACCTAACCCTAAGCCTAGCCCTAACCGTAACCGTAACCGTAACCGTAACCCTAACCCTAACCCTAACCCTAGACCTATCCCTAACCCTAACCCTAAACTTAGCCCTAACTCTACACCTAGACAAAGCCCTAACCCTAACCCTAACCCTAACCCTAACCCTAGCCCTCCACCTAGCCAAAGACCTAACCCTAACTTTAAACCTAACCCTAGCCCTAGCCCTAGCCTAACACTAAGCCTAACCCTAGTCCTAACCGTAACCCTAACCCTAACACTAACCCAAGCTAAGCCCGAACCCTAACCCTAGTCCTAACCCTAACCCTAGCCCTAGCACTAACCCTAACCCTAACCCTAGCCCTAGCCCTAACCCTAACCCTAGCACTAGCCCTAAACCTAATCCTAACCCTAACCCTAACACTAACCCAAGCTAAGCCCGAACCCTAACCCTAGTCCTAACCCTAACGCTAGCCCTAGCACTAACCCTAACCCTAACCCTAGTCCTAGCCCTAACCCTAACCCTAATACTAACCCTAACACTAGTGCTAAACCTAACCCGTGCCCAAACACTAGTCCTAGTGCTAGCCCCAGCCCTAAACCTAACCTTAAACGTAACCCTAGCCCAAACCCTAAACCTTACCTTAAACATAAACCGAACACTAGTCCTAGCCCTAACGCTAACCCTAACCCTAGACCTAGCCTTAACCCTAACCCTAACCCTAACCATAACACTAACCCTAACCATAGCCCAAGCCCTAACCCTAACCATAACGCCAGCCACAGTCTTAATCCTAGCCTTAACCCTAACCCTAGCCCTAATCCTAACCCACAGCCTAAACCTTACACTAGCCTTAGCTCTAACCCTAATCCAAACTCAAACCAAGCCCTAGCTCTAGGCCTAAACCTAAACCTAGCCCTAGCCCAGCACTAGCCCTAACCCTAACCCTAACCCTAACCATAACCCTAGCCCTAACACTAACCCTAACCCTAGCCCTAGACCTAGCCCTAGGACTAACACAAACCCTAACCCTAACCAGAGCCCTAACCCTAAATATAGCCCTAAAGCTAACCCTAACGATAGCCCTAGACCTAGCCCTAACCCTAACCCTAACCCTAACCCTAGGCCTAGCCGTAGGAATAACACAAACCCCAACCCGAACCCCAGCCCTAACCCTAACGCTAGCTCTAGACCTAGCCCTAACCTTAGTCCTAACCCTAACCCTAACACTAATCCTAGCCCTAACGCTAACCCTAACCCTAGCCCTACCATAGCCCTACCTAAAACTAGCCCTAACCCTAACCCTAGCCCTAGAACTAATCCTAACCCTAGTCCTAGAACTTACCCTAACCCGAGCCCTAGCCCTAACCCTAACCCTAGTGCTAGCCCTAGCCCTAGCCCTAGCCAAAACACTAACCCTAAACCTAGCCCTAGCACTAACCCTAACCCTAACCCTTACGCTAACCCTAGCCTTAAACCTAACCTTAAACCTAACCCTAAACCTTACCTTAATCCTAACCCTAACACTCGCCCTAGCCCTAGACCTAACACTAACCCTTACCCTAACCCTAGCCCTAGACTTAACCCTAACCCTAACCCTAGCCCAGCCCTGAACCGAACCCTAACCCTAACCCTAACCCTAGCCCTAGCCCTAACCTTAACCGTAACCCTAATCCAACACCAACAACAACTCCAACCCCAACCCCAACCCCAACCCTAAACCTGACCCTAGCCTGAACCCTAAACCACAACCTAAACTTAACAGTAGCCCTAGCCGTAACCCCAACCTGAGCCCTAACCCTAATCATAATTCTAGCCCTAGCCCTAACTCTAACCCTAACCCTAACCGTAGCCCTAGCCCTACCCCTAGCTCTAGCCTAACCCTAACCCTAACCCTAGTCCTAACCGTAACCCTAAACCTAACACCAACCCTAGCCCTAGCCTGAAACCTAACCACAGTCCTAAATCTAACCCTAGTCCTAGCACTAAACCTAACCCTAGTCCTAGCCCTAACTCTAACCTTAACCCTAGCCCTGACCGTAACCCTAGTGCTAGCCCTAGGCCTAGCCCTAGCCCAAACACTAATAATAACACTAGCCCTAGCCCTAACCATAAACTTAAACGTAACCCTAGCCCTAACCCTAAACCTTAACTTAACACTAACACTAACACTAGCACTAGCCCTAGACCTAACCCTAACCCGAACCCTAGCCTTAACGCTAACACTAACCCTAACCCTAACCCTAGCCCAAGCCCTAACCCTAACCCTAACCATAGCCCTAACCCTAACTTAAACCTAACCCTAGCCCTAACCCTAATCCAACACCAACACAATACCAACACCAACCCAACCCTATCACTGACCATAGCCTGAACCCTTCCCCACACCTTAACCCAACACTAGCCCTAACCGTAAACCTAACCCAAACCCTAACCTTAAGCCTAGACCTAGCCCTAGCCCTAACTCTAACCCTAAGCCTAAACCTAGCCCTAGCCCTACCCATAGCCCTAGCATAACCCTAACCCTAACCATAGTCCTAACCGTAACCCTACCCTAACACTAACCCTAGCCATAGCCCTAACCATAACCATAATGAAAGCCCAGGCCGAGCCCTAGACCAAACCCTAACCTAACACTAGCTCTAGCCCTAACCCTAACCCTAACCCTAACCCTAACCCTAACCCTAGCCCTAACGCTAAACTTTACCTTAAAACTAACCCTAACACTGGCCCTAGCCCTAGACAAAACCCTAACCCTAACCCTAACACTAACCATAAATTTAAACCTAGCCCTAAACCTAAACGTAACCCTAAACCTAACCCTAACCTTAACCCTAGCCCAAGCCCTAGCCCTAACCCTAACCCCAGCCCCAACCTTAACCCTAAACCTAACCATAACAATATCCCTAGCCCTGACCCTAACCCTAACCATAACCGTAGCTCTACTCCTATCCCTAGCCCTAGCCGAACCCTAACCCAAACCATAACCCTAACCCTAACTCTCACCCTAACATTAAACTAACCCTAACCCTAAACCTTACCCAAACCCTAGCCCTAACCACAGCCCTAACCCTAAACCTAACCTTAATCATAGCCCTAACCCTAACCCTAGACCTAACCCTAACCCTTTCCATAGCCCTAACACAAACACTAGCTCTAGCCCTAATCCTAAACCTAAACCTAGCCCTAACCCTAGCTCTAGCCCTAAACCTAACCCTAGCCCTAGCCCTAACCCTAACCCTAGCCCTAACCCTAACCCTCACCCTAAACCTATCACTACTCCTAGCTCTAACACTAATCCAAACCCTAAACCAGACCCTAGCCCTAGCCCTAGCCCTAGCCCTAAACCTAACCCTAACTCTAGCCCTAGCCCTAGCACTAGCCCTAACCCTAAAGCTAACCACAACCCTGGCCCTAACCCTAAACCTAGCAATAGGTTTAGCCCTAGGACTACCCTAACCCTAGCCCTAACACTAACCTTAGCCCTAAACCTAACCCTAATGCTAGCCCTAGCCCTAGCCCTAACCCTAGCCCTAACCCTAGCCCTCACTCTAGCTCTAACCATAACCCACACCGTAAACCTATCCCTAGCCCTAGCCCTAACCCTAACCCAAACCCTAACCATAGCCCCAGGCCTAACCCTAACCCAAACACTAGCCCTAAACCTAACCATAGCCCTAGCCCTAACCCTAACCCTAGTGCTAGCGATAACCCTAGCCCTAGCCCAGGCCCTAGCCCAAAACCTAACACTAATCCTAGCGCTAGCCCTAACCCTAACCCTAACCCTAACCCTATATCTAGTCCTAGCCCTAACCCTAACCATAGCCCAAACACTAACCCTAACTCTAGTGCTAGCCATTTCACTAGACCTAGCCCAAATCCTAACCCTAGCCCTAACCCTAGCTCTAACTCTGACCCTAATTCTAGTCCTAGCCCTAACCCTAACCATAGCCCTAGCCCTAACCCTAACCCTAGTGCTAGACCTAGCCCTAGCTCTCGCCCTAACCCTAACCCTAACACTAGCCCTAGGCCTAAACCTAACCCTAACCCTAACTCTTGTCCTAGCCCTAACGCTAACCATAGCCCTAGCCCTAACCGTAACCCTAGTGCTAAACACTAGCCCTTGCAGTAAACCCAGCCCTAACCCTAGCCTGAACCCTAGCTCTAACCCTGACCCTAATTCTAGTCCTAGCCCTAACACTAACCCAAACCCTAGCCCTAGCCCTAGGCCTAAACCTAAACCTAACCATAACCCTAGCCCTAGCCCTAAACCTAACCCAAACTCTAGCCCTTGTTTTAGCCCTAGGACTAACCCTAACCCTAGCCCAAACCCTAACCCTAGCCCTAATCCTAAACCGAACACTAGCCCTAGCCCTAGCCCTAACCCTAGCCCTAACCCTAGCCCTAACAAGAGCTCTAGCCCTAACCCTAATTCTACTCCTAGCCCTAACCCTAACCATAGCCCTAGCCCTAACCCTAACCATAGTGCTAGCCCTAACCCTAGCACAAGACCAAACCCTAACCCTAACCCTAGCCCTAGGCCTAACCGTAACCATAAACCTAACGCTAGCCCCTGCCCTAAAACTAACCTTAAACCTAACGCTAGCCCTAACCCTAAAAATTACCTTAACACTAACCCTAACACTAACCCTAACCCTAACCCTAGCCCAAGCAAAAACCCTAACCCGAAACCTAACCATATCCCTAAAGCTAACGATAAACCTAACCCTAAACCTAGTCCTAGCCCTAGCCGTAACTTTAACCCTAACCCTAACCCAACCCCAACAACAACCCCAACCACAACCCCAACCCTAACCCTGACCCTTGCATGAACTCTAACCGACACCATAAACTAACACTAGCCCAGCCGTAACACTAACCCGAACCCTAACCCTAACCCTAGCCCTAGCCCTAGACCTAACCCTAACCCTAACCCTAACCTTAACCCGACCGTAGCCCTAACCCTATCCCTAACACTTACCCTAACATTAGCCCTAGGCCTAAACCTAACCCTAGCACTAATCCAAACCCTAACCCTGGACCTAAACCTAATATACACCCTAAACCTAAACCTAGCCCTAACCCTAGCCCTAGCCCTAGCCCTAAACCAAAGCCAAACCCTAACCCTAGCACTAGCCCTAACCATTAACCTGAAAATACCCCTAACCCTAACACTAGCCCTAGCCCTAACCCTAAGCCTAGTCCTAGCCCTAGGCCTAGCCCTAGCCCTAACACTAACCCTAACCCAAAACCTAGCCCGAACCCTAACCCACACCCTAAAACTAACACTAGCCCTAGCCATAACCCTAACCCGAACCCTAAACCTTATACTAGCCCTAACACTAATTCTAACCTTAAAACTAACCCTAGCCCTAACCCTATCCCTTACCCTTACCATAACACTAGCCCTAGGCCTAAACCTAACCCTAAACCTAACCGTAGCCCTAGCCCTAAACCTAAACCTAACCCTAGACCTAGCCCTAGCCCCAACGCTAGCCCAAACCCTAACCCTATCCATAAACCTAACCCTAGCCCTAACCATATCCCTAGCCCTAAACCTAAACCTAGCCCTAGACCTAGTCCTAGCCCTAGCGCTAGCCCTAACCCTAACACTTTCCCTAACCCTAACCCACATCCTAAGCCTAATACTAGCCCTAGCTCTAACCTTAATCCAAACCCTAAACCAGAACCTAGCCCTAGCCCTAGCCCAAGCCCTAACCCTAACCAAAACCCTAACCCTAACCCTAACCCAGCCCTAGTCCTAGCCCTAACCCTAACCCTAACCATAACCCTAGCCCTACCCCTAACCCTAACCCTAACGCTAGTCCTAGGTTTAGCCCTAGGACTAACCCTAACCATAGCCCTAACACTAACCTTAGCCCAACACTAACCCTAACGCTAACCCTTGCCCTAGCCCTATCCCTAACACTAACCCTAGCCCTAACCGTAGATCTAACCCTAAACCACATCGTAAACCCAACCCTAGCCCTAGCTCTAGTCCTAACCCTAACCCAAACACTAACCATAGCCCTAGCCCTAGACCTAATCCAAACACTAGCCCTAATCCTAACCCTAGGCCTACCCCTAACACTAACCCTAGTGCTAGCCCTAGCCTAGGCCCTAGCCCAAACCCTAACCCTAACCCTAACGCTACCCCTAAATCTAATGCTAACACTAACTCTAGTCCTAGACATAACCCTAACCATAGGCCTAGCCCTAACAATAACCCTACTACTGGCCCTAGCCCTAGTCCTATCCCAAACCTTAACCCTAACACTAGAGCTATACCTAACCCTAATCCTAAACCTAGCCCTAGCCCTAGGCCTAACCCTAATCCTAACACTAACCATAACCCTAGCTCTAGCCTTAACCCTAACCCTAACGCTAGCCCTAGCCCAAGACCTAACCCTAGCCCTAACCCTAGCACTGACCCTAACCCTAATTCCATTCCTAGACCTAACCCTAACCCTACCCCTAACCCTAACCCTAACGCTAGCCCTAGCCCTAGAATTAAACCTAGTCCTAACCCTAGCTCTGACCCTAACCCTAATTCTATTCCTAGCCCTAACACTAACCATAGCCCTAGCCCTAATGCTAACCCTAACCCTAGCCCTAGTCCTAGGCCTAAACCTAACCCTAACCATAACCCTAACCCTAGCCCTAACCCTAACCCAAAGGCAAACCCTAAACCTAGTTTTAGAACTAGGACTAACCCTAACCCTACACCTAGCCCTAACCATAACCCTAAAGCAAGCCCTAGCTCAGTACTAACCCTAGCCCTAACCTTAGCTCTAACCATAACCCTAATTCTAAACCTAGCCCTAACCCTAACCATAGCCCTAGCCATAACCCTAACCCTAGCCCTAGCCCTAGCCCTAACCCTAATCCAAACCCTAGACCTAGTTTTATCCTAGGACTAACCCTAACCCTAGCCCTAACCCTAACCCTAGCCCTAACCATAACCCTAACATAATCCTAGCCCTAACCATAACCATAACCCTAGCTCAGCCCTAACCCTAGCCCTAACTCCAACCATAGCCCTAGCCCTAACCCTAACCCTAGCACTAGCCCTAAACCTAATCCTAACCCTAACTCTAGACCTAGACATAACCCTAACCATAGGCCAAGCCCTAACCCTAACTGTAGTGCTAGCCCTAGCCGTAGCCCTAGCCATAACCCAAACCCTAACCGTAACCCTAGCGCTAGCCCTAACCTTAAACCTAACCCTACCCTTAGGCCTAGGATTAATCTAATCCAAACACCAACCATAACCCTAGCTCTAGCCTTAACCCTAACCCTAACGCTAGCCCTAGCCCTAGACCTAACCCTAGCCCTAACCCTAGCTCTGACCCTAACCCTAATTCTATTCCTAGCCCTAACCCTAACCCTAATGCTAGCCCTAGCCCTAGACCTAACCCTAGTCCTAACACTAGCCCTAACCCTAGCTCTGACCCTAACCCTAATTCTATTACTAGCCCTAACCCTAACCATAGCCCTAGCCCTAACCCTAACCCTAACCTTAACCCTAGACCTAGCCCTAGCCCTAACCCTAACCCAAACACTAGCCCTAGGTTTAGCCCTAGGACTAACCCTAACCATAGCCCTAACCCTAAACCTAGCCCTAACCGTAACCCTAATGCTAGCCCTAGCTCAGCCCTAACCCTAGCCCTAACCCTAGCTCTAACCCTGACCCTAATTCTAGTCCAGCCCTAACCCTAACCATAGCCCTAGCCCTAACCCTAAGCCTAGTGCTAGTCCTAGCCCTAGACCTAGCCCAAACCCTAACCGTAACCCTAGACCTTGGCATAAACCTAACCATAACCCTAACGCTAGCCCGAGCCCTAACCCTAACCTTACCTAAGCCTAGCACTAACCCTAAAAGTTACCTTAACCCTAAACCTAACACTAGCCCTAGCCCTAGCCCAGACCCTAACATTAAACCTAACCCGAGCCATAACTCTAACCCTAACCCTAACCCCAACCCTAGCCCAAGCCCTAACCCTAACCCGAACCCTAGCCTCAGCCCTAACCCTAACCCTAAACCTAACCCTAACCCTAGACCTAGCCCTAACCTTAATCCTAACCCTAACCCAACACCAACAACAACCCCAACCCTAACCCTGAGCCTAGAATGAACCCTAACCCACAGCCTAAACTA
>CM027399.1:48673217-48709496 GCA_015711505.1 Sylvilagus bachmani
CCTAACCCTAATGCTAGCCCAAGCCCTAGCCCTAAACCTAGCCCTAAACCTAGCCCTAACCCTAGCTCTAACCCTAACCCACATCGTAAACCTAACACTAGCCTTAGCCCTAACCCTAAACCAAACCCTAAACAGCCCTAGTCCTAGCCCTAAGCCAAACACTAGCCATAAATATAACCATAGCCCAAGCCCTAACCCTAACCCTAGTGCTAGCGATAACCATAGCCCTAGCCCTAACCCTAATCCTCGGGCTAGACCTAGCCCTAGCCCCAGCCCTAGCCCTAACCCTAAACCTAACCCTAACCCTAACCCTAACAATAGCCCTAGGCCTAACCCTAACCCTAGTGCTAGCCATAGACCTAACCCTAGCCCAAACCCAAACCCTAGACCTAAACCTAGCTCTAACCCTAACACTATTTCTATTCCTAGCTCTAACCCTAACCATAGCCCTAGCTCTAAACCTAACCATAGCCCTAGCCCTAACCCTAACACTAGGGCTAGACCAAACCCTAGCCCCAGCCCTAGCCCTAACCCTAACCCTACCCTAACTCAAGTCCTAGCCCTAACCCTAAGCATAGCACTAGACCTAACCGTAAACCTAGTGCTAGCCCTAGCCCTAGCAGTAATCCTAGCCCTAACCCTAGCCATAAACCTAGATCTAACCCTGACCCTAATTCTAGTCCTAGCCCTAACACTAACCAAGGCCTAGCCCTAACCCTAACCCTAGTGCTAGCCCTAGCCCTAGCACTAGCCCTATCCCTAAACCTAACCCTAACCCTAGCCCTAGACCTAGGCCTAACCCTGACCCTAACCATAACCCTCGCCCTAGCCCTAAACCTAACCAAAAACCTAGCCCAAATTTTAGCCCTAGGACTAACCCTAACCCAAACCCCAACCCTAACACTAACCCTAGCCCTAATCCTAACCCTAACCCTAGCCCTAGCCCTAACCCTAACCCTAAATATAACCCTAGCCCTAGCCCTAGACCTAACCCTAAACCTAACTCTAGCCCCAACCCAAAATGTAACCCTAAATCTAGCCCAAGCCCTAACCGTAACCCTAACCATAACATTAGCCCTAGCCCTAAACCTAATCCTAATCCTAGCCCTAGCCCCAGGCCTAGACCTAGGACTAACCCAAACCCTAACCCTAACCCTAGCGCTAGGCCTAACCCTAAACCTAACCCTACCCTTAGGACTAGGATTACCCTAACCCTAACACCAACCATAACCCTAGCTCTAGCCTTAACCCTAACCCTAACGCTAGCCCTAACCCTAGACCTAACCCTAGCCCTAACCCTAGCTCTGACCCTAAGCCTAATTCTATTCCTAGCCCTAACCCTAACCCTAACGCTAGCCCTAGCTCTAGACCTAACCCTAGTCCTAACACTAGCCCTAACCCTAGCTCTGACCCTAACCCTAATTCTATTACTAGCCCTAACGCTAACCATAGCCCTAGCCCTAACCCTAAACCTAGCCCTAACTGTAACCCTAATGCTAGCCCTAGCTCAGCCCTAACCCTAGCCCTAACCCTAGCTCTAACCCTAACCCTAATTCTAGTCCAGCCCTAACCCTAACCATAGCCCTAGCCCTAACACTAAGCCTAGTGCTAGTCCTAGCCCTAGCCCTAGCCCAAACCCTAACCGTAACCCTAGACCTTGGCATAAACCTAACCATAACCCTAACGCTAGCCCTAGCCCTAACCCTAACCTTACCTAAGCCTAGCACTAACCCTAAAAGTTACCTTAACCCTAAACCTAACCCTAATCCCAACCCTAGCCCAAGCCCTAACCCTAACCCGAACCCTAGCCCCAGC
Source organism: Sylvilagus bachmani (assembly GCA_015711505.1). NCBI lineage: Eukaryota > Metazoa > Chordata > Mammalia > Lagomorpha > Leporidae > Sylvilagus > Sylvilagus bachmani. The sequence continues at coordinate 48,675,033 of CM027399.1, forward strand.
CCTAACCCTAACCCTAAACCCACCCTAGCCCAAGCCCTAACCCTAACCCGAACCCTAGCTCCAGCCCTAACCCTAACCCTAAACCTAACCCTAACCCTAGACCTAGCCCTAACCTTAATCCTAACCCTAACCCAACACCAACAACAACCCCAACCCTAACCCTGAGCCTAGAATGAACCCTAACCCACAGCCTAAACTAACACTAGCCCAGCCCTAACACTAACCCGATCCCTAACCCTAACACTATCCCTAGCCCTAGCCCTAACCCTAACACTAAACCTGGCCCTAACCCTAGCCTTAGCCCTAGACCTAGCCCTGATCCTAACCCTAACCTTAAATCTAACTGTAGACCTACCCCTATCCCTACCCCTTACCCTAACACTAGCCCTAGGCCTAAACCTAACCCTGACCATAATCCTAACCCTAACCCTGGCCCTAACCTAATCCACACCCTAAACCTAACCCTAAGCCTAGCCCTAGCCCTAGCCCTAACCCTAACCCTAACCCTAACCCTAACCCTAACCCTAACCACAACCCTAGTCCTATCCCTAAACCTAACCCTAAACCTAGCCCTAGGTTTAGCCCAAGGAGTACCCTAACCCTAGACCTAACACTAACCTTAGACCTAACCCTAACCCTAAACCTAATCCTAACCATAACCATAATGCTAGCCCAAGACCTAGCCCTAAACCTAGCCCTAACCCTAGCTCTAACCCTAACCCACACCGTAAACCTAACACTAGCCTTAGCCCTAACCCTAACCCAAACCCTGAACAGCCCTAGCCCTAGCCCTAGCCCTAACCCAAACACTAGCCCTAAACATAACCATAGCCCTAGCCCTAACCCTAACCCTAGTGCTAGCGATAACCATAGCCCTAGCCCTAACCCTAACCCTAGGGCTAGACCTAGCCCTAGCCCCAGCCCTAGCCCTAACCCTAACCCTAACCATAACCCTAGGCCTAAACCTAACCCTAACCCTAGTGCTAGCCATAGACCTAACCCTAGCCCAAACCCAAACCCTAGCCCTAAACCTAGCTCTAAACCCTAACACTAATTCTATTCCTAGCTCTAACCCTAACCATAGCCCTACCCCTAACCCTAACACAAGGGCTAGACCTAGCCCTAGCCCCAGCCCTAGCACTAACCCTAACTCAAGTCCTAGCCCTAAACCTAACCATAGTCCTAGCCCTAACCGTAATCCTAGTGCTAGCCCTAGCCCTAGCAGTAATCCTAGCCCTAAACCTAGCCATAAACCTATATCTCACCCTGACCCTAATTCTAGTCCTAACCCTAACACTAACCAAGGCCTAACCCTAACAGTAGTGCTAGCCCTAGCCCTAGCACTAGCCCTAGCCCTAAACCTAACACTAACCCTAACCCTAGCCCTAGACCTAGGCCTAATCCTGACCCTAACCATAACCCTCGCCCTAGCCCTAAACCTAACCCAAAACCTAGCCCTAATTTTAGCCCTAGGACTAACCCTAACCCTAGCCCTAACACTAACCCTAGCCTTATCCTAACCCTAACCCTACCCCTAGCCCTAACCCTAACACTAAATATAACCCTAGCCCTAGTCCTAACCCTAACCCTAACTCTAGCCCTAACCCAAAATGTAACCCTAACCCTAACCCTATCCCTAAATCTAACAATAAACCTAGCCCTAGCCCTAGCCCTAATCCTAATCCTAATCCTAATCCTAGCACTAAACCCCCTAGGTTTAGACCTAAGACTAACCCAAACCCTAACCCTAACCCTAGCCTTAACCCTAACCCTGGCGCTAACCCTAACCATAACTTAACGCTAACCCTAGCCCTAGCCCAAGCCCTAGCCCTAACCCTAACCCTAACCCTAGTTCTAGCCCTAATCTTAAACTTAAACCTAACCCAAGCCCTAACTCTAACCGTAACCGTAACCCAAACCCTAACTCTAGCCCTAACCCTAACCCTAACCCTAACCACAACCCTAGCCCTATCCCTAAACCTAACCCTAAACCTAGCCCTAAACCTAAACCTAGCCTTGCTCTAAGCCTAATCCAAACCCTAAACCTAGCCCTAGCCTTAGCCCTAGCATAACCCTAAGCCTAAACATATCCCTAGCCCTAGCCCTAACCCTAACCCTAACCATAACATTAACCCTAGCCCTAAACCTAACCCTAGTCCTAGACCTAACCCTAACCCTAGCCCTAGCCCTAAACCTAAACCTAGTCCTAGCCCTAACCCTAACCCTAGCCCAAGACCTAACCTAACCCTAGTGTTAGCCCTCGCCCTAACCCTAACCCTAACCCTAATACTAACCCTAACCCTATCCCTAACCCTAACCCTAACCCTAACCCTAACCCTAACCCTAACCCTAACGCTAGCCCTAGCCCTAACCCTAACCTTGACCTTTTCCCTATCCCTAACCCTAAACCTTACATTAAACCTAACCCTATAACTAGCCCTATCCCTAGACCTAACCCTCACCCTAAAACTTACCTTTGCCCTAGCCATAAACCTAACCCTAACCCTAAACATAACCCTAAGCATAGCACAAGCCCTAACACTAACTCTAATCCCAGCCCCAAACATAACCCTAACCCTAACCCTAAAAATAGCCATAGCCCTAACCTTAACCCTTAACCTAACCTCTACCCCAACAACAACAATCCCAACCCCAACCCCAAACCTAACCCTGACCCCAGCCTGAACCCTATCCCACACCCTAAACCTAACACTAGCCCTAGCCGTAACTCTAACCCAAACCCTAAACCTAAATCTAGACTTAGCCCTAGCCCTAACCCTAACCCTAAAACTAACTGTAGACCTAGCCTTAACCCTAGCCCTAGCCTAACCATCACCCTAACCTTAACCCTAGTCCTGACCGTAACCCTAACCCTAGCCCTAGCCCTAGCCCTAACCCTAACCCTAACTCTAGCCCCAGCCCTAGCCCTAACCCTAACCTTAACCCTAACCCTAACCCCTATCCCTAGCCCTAACCATTATCCTAACACTACCCCTAAACATAACCCTAACTCTAATCCTAACCCTAGCACTAGCCTTAACCCTAAACCGAACCATAGCAGTAACCCTAGCCCTAGCCCTAGCCCTAACCCTAGACCTAACCGTAGCCCTATCCCTATCCCTAACCCTTACCCCAACACTAGCCCTAGGCCTAAACCTAACCCTAACCCTAATGCAAAAACTAACCATGGCCCTACCGTAACCCACACCGTAAAACTAACCCTAGCCCTAGCCCTAGACCTAACCTTAACCCTAAACCTAACACTAACCCTAGCCCTAGCCCGAAACCTAAACCTAGTCCTAAATCTAACCCTATCCCTAGCACTAAACCTAACCATAGTCCTAGCCCTAACTCTAAGCTTAACTCTAGCCCTAACCGCAACCCTGTGCTAGCCCTAGGCCTAGCCCTAGCCCAAACACTAATCCTAACGCTAGCCCTAGCCCTAACCCTAAACTTAAACATAATCCTAGCCCTAATCCTAAACCTTACCTTAAGGCTAAACCTAACACTAGCCCTAGCCCTAGACCTAACCCTAACACTAACCCTAACACTAGCCTTAGCCTTAACCCTAACCCTAACATTAACACTTACCCTAAAACTAGCCCAAGCCCTAACCCGAACCCTAACCCTAGCCCCAGCCCTAATCCTAAACCTAACACTAGTCCTAGCCCTAACCTTTGCCCTAACCCTAATCCAACCCCAACACAACAACAACACCAACCCAACCCTAACCCTGACCCTAGCCTGAACCCTAACCCACAACTTAACCCAATATTAGCCCTAGTCGTAACCCTAATCCAAACCCTAAACCTAACCCTAGACCTAGCCCTAGCCCTCACTCTAACCCTAACCCTAACCCTAGCCCTAGCCCTAGCCCTAGCCCTAGCCTAAACCTAAACCTAACCCTAGTCCTAACCGTAACCCTAATCCTAACACTAACCCTAGCCCTAGCCCTAACCCCAACCATAGTGCTAGCCCAGGCAGAGCGCTAGACCACACCCTAACCCTAACCCTAGCTCTAGCTCAAAACCTAAACCTAAATGTAATGCTAACCCTAGCCTTAACCCTAAAATTTACCTTAACCCTAACCCTAAACCTAACCCTAACCCTAGCCTAGCCCTAGCCGTAACCCTAACCCTAGCCCTAGCCGTACCCTAGCCCTAGACCTAGCCCTAAACCTAAAACTAACACTAACCCTAACCCTAGCACAAGCCCTAACCCTAACCCTAAACCCAGCCCCAGCACTAACCCTAACCAGAACCCTAACCCTAGCCCTAGCCCTAATCATAACCCTAACCCCAACCCAATAACAACTCCAACAACAACCCCAACCCTAATCCTGAACATAGTCTGAACCGTAACCCACACCCTAACCTAACACTAGCCCTAGCCGTAACTCTAACCCGAACACTAACCCTAAACCTAGCCCTAGCCCTAGCCCTAAACCTAACCCTAACCGTAGCTCTATTCCTATCCCTAGCCCTAGCCGACACTAACCCTAACCGTAACCCTAGCCCTAACCGTAACTCCAACACTTAACTAACACTAACCCTAAACCTAACCCGAAACCTAGCCCTAACCCTAGCCCTAACCCTAGCCCAAACCCTAATCCTAACCCTAGACATAACCCTACCCTTACTCAAGCCCTAGCCGTAACCCTAAACCTAACTGTAGCCATAACCCTAACCCTAGCCCTAACCCTAACCCTAAACCTAACGCTAACCCTAGCCCTAGCCCTAACCCTAGCCATAAACATAGCCCTAACAATAGCTCTAGCCCTAACCCTAATTCTAGTCCTAGCCCTAACCCTAACCATAGCCCTAGCCCTAACACTAACCCTAGTGCTTCCCCTAGCCCTAGACCAAACCCTAACCCTAACCCTAGCGCTATCCCTAACCCTAAACCTAACCCTAACCCTAACTAGTCCTAGCCCTAACCCAATCATAGCCCTAGCTCTAACCCTAGTGCTAGCCATTGCCCTAGCCCTAGTCCAAACCCTAACTCTAGCCCTAACCCTAGATCTAACCCTAACACTAATTCTAGTCCTAGCCCTAACCCTAACCATAGCCCTAGCCCTAACACTAACACTAGTGCTAGACCTAGCCCTAACCCTAGCCCTATCCCTAACCCTTACCCTAGTGCTAGACCTAGCCCTAGCCCAAACCCCACCCCTAACCCTAGCACTATCCCTAACCCTAACCCTAACACTAAATCTAGTCATAGCCCTAAACCTAACCATAGCCCTAGCCATAACCCTAACCCTAGTCTAGCCCTAGCACTAGCCCTAATCCTAGCCCTAACCCTAGCTCTAACCCTAACCCTAATTTTAGTCCTAGCCCTAACACTAACCATAGCCCTAACCCTAACCCTAAACCTAGAGCTAGCCATGGGCCTAGCCCTAGCCCTAAACCTAACCCTAAACATAGCCCTAGCCCTAGGCCTAACCCTAACCCTAACCCTAACCATAACCCTAGCCATAGCCCTAACCATAATCCAAACCCTAGCCCTAGGTTTAGCCCTAGGAATAAGCCTAACCCTAGTCCTAACCCTAGCCCTAACCCTAGCCCAAGCCTTAACCCAAAACCTAAACGTAGCCCTAACCCTAACCCTAGCCCTAGCCTAACCCTAACCCTAACCGTAACCCTAGCCCTAACCGTAACCCTAACACTTAACTAACCCTAACCCTAAACCTAACCCGAAACCTAGCCCTAACCCTAGCCCTAACCCTAGCCCAAACCCTAACCCTCACCCTAGACCTAACCCTAGCCCTAACCAGAGCCCTAGCTCTAACCCTAAACCTACCCATAGCCCTAACCCTAACCCTAGCCCTAACCCTAGCACTAAACCTCACCCTAGCCCTAATCCTAAACCTAACGCCAGCCCTAGCGCTAGCCATAACCCTAGACCTAACAATACCTCTAGCCTTAACCCTAATTCTAGTCCTAACCCTAACACTAACCATAGCCCTAGCCCTAACCCTAACCCTAGCCCTTGCCCTAAACCTAACACTAGCCCTAGACCTAGCCCTAGCCCTAAACCTAACCCTAGCCCTAACCCTCACCCACACCCTAAACCTAACACTAGCCCTAGCTCTAACCCTAATCCAAACCCTAAACCAGACCCTAACACTAGCCCTAGCCCTAGCCATAGCCCTAACCCTAACACTAACCCTAGACCTCACCCTAGCCCTAACCCTAACCCTAACCCTAACCACAACCAGAGCCCGACCCCTAACCCTAACCCTAGCCCTAGGTTTAGCCCAAGGATTAACACTAACCCTAGCCCTAACACTAACCTTAGCCCTAACCCTAACCCTAACGCTAGCCCTAGCCCTAGCCCTAACCCTAAACCTATCCCTAACCGTAGCCTTAGCCCTGGTCCTAGCCCTAGCCTAACCTTAAGCCGAACCCTAACCCTAGACCTAACCCTAGATCTAACCCTAATCCTATGCCTAGCCCTAGCCCTAACCCTAACCCTAGTGCTACCCCTAGCCCTAGCCAAAACTCTAACCCTAATGCTAGCGCTATCTCTAACCCTAAACATAACCTTAAACCTAACTCTAGTGCTGGCCCTAAACCAATCATAGCCCTAGCCCTAACCCTAACCCTAGTACTAGTCATTGCCCTAGCCCTAGCCCAAAACCTAACACTAGCCTTAACCCTAGATCTAACCCTAACACTAATTCTAGTCCTAGCCCTAACCCTAACCATAGCCCTAGCCCTAACACTAAACCTAGTGCTAGACCTAGCCCTAGGCCTAACAATAACCCTAACCCTAACCCTAACCCTAACCCTAACCCTAACTCTAGTCGTAGAAATAACCCTAACCCTAACCCTAACCCTAACGCTAGTGCTAGCCTTAGCCCTAGCCCTAACCCTAGTGCTAGGCCTAGCCCTAGCAAGAGCCCAAACCCTAACCCTAGCCCTATCCCGAGCCCTAACCCTAACCCAAACCCTAACCCTAACCCTAACCCTAACCCTAACCCTAACCCTAACCCTAACTCTAGTCCTAGACAAAACCCTAACCATAGCCCTAGCCCTAACACTAACCCTAGGGTTAGCCCTAGCCCTAGCCCTAGCCCTAGCACTAAACCTAACCCTAAACCTAGCCCTAGCCCTAGGCCTAACCCCAACCCTAACCGTAATCCTAGCCCTAGCCCTAAACCTAACAAAAACCCTAGCCCTAGATTTAGCCTTAGGACTAACCCTAACCCTAGCCCTAACCCTAACCCTCGCCCTAAACCTAGCCCTAACCCTAACCCTAACCACAACCCTAGCCCTACCCCTAAACCTAACCGTAGCCCTAGGTTTAGCCCAAGTACTAACACTAACCCTAGCCCTAACACTAACCTTAGCCCTAACCCTAACCCTAATGCTAGCCCTAGCCCTAGCCCTAACCCTAAACCTATTACTAACCATAGCCTTAGCCCTAGCACTAGCCTAACCTTAAGCCTGGCCCTAACCCTAGATCTAACCGTAACACTAATTCGAGTCCTAGCCCTAACCCTAACCATAGCACTAGCCCTAACATTAACCTAGTGCTAGACCTAGCGCTAGCCCTAACACTAAACCTAGTGCTAGACCTAGCCCTAGCCCAAACCCTAACCCTAAGCCTAGCGCTATCCCTAACCCTAACCCTAACCATAGCCCTAGCCCTAACCCTAACCCTAGTGCTAGGCCTAGCCCTAGCCCTAATCCTAGCCCTAACCCTAGCACTAACCTAGCTCTAACCCTAACCCTAATTCTAGTTCTAGCCCTAACCCTAACCATAGCCCTAGCCCTAACCCTAATCCAAGTGCTAGCCCTAGCCCTAGCCCTAATCCTAACCCTAAACCTAGCCCTAGCGTAGGCTTAACCCTAACCCTAACCATAACCCTAGCCCTAGCCCTAACCCTAACCGAAACCCTAGTCCTAGGTTTAACCCTAGGAATAACTCTAACCCTAGTCCTAACCCTAGCCCTAACCCTAACCCTAAACCTAAAGCTAGCCCTACCTCAGCCCTAACCCTAGACCTAACCCTAGACCTAACAATAGCTTTAGCCCTAACCCTAATTCTAGTCCTAGCCCTAACCCTAACCATAGCCCTACCCCTAGCCGTAAACCAAACACTAGACCTAACCCTAACCCTAGCCCAAGCCCTGTCCCTAACCCTAATGCTATCCCTAGCCCTAGCAGGAGCCCAAACCCTAACCCTAACCCTAGCCCTGACCCTGACCCTAACCCTAACCCTAACCCTAACTCAAGTCCTAGACATAACCCTAACCATAGCCCTAGCCCTAACCCTAAACTAAAGTGCTAGCCCTAACCCTAGCCCTAACCCTAGTGCTAGCCCTAGCCCTAGCAAGAGCCCAAACCTTATCCCTAGCCCTAGCCCTAAACCTAACCCTAACCCTAACCCTAACCCTAACCCTAACTCAAGTCCTAGACATAACCCTAAGCATAGCCCTAGCCCTAACAGTAACCCTAGGGTTAGCCCTAGCCCTAACCCTAGCCCTAGCCCTAAACCTAACCCTAAACCTAGCCCTAGCCCTAGGCCTAACCCCAACCCTAAACGTAATTCTAGCCATAGCCCTAAACCTTACACAACCCTAGCCCTAGGTTTAGACCTAGGACTAACCCTAACCCTAGCCCTAACCCTAACCCTCGCCCTAACCATAGCCCTAACCCTAACCATCGCCCTAACCCTAATCTTAACGCTAGCCCTAGCCCTAGCCCTAACACTAGCCCTAACCCTAGCTCTGACCCAAAACCTAATTCTATTCCTAGCCCTAACCCTAACCATAGCCCTAGACCTAACCCTAATCATAGTGCTAGCCCTAGCCCTAGCCCTATTCCTAGCCCTAACCCTAACCCTAACCTTAGCCCTAGTCCTAGGCCTCACCCTAACCCTAACATTAACCCTAGCCCTAGCCCTAACCCTAACCCAAACCCTAGCCCTAGGTTTAGCCCTACGACTAACCCTAACCATAACCCTAACACTGACCCTAGCCCTAACCATAACCCTAAAGCTAGCCCTAGCCCTAACCCTAGCCCTAACCCTAGCTCTAACCCTAACCCTAATTCTAGTCCTAGCCCTAAAGCTAACCATAGGACTAAGCCTAGCCCTACCATAACCCTAGCGCTAGCCCTAGCCTAACCTTAAGCCAAACAATAACCCTAGCCATAACCCTAGTTCTAACCCTAACACTAATTCGAGTCCTAGCCCTAACCCTAACCATATCCTAGCCCTAACCCTAACCCTAGTGCTAGCCCTAGCCCTAGCCCGAGCCCAAACCCTTACCCTAACCCTAGCCCTGGGCCTAAACCTAACCATAACCCTAAGGCTAGCCCTAGACCTAACCCTAACCTTAACCCTAACCCTAGACCTAACCCTAAAAATTACCTTAACCCTAAACCTAACACTAGCCCTAGCCCTAGACCTAAACCTAACCCTAACCCAAATCCAAGCCCTAGCACTAACCCTAACCCTAACCCTAACCCTAACCCTAACCCTAACCCTAACACTAGCCCAAGCCCTAACTTTAACCTGAACCCTAGCCACAGCCCTAACCTTAACCATAAACCTACCCTTAACCCTAGGCCTACCCTAACCTTAATCCTAACCCTAACCCAACCCCAACAACAACACCAACCCCAACCCCAGACCTAAACCTGACCCTAGCATGAACCCTAACCCACAGCCTAAACTAACACTAGCCTAGCCGTAACCCTAACCCTAACCTTAACACTAAACGTAGCCCTAGCTCTATGCCTAACCCTTACCCTAACACTAGAACCTAGGCCTAAACCTAAAATTAACCCTAACACTAATCCTAACCCTAACCAGGCCCTAAACATAATCCACACCCTAAACCTAACCCTAACCCTAGCCCTAACACAAAGGCAAACCCTAACCCTAGGTCTAGCCCTAGCCCTAGCCATAACCCTAACCCTAACCCTAACCCTAACCCTAACCCTAACCCTAAACCTATCCATAACCCTAAACCTAACCCTAGCCCTAAGCCTAGCCCTAACACTAACCCTAAACATAATCGTAGACTTAACCCTAACCCTAGCCCTAAACCTAGCCCTAGCCCTAGACCTAAACCTTACCCTAAACCTAGTCCTAACCCTAAAATTAGCCCTTGCCCTAACCCTAAGCCTAAACCTGCCCTAACCCTAGCCCTAGCCCTAACACTAACCCTCTCCCTAATCCTAGCCCGAAGCCTGAGCCACACCCTAAACATAACACTAGCCCAAGCCGTAGCCCTAACCCGAACCCTAAACCTTACCTTAGCCCTAGCCCTAACCCTAACCATAACCCTAGCCCAAGCACTAACCCTAACCCTAGCACTAGCCCTAGCCCTAGCCCTACACCTAGACCTAGCCCTAGCCCTAACCGTAACCCAAACCCTAGCCCAAGTCCAAACCCTAACCCTAACGCTAGCCCTAAGCCTAGTCCTAGCACTAACCATAAACCTAACTGTAGCCCTAACCCAACCCCAGCCCTAACCCTAACCCTAGCCTTGGCCCTAGCCCTAGCCCTAACCCTAACACTAGCCCTTGCCCTAACCCTAAACCTAGTCCTAGCCCTAGCACTAGCCCTAGCCCTAACACTAACCCTAACTCTAGCCCTAACCGTAACCCTAACGCAAACCCTAAACCTAACCCTAGCCCTATTCCTAGCACTAACCCTAACCCTAACTCTAACCACAGCCCTATCCCTAACCCTAGTCCTAGACTAAACCTAACCCTAACCCTAACCCTAGCCCTAACTGTAACCCTAACCCTAATACTATCCCTAGTCCTAGCCTTAACCCTAACACTAACCCTGGCCCTAACCCTAGCCTTATCCTAGCCCCAATCCTAACCCTAAATCTAGCCCTGACCCTAGCCCTTGCCCTAGACGTAACCCTAACCCTAACCCTAGCCCTAACCGTAATAATAACCCTAACCCAAACCCTAGCGCTAGCCCTAACACTATCCTTAACCATAGCCCTAACCCTGAACCGAGACCTATCCTTAACACTAACCCTAAACCTAGCCCTAACCCTAGGCCTAGCCAAAGCCCTATACCTAACCCTAACCCAAGCCCTCGCCCTCGCCCTAGCACTACGCCTAACCTTAAACCTAAGCGTAGCCTTAACCCTAACCAAAACCCTAACCCACTGAAACCCTAGCCCTAGCCCTAACCCTAACCCAAGCCCTAGCCCTAGGTCAAGCCCTAACCCTAACCCTAGCCCTAATCCAACGCCCACACCCTAAACCTAACCCTAGCCGTAGCTCTAACCCTAATCCAAACCCTAAACCAACCCTAGCCCTAGCCTTAATCTTAAGCATAGCCCTAGTCCTAGCCCTAGCCCTAACCCTAACCCTAACCCTAAACATAATCCTAGCCCTAGTCCTAACCGTAACCCTAAACCTAGCCCTAAACGTAGCCCTAACCCTAACCCTAGCACTAATCCTAACCCTAACCATAACGCTAGCCCTAGACCTTGCCAAAGCCCTAGCTCCAACCCTAACCCTAGTCCTAGTCCTAGCCCTAACCTTAACCTTAAACAAACCCTAGCCCTAACCCTAACCCTACCCCTAACCATAACCATAACCATAATGCTAACTCTAACCCTAGCCCTAGCGCTAACTCTAACACTAGCCCTAGCCCTAGACCTGGCCCTAACCCTAACCCACACCCTAAACCTAACCTAGCCCTAGCACTAACCCTAATCCAAACCCTAAACCCAGCCCTAGCCTTAGCCCTAGCCCTAGCCCAAATTCTAGACCTAACACTAACCATAGCCATAGCCCTAACCCTTACCCTGAACCTGGCCATAACCCTGACCCTAGCCCTAGCCCTAACCCTAACACTAACCATAGCACAAGAGCTAACCCTAACCAGAACCCTAGCCCCAGCCCTAACCCTAACCCTAACCCTAAACCTAACCCTAACCATAGACCTAGACCTAGCCCTACATTAACCCTAACCCTAAACCAACCCCAACAACAATACCAACCCCAACCCCAACCCTAACCCTGACCTTAGCATGAAACCTAACTGACATCCTAAACTAACACTAGCCCAGCCGTAACCCTAACCCGAAACCTAACCCTAACCCTAGCCCTAACCCTAACCCTAACCCTAACATTAACCGTAGCCCTATCCCTATCCCTAACCCTTACCCTAACACTAGCCCTAGGCCTAAACCTAACCCTAACCCTAATCCTAACCCTAACCCTGGCCATACACTAACCTAACCCTAAACCTAACCCTAGCCCTAGCCCTAACCCAAAGCCAAACGCTAACCTTAACCCTAACATTAACCCTGACCCTATCCCTAGCCCTAACCCTAACCCTAGCCCTAGACCTAGCACTAGCCCTAGCCCTAAACCTAACCCTAACCCTAACCCTAGCCCTAGCCCTAATCCTAATCCTAACCCTAGCCCGAAGCCTAGCCCTAGCACTAACCTTAAACCTAACCGTAGCCCTAACCTAACCCCAGCACTAACTCTAACCCTAACCCTAACCCTAGAATTAGCCCTAGCCCTAGCCCTAACCCTAACACTAGCCCTTGCCCTAACCCAAAGCCTAGTACTAGCCGTAGAACTAGCCCTAGCACTAACATTAACCCTAACACTAGCCCTAGCCGTAAACCTAACCCGAACCCTAAACCTAAACCTAGCCCTAGCCCTAACCGTAACCATAACTCTAACCGTAGACCTAACCCTAAGCCTAGTCCTAGACTAAACCTAACCCTAACCCTAAACCTAGCCCTGACCCTAAAACTATCCCTAGCCCAAGCCCTAACCCTAACACTAACTGTGGCCCTAACCCTAACCTTAGCCTTATCACTAATCCTAACCCTAAATCTAGCCCTGACCCTAGCACTAGCCCTAGCCATAACCCTAACACTAACCCTAGCCCTAACCATAACCCTAGACCTAAACCTAACCCTAGCCCTAGCCCTAACTCTAACCATAACCATAGCCCTAAACATAACACTAGACCTATACCTAACACTAACACTAAACCTAGACCAAATCCTAGCCCTAGCCAAAACTCTAAACCTAACCATAACCCTAGCCCTCCCCCTAAACCTAGCCCTAGCCCTACACCTAACCTTAAACCTAACGGTAGCCCTAACCCTAACCGTAACCCTAACACTCTCTAGCCCTAGCCCTAGCCTTAGCCCTAGCCCTAACCCTAACCAAGCCCTAGCCCTAACCCCAGCCTAACCCTAACCCAAACCTAACCCTAGCCCTTACCCTAGCCGTAGTTCTAACCCTAATCCAGACCCTAAACCAAGCCCTAGTTCTAGCCCTAACCTTAAACCTAACCCTAGACCTAGCCCTAGCCCTAACCCTAACCCTAAACATAACATTAGCCCTCATCCAAACACTAACCTTAACCCTAGCCCTAACCCTAAATGTAACCGTAACCCAAACCCTATACCTAAATCTAACCCTAAACCTAGCCCTAGCCCTAGCCCTAGCCGTAGCCCTAGCCCTAACCATAACCCTAGCCCTAGACCTAGGCCTAGACCTAGGACTAACCCAAACCCTAATCCTAACCCTAGCAAAAACAACTAACACTAGCACTAACCTTAACCCTAACCCTAACGCTAGCCCTAGCCCTAACCCTAGCACAAACCCTAACCCTAGTCCTAGCCCTAACCTTAATCTTAACCTTAAACCTAACCCTAGCCCTAACCCTAACCGTAATGATAACCCTAACCCTAACTCTAGCCCTAACCCTAACCCTAACCCTAACACTAGCCCTAGCCCTAGACCTGGCCCTAACCCTAAACCACACCCTAAACATAAACCTAGCCCTAGCTCTAACCCTAATCCAAACCCTACAACCCAGCCCTAGCCCTAGCCCTAGCCCTTGCCCTAACCCTAACGCTAAACATATCCCTAGCCCTAGCCCTAACCCTAACCCTAACCATAACATTAGCCCTAGCCCTAAACCTAACCCTATTCATAGCCCTAACACTAACCCTAACCCTGGCCCTAGCCATAAACCTAGACCTAGTCCTAGCCCTAAGCCTAACCATAGCCCAAGCCCTTACCTTAACCCTAGTGTTAGCCCTTGCCCTAAACCTAGCCCAAACCCTAATCCTAACCCTAGCCCTAGCCCTAAACCTAACCCTAACCCTAACGCTAGCCCTAGCCCTAAACCTAACCTTAACCCTTTCCCTAGCCCTAACCCTAAACTTTACCTTAACGCTAACCCTAACACTAGCCCTAGCCCTAGATCTAACCCTCACCCTAAACCTTACCCTCACCCTAGCCATAAACCTAACCCTAATCCTAACTCTAGCCCTAACCATAGCACAAGCCCTAATCCTAACCCTAACCCCAGCCCCAACTCTAACCCTAACCCTAACCCTAACAATAGCCCTAGCCCTAACCTTAACCCTAACCCTAACCCCAACCCCAACAACAACAATCCCAACCCCAACCCAAACCCTAACCCTGACCCAAGCCAGAACCCTAACCCACACCCTAAAGCTAACACTAGCCCTAGCTGGAACTCTAACCCAAACACTAAACCTAAATCTAGACTTAGCCCCAGCCCTAACCCTGACCCTAAAAGTAACCGTAGTCTAGCCTTAACCCTAGCCCTAGCCTAACCCTAAACCTAAACTTAACCCTAGTCCTAACCGTAACCCTAACCCTAACAATAACCCGGGCCGTAGCCCTAACCCTAACCAAACCCTAGCCCTAAACCTAGCCCTAACCCTAGATCTAACCCTAACCCTAACCCTAACCCTAACCCCAGCCCCAACCCTAGCATTAGACCTAGTCTAAACCATAATCCTAACACTACCCCTAACTGTAACCTAACCCTAACCCTAACCCTAGCACTAGCCTTAACCCTAACCCGAACCATAGCCGTAAACCTTGCCCTAGCCCTAGCACTAAACTTAACCCTAACCCTAGCCCTAGCCCTAGCCCTAAACCTAACCCTAGCCCTAGCTCTAACCCTAGCCCTAACCCTAAACCTAACCCTAGAACTAGCCCTAGCCCTATCCCTAACCCTAACCCTAACCCTAACCCTAACCCTAACCCTAGCCCTAGCCCTAGCCCTAGCCCTAGACATAACCCTAACACTAAAACTAGCCCTAGGGCTAAACCTAACCCTAATCATAATCCTAACCCTAACCCTGGCCCGAAACCTAACCCACACCCTAAACCTAACCCTAGCCAAACCCTAACCCTAGCACTAGCCCTAGCCTAGCCCTAGCCATAACACTAACACTAGTGCTAGCCTTAGTACTAACCCTAGCCCAAGCCCTAACGCTAACCCTAGTGGTAGCCCTAGCCGTAACCCTAGCCCAAACCCTAACCCTCAGCCTAGCCCTAACCCTAACCCTAACCCTAACCTTAATGCTAGCCCTAGCCCTAACCCTAACCTTAACCCTAACCCTAGCCCTAACCCTAAACCTTACCTTAACCCTAACCCTAACACTAGCCCTAGCCCTAGACCTAAACCTGACCCTAACCCTTACCCTAACCCTAGGCATAAACCTAAACCTAAACCTAACACTAGCACAAGTCCTAACCCTAGCCCCAACCCTAACTCTAGCACAAACCCTAACCCTAACCCTCTCAATAGCCCTAGCCCTAACCTTAACCCTAACCCTAACCCCAATCCCAACAACAACCCCAACACCAACCCCACCCTAACCCTGACGCAAGCCTAAACCCTATCCCACACCATGAACCTAACACTGGCCCTAGCCTCAACTCTAACCCGAACCCTAACTGTAAATCCAGACTTAGCCCTAGCCCTAATCCTAACCCTAAAACTAACCGTAGCCCTAGCCTTAACCCTAGCCCTAGCCTAACACTAACCCTAACACTAACCCTAGCCCTAGCGTTAACCGTAACCTGAACCCTAGCACTAAACCTAGCCTTAACCCTAGCTCTAACCCTAACCCTAACCCCAGCCCTAACACTAGCCCTAGCCCTAGCCCTAACCCTAATCCTAACACTAGCCCTAACCATAAATTTAACCCTAACCCTAGCCCTAGCTCTAACCCTAACCCGAACCATAGCCGTAACCTGAGCCCTAGAACTACCCCTAAACCAAACCCTAGCAATAGCTCTAAACCTAGCCCTAACCCTAACCCAAACCTAGCCCTAACCCTAGCCATAAACCCTAACCCTAATCATAACCCTATCCCTAGCCCTAACCCTAAACCTATCCATAACCCTAACCCTAACGCTACCCCTAGCCTTAGCCCTAGCCCTAACTTTAACCCTAACCCTAACCCAACCCCAACAACATCCCCAAACCCTAGCCCTAGCCCAAACCCTAACCGTAACACTAGCCCTAAGCCTAGCCCTAGCACTAAACATAAACCTGACTGTAGCCCTAACCTAACCCCAGCCCTAACCCTAACCCTAACCCTTACCCTAGCCTTGGCCCTAGCCCTAGCCCTAACCCTAAAACTAGCCCTTGCCCTAACTCTAAACCTAGACCTAGCCCTAGCACTAGCCCTAGCCCTAACACTAACCCTAACTCTAGCCCTAGCCGTAACCCTAACGCAAACCTAACCCTGGCCATACCCTAACCTAACCCTAAACCTAACCCTAACCCTAACCCTAACCCTAACCCTAGCCCTAGCCCTAACCCAAAGCCAAACCCTAACCCTAACCCCAGCCCTAACCCTAGCCCTAGCCCTAGCCCTAACCCTAATCCTAACACTACCCCTAACCATAAATTTAACCCTAACCCTAACCCTAGCCCTAGCCCTAACCCTAACCCGAACCATAGCTGTAACCTGAGCCCTAGACCTACCCCGAAACCTAACCCGAAACCTAGCCCTAGCACTAGCCCTAAACCTAACCCTAGCCCTAGGTCTAAACCTAGCCCTAACCCTAACCCAAACCTAGCCCTAGCCCTAGCCATAAATCCTAACCCTAATCTTAACCCTAGCCCTAGCCCTAAACCTAACCCTATCCATAACCCTAAACCTAACGCTAGCCCTAGCCTTAGCCCTAGCCCTAACTTTAACCCTAACCCTAACCCAATCACAACAACAACACCAATCCCAACCCCAACCCTAACCCTGACCCTAGCATGAACCCTAACCCAAACCCTAAACTAACACTAGCCCAGCCGTAACCCTAACCCGAACCGTAACCCTAACCCTAGCACTACCCGTAGCCCTAACCATAACCCTAGCCCTAACCCTAACCCTAAACATAGTCCTAGCCATAACCCTAACCTTAAACCTAACCCTAGCCCTAACTAACCGTAACCGTAACCCCAACCCTAACTCTAGCCCTAGCCCTAGCACTAACCCTAACACTAGCCCTAGCCATAAAACTGACCCTAACCCTAACCCACACCCTAAACCTAACCCTAGTCCTAGCCCTAAACCTAACACTAGTCCTAGCCCTAACCCTAATCCTAGCCCTAGTCCTTAACCTAACACTAGTCCTAGCCCTATCCCTAACCTAAACCCTAACCCTAATCCTAGCCCTAGTCCTTAACCTAACACTAGTCCTAGCCATAACCCTAACGCTATCCCTAAGCATAAGACTAACCCTAACCCCAACCCCAACAACTACCCCAACACCAACCCTAACCCTAACGCTGACCCAAGCCTGAACCCTACCCACACCCTAAACGTAACACTAGCCCTAGCCATAACTCTAAGCCGAACCCGAACCCTAAATCTAGACTTAGCCCTATCCCTAACCCTAACCCTAACAGGAACCCTAACCATAACCCTAGCCCTAGCCCTAGCCCTAAGCCGAACCCTAACCGTAACCCTAATCCTAACATTAGCCCTAGCCCTAAAACTAACCCTAACTTTAGGCCTAGCCCTAGCCCTAGCCATAACTCTAACCCTAAACCTAACACTAGCCCAAACCCTAACCCTAACCCTAACCCTAGCACTACCCCTAATGCTAACCCTAGACCTATGCCTAGCCATAAATCTAACCCTAACCCCAACCAAAACCCGAACCCTAAACATAGCCATAGCCCTAGCCATAACCCTAACCCTAACCCTAGACCTAACACTAGCCCTAAACCTAATCCTAACACTAGCCCTAGACCTAACCCTAAACCTAGTTCTCGCCCTAGGCCTTGCCCTAGCCGTAGCCCTAATCCCTAAACCTAAACCTATCCCTAACCCTAAACCCAACCCTAGCCCACACACTAAAACTAACACTAGACGTGGCCCTAACCCTAAAGGGAACCCTAACCATAACCCTAGCCATAGCCCTAGACCTAAACCTAACCCTAAACAGAGCCCTAACCCTAACCGTAGCACTAGCCCTAGCCATAGCCATAGCCTAACCGTAACATTAACCCTAGCCCTAGGAGTAACCCTAACCCTAACCCTAACCCCAGCACTACCCCTAACGCTACCCTAGACCTATCCCTATCCCTAACCCTAACCCTAACCCCAAGCCCAACCACAACGCCAACCCTAACCATAGCCCTAGCCCTAGCCCTAACGCTAAACCTAACCCTAGACCTAACACTAGCCCTAAACCTAACACAAACACTAGCCCTAGCCATAAACCAAAACCTAGTCC
Source organism: Sylvilagus bachmani (assembly GCA_015711505.1). Classification (NCBI taxonomy): domain Eukaryota; kingdom Metazoa; phylum Chordata; class Mammalia; order Lagomorpha; family Leporidae; genus Sylvilagus; species Sylvilagus bachmani. The sequence goes on from CM027399.1 coordinate 48,693,569, forward strand.
TCGCCTTAGGCCTAGCACTACCCGTAGCCCTAACCCTGACCATAACCTAACCCTAACCCTAAATTCAACCCTATTCCATACGCCTAACCTGACACTAGCCCTAGCCCTAACACTAACCCTAACAGTAACCCTAACCGTTACTCTAACACTAGTCCTAGCCCTAGCCCTAACCCTAAACTTAACCCTAACCCTAAACCTAACCTTAGCCCTAGCCCTACCCTAGCCCTAGCCTAGCCATAACTCTAACCCTAGCCCTAAGAGTAACCCTAACCCTAACCGTAACCATAACACTAACCCTAATCCTAACCCTAAACTTAGGTCTAGCCCTAACACTAACCCTAACCCTCGCCCTAGCCCTAGCCCTAACCATAACACTAACCCTAGCCCCAACCCTATCCCTAGACCTAGCTTGAACCCTAACCCTAACCCTAGCAATAACCGTAACTCTAACCTTAAACCAAACCCTAGCCCTAGCCCTAACCCTAAACCTATACATAGCCCTAGCTCTAACCCTAAACTGAACCCTAACCCGAACCCTAACCGTAACTATAGCGCTGGTCCTAGACCTAGCCCTAAAGGTAACCATAACCCTAACCCTTGCTCAAACCGTAACCCTAACCCTAACCCTAACTCTACCCCTAGGACTAGCCCTAAACCTAAACATAACCCTAGCCCAGGCCTAGAACTAAACCTAACACTAACCCTAGCCCTAGCCCTAACCCTAACCCTAAACCTAACCCTAGCCATAGCCCTAGCCTTAGCCCTAACCCTAACCTAACCATAACCCTAACCCTAGTCCTAGCACTAGCCTAACACTAAACCTAACCCTAGTCCTAGCCCTAACCCTAACCCTAACCCTAACCCTAGCCCTAACCCTAACCCCAGTCCTAACCCTAAACCTAACCCTAGCCCTAGCCCTCGCCCTAGCCCTAAACTTAACCATAGCCCTAGCACTAACCCTAAACCTAAAACTAACCCTAGTCCTAACCCTAACCCTAATGCTAAACCTAGACCTAGCCCTAGCCATAACCACAACCCTTACCCTAGCCCTAAGCATAAGCCAGACCCTAACCCAAGCCCTAAACTTAACACAGCCCTAGTCCTAGCCGTAAACCTATCCCCAAACCTAACCCTAACCCTTGCCTTAGGTCTAACCATAACCCTAACCCTAACACTAGCCCGAACCCTAACCCACACCCTAAACCTAATATTAGTCTAGCCCTAACCCTAACCCTTACCGGAACCCTAACCATAACCACAGCCCTAGACCTAGCCCTAACCATAACCATAACCCTAACTGTAGCCCTAGCCCTAGCCCTAGCCCAGCACTAACCCCAACTCTAAACCTAGCCCTAACAGTAACCCAAAACCTAACCCTAAACCTAAAATTAGCTCTAGCCCTAACACTAACCATAAGCATAACTCTAGCCCTAACCATACCCTTAGCCCTGACCCTAACCCTAACCCTAGCCCTAATAATAACCCAAACCCTAACCCTAACCCTAACCTTAACCCTAAACCTAACCCTAGCCATGTCCGTAACCCTACCCCTACCCCTAACCCACCTTAAACCTAACCCTAGCCCTAGCCATAACCCTAACACTAACTCTAAACTTAACACTAGCCCTAGTCCTAGACCTAACACTAAACCTAACCCTAACCATAACCCTAACCCTAATCCAAGCATTAGGCCTAAACCTAACCCCAACCCAAAACCTAAACCTAACCCTAGCCCTGGACCTTAAACTAACCCTAACCCTAAACCTAACCTTAGCTCTAGCCCTAGGCCTAGCCCTAGCCCTAACCATAACCATAACCCTAACCCTAAACCTAACCCTAACTCTAGCCCTAGCCTTAACCCTAACTCTAAACCTAACCCTAACCCTAGCCCTAACTCTTATCCTAACCCTAACCCTAACTCTAGCACTAGCCCTAATGCTAACCGTAGACCTAGTCCTAGCCCTAACCCTAACCCTAACCCCAAACGCAATGACAACCCTGGCCCTAAACCTAAACCTAATGCTAACCCTAACCCTAGCCCTAGCCCTAGACCTAGTCCTAACCCTAGCCCGAACCCTAACACTAGCCCTAAATATAACACTAGCCCTAGCTCTAACCCTAAACCGAAAACTAACCCTAACCCTAGCGCTAGCCCTAGCCCTAGCCCTTATGGTAACCCTAACCGTAACCCTAGCCCGAGCCCTAACCCTGAATCTAACACTAACCCTAGCCCTAAACCTAACCCTAACACTAGCCATAGCCCTATCCCTAAACCTAAACCTAAACCTAGCCTTAACCCTAACCATAATGATAACCCTAGACCTAGCTGTAGCCATAACCCTAGCCCTAGGCCTAGACCTAGGCCTAACCCTAACCCTAACCCTAGCCCTAGCCCTAACCCAAAAATTAACCCAAGCCCTAAACCTAACCCTATCCCTTGTCCTAGCCCTAACCCTAACCCCAACCCTAACCCTAACCCTAGCCCTAGGCATTATCCTGTCCCTAACCCTAACCCTAGCCAAAACCCTAACCCACACCTAAACTTAACCTAGCCCTAGCTCTAACCCTAACCTGAATCCTAACCCTAGCCCTAGCCCTAGCCCTAGCGCTAACCTGAACCCTAAACCTAAACCTAAACCTAGCCATGGCCCTAAAACTAACCCTAACCTTAAACCTAAACCTAGCTCTAGCCCTAAAATTAAACCTAACTCCAGCCCTAGCCCTAGCCCTAGCCATAACCATAACCATAATCCTAACCCTAGCCCTAACCCTAAACCTAACCCCAAGCCTAACCCTAAACCTAGCCCTAGCCCTATCCCTAACTCTAAACATAATCCTAAACCTAACCCTAGCCCTAGCTCTAGACCTAGCCTTAACGTAACACTAACCCTAGCCCTAATGATAACACTAAACCTAAACCTAGACCTAGCCCTAGACATAACCCTAGACATAGCCCTAGACCTAGCCCTAAAACTAACCCTAACCCTAACCCTAAACCTAGCCCTAGCCCTTGCCCTAGACCTAGCCCTAACCCTAACCATAAAACTAGCCCTAACACTAACCCTAACCCTAATCCTAGACCAATCCTTAACCCTAGCCCTAGCCCTAACCCTAACCCCAAACCTAAACCTAAACCTAAACCTAACCCTGGCCCTGGCCCTAAAACTAACCCAAACCTTAAAACTAAACCTAGCGCTAGCCCTAAAACTAACCCTAACACTAGCCCTAGCCCTAACCCTGGCCCTAGACATAACCCAAACCCTAACCCTAACCCTAGCCCTAGCCCTAACCCTAACCCTAAACCTAGCCCTAGCCCTAGACCAGGACCTAGACCTAGCACTAACACTAAACGTAAACCTAGCCCTAACACTAACCCTAAACGTAACCCTAGACCAATCCTTAACCCTAGCCCTAGCCCTAGCCCAAACCATAACTCTAACCCTAGCCCTAGCCCTAACCCTAACACCAACCCTAAACCTAAACCTAAACCTAGACCTGGCCCTAAAACTAACCCTAACCCTAAATCTAAACCAAGCCCTAGCCCTAAACCTAACCCTAACACTAGCCCTAGCCCTAGCCATAACCATAACCATAATCCTATCCCTAGTCCTAGCCCTAACACTAAACCTAAACCTAACCATAAACCTAGCCCTAGCCATAGCCCTAGCCCAAACACTAAACATATTCCTAAACCTAACCCTAACCCTAGACCTAGCACTAGCCCTAACCCTAACCCTAACCCTAGCCGTAGCCCTATCCCTAAACCTAAACCTAAACCTAGCCCTAACCCTAACCCTAATGATAACCATAGATATAGATCTAGCATTAACCCTAGCCCTAGGCCTATAACTAGGCCTAACCTTAACCATAACCCTAGCCCTAACCCTAAACTAAAAATTAACCCAAGCCCTAAACCTAACCCTATCCCTAGTCCTAGCCCTAACCCTAACCCCAACCCTAACACTAACCCTAGCCCTAGGTCTTATCCTGTCACTAACCCTAACCCTAGCCTGAACCCTAACCCACACCTAAACCTAAACCTAGCCCTAGCGCTAAGCCTAACCTTAACCCTAACCCTAGCCATAGCCATAGCCTAGCGCTAACCCGAAACCTAAACCTAAACATAACCTAGCCCTGGCCCCAAAACTAACCCTAACCCTAAACCTAAACCTAGCCCTAGCCCTAAAACTAACCATAACTCTAGCCCTAGCCCTAGCCCTAACCCTAACCATAACCATAACCATAACCATAACCCTAGAACTAGAACTAACCCTAACCCTAAACCTAAACCTAAATCTAGCCCTAGCCCTATCCCTAACCCTAAACATAATCCTAAACCTAAACCTAGCCCTAGCCCTAGACCTAGCCATAAACTTAACACTAACCCTAGCCCTAACGCTAACACTAAACCTAAACCTAGACCTAGCCCTAGACAAAACCCTAGACCTAGCCTTAGACCTAGCCCAAACCTAACCCTACCCCTAACCCTAACCCTAGCCCGAACCCTAACCCTAGCCCTAAACCTAGCACTAGACCTAGCTCTAACCCTAAACCGGAAACTAACCCTAAACCTAACCGTAACCCTAGCGCTAGCCCTAGCCCTAGCACTTAGGACAACCACAACCGCAAAACTAGCCCTAGCCCTAACCCTAAATATAACCCTAACCCTATCCCTAACCCTAGCCCTAAAACTAACCCTAGCCCTAGCCCTAGCCATAACCCTAACCTTAACCTAACCTAGGCCTAGCCCTAGCCCTAACCCTAACCCTAGCCCGAACCCTAAACCTAACCCTATCCCTATCCCTAGCCCTATCCTAACCCTATCCCTAGCCCTAGCTCTAACCCTAACCCTAACCCGAACACTAGCCCTGGCCGTAACCCTAACCCTAACCCTAACCCTAACCCTAACCCTAACCCTAAACCTAACCCTAGCCCTAACCCTAGCCCTAAACCTAACCCTAGCCCTAACCCTAGCCATAACCCTAACCTTAACCTAACCTAGGCCTAGCCCTAGCCCTAACCCTCACCATAGCCCTAACCCTAAACCTGACCCTATCCCTAGCCCTAGCCCTATCCTAACCCTAACCCTAGCCCTAGCCCAAACCCTAAACCTAACCCTAACCCAAGGCCTAGCCCTAGCCCTAGCCCTAACCCTAACCCTAGTCCTAACCCTAACCCTAGCCCTAACCCTAACCCAAATCCTGATCCTAACCCTAGCACTAGCCATAACTCTAACCCAAACCCTAACCTAACCCTAACCAAAGCCCTAGACCTAGACCTAACCCTAGCCCGAACCCAAACACTAGCCCTAAACGTAACACTAGCCCTAGCTCTAACCCTGAACCAAAAGCAAACCCTAACCCTAACCATAACCCTAGCGCTAGCCCTAGCCCTAGCCCTTAAGTTAACCCTAACCGTAACCCTAGCCCTAACCTTAACCCTAAATCTAACCCTAACCCTAGCCCTAACACTAGCCCTAAACCTAACCCTAACCCTGGACCTAGCCCTAGCCCTAACCCTAACCCTAACAATAGCCGTAGCCCTATCACTAACCCTAAACCAAAACCTAGCCCTAACACTAACCCAAATGATAACCCTAGACCTAGCTGTAGCCATAACCCTAGCCCTAGGCCTAGACATAGGCCTAACCCTAACCCTAACCCTAGCCCTAGCCCTAACCCAAAAATTAACCAAAGACCTAAACCTAAAACTATCCTAGTCCTAGCCCGAACCCTAACCCACACCTAAACCTAAACCTATCCCTAGCCCTAACCCAAAAATTAACCTAAGCCCTAAACCTAACCCTATCCCTCGTCCTAGCCCTAACCCTAACCCCAACCCTAAACTAACCCTAGCCCTAGGCCTTATCCTGTCACTAACCCTAACACTAGCCCGAACCCTAACCCACACCTAAACCTAAACCTAGCCCTAGCCCTAACCCTAACATGAACCCTAAACCTAGCCCTAGCCCTAGCACTAGCCCTAACCCAAACCCTAAACCTAAACATAGCCCTAGCCCTAAACTAACCCTAACTCCAGCCCTAGCCCTAGCCCTAGCCCTATCCCTAACCATAACCCTAACCGTAACCCTAACCCTAGCCCTAGCCCTAACCCTAAACATAATCCTAAACCTAACCCTAGCCCTAGCCCTAGACCTAGCCATAAACTTAACACTAACCATAGCCGTAATGCTAACACTAAACCTAAACCTAGCACTAACCCTAGACAAAGCCCTAGACATAGCCCTAGCCCAAGCCCTAACTCTAACCCTTAACTCAAGACCGAACCCTAACACACACCCTAAATCTAACACTAGCCCTAGCTCTAACCCTAAACCGAAAACTGACCCTAACCCTAACCGTAACTCTAGCGCTAGCCCTAGCCCTAGCCCTTAAGGTAACCCTAACCGTAACCCTAGCCCTAGCCCTAACCCTGAATCTAACACTAACGCTAGCCCTAACCCTAACCATAAACTTAAACCTAACCCTAGACCTAGCCCTAGCCCTAACCCTAACCCTAACACTAGCCATAGGCCTACCCCTAACCCTAAAACTAAACCTAACCCTAGCCCTGGCCCTAAAACTAACCCTAACCCTAAACCTAAACCTAGCCCTAGCCCTAAAACTAACCCTAACTCCAGCCCTAGCCCTAGCCCAAGCCCTAGCCCTAGCCATAACAATAACCCGAACCCTAGCCCTAGCCCTAACCCTAACCCTAAACCTAAACCTAACCCTAAACCTAGCCCTAGCCCTAGCCCTAACCCTAAACATAATCCTAAAGCTAACCCTAGCCCTAGCCTTAGTTCTAGCCATAAACTTAACACTAACCTAGCCCTAACCCTAGACATAGCCCTATCCCAAGCCCTAACCCTAACCCTTAACTCAAGACCGAACCCTAACACACACCCTAAATCTAACACTAGCCCTAGCTCTAACCCTAAACCGAACCCAGAACCTAACACTAACCATAACCCTAGTGCTAGCCCTAGCCCTAGCCCTAACGGTAACCCTAACCGTAACCCTAGCCCTAGCCCTAACACTAAACCTAAACCTAGCCCTAGGCCTAGCCCAAGCCTAACCCTAAACCTAGCCCTAACCCTAACCCAAATCTAACCCTAGACTTAACCCTAACCCTAGTCCTAGCCCTAGGCCTAAACCTAACCCTAACCCTATACCTAGACAAAGGCCTAGCCCTAACCCTAATCCTCACTCGAGCCCGAAGCCTAACGCACACCCTAAACCTAACACTAGCCCTAGCTCTAACCATAAACCGAACCCTATCCCTAGCACTAATATTAAACCTAACCTTAGCCCTAGCCCTAAACCTAACCCTAACCCTAGCCGTAGCCCTAACCCTAATCCTAACCCTAACCCTAGCCCTAACCCTAGCCCTAACACTAACCCTAGCCCTAGCCCTAGCCCTAACCCTAAATCTAAACCTAACCTAGGCCTAACCCTAGCCCTAACCCTAAGCATAACCCTAACCCTAACCGTAACCCTAACCCAAGCCCTAACCATAACCCTAGACCTAACCCTAGTCCTAACCCTAACCCCAACCATAACCCTAACCCTAGACCTAGGCCTAGCCCTAACTAACCCTAACCACAGCACGAACCCTAACCCACACCTTAAATATAACACTAGCCCTATCTCGAACCCTGAAACAAACCATAACCCTAAACCTAGCCCTAACCATAGCCCTAGCCCTAGCCCTAGCTCTAACCCTAACCCTAACCCTAATCCTAGTCCTAGGCCTAGCCCTAACACTAACCCTTAACTCAAGACCAAACCCTAACCCACACCCTAAACCTAGCACTAGCCCTAGCTCTAACCCTAAACTGAACCCTAACAGTAACCATAAACGTTACCCTAGCAATAGCCCTAGCCCTAGCCCTAACGGTAACCCTAACACTAACCCTAGCCCTAGCCCTAGCCCTAGCCCTAGCCCTAAACCTAAGCCTAACCCTAACCCTAGCCCTAACAGTAGCCCAAAATCTAACCCTAACCCGAGCCCTAGCCCTAACCCTAAACTTAAACCTAAACTCCCTAGTCTAGCCCTAAACCTAACCCTAAACCTAAGCCTAGCCCTAACCCTAACCTAATGCTAACCCTAGCCCTAGCCCTAGCCCTAGCCCTAACCCTAACCCTAGGAAAATCCCTAACGTTAACCCTAGCCCTAGCCCTAGCGCTAACCTAACCCTAACCCCAACCCCAACGACAACCCCAACCCTAACCCTAACCCTAGCCCTAGCCCTCAACCTAAACCTAATCCTTACCATAACCCTAGCACTAGTCCTAAACTAGCCCTAACCCTAACCGCAAACCTAGCCCTCACATTAACCCTAAACCTAACCGTAGACCAGCCCTAGAAATAAACCTAGACATAGCCCTGCCCTAGCCCTAACACTAAACCTAACCCTAGCCATAGCCCTAGCCCTAGCTCTGGACCTAGCCATAATCCTAAGCCTAACCCTAAACCTAGACCTAAACCTAACACTAGCCCTAGCACTATCCCTATTCCTAACCCTAACTCTAAACATAGCCCTTGGCCTAGCCCTAACCCTAGACTTTGCCTTCGCCCTAGACCTAACCCTAACCCTAACCCTAGCCCTAGCCAAGCCCTAACCCTAAACGTACCCCTAGCCCTAGCGCTATCACTAACCCTTACCCTAACACTAGCCCTAGGCCTAAACCTAACCCTAAAACTAACCCTAAACCTAATCCTGGCCCTAAACCTAACCCACAACCTAAATATAACCCTAGGCCTAGCCCTAACCCTAAGCCAAACCCTAACCCTAGCACTAGCCCTAGCCCTAGCCCTAGCAATAACCCTAACCCTAAACCTAAACCTAACCCTAACCATAACCCTAACCCTAGCCCTGGCCATCATCCTAAACCTAGCCCTAGCCCTAGCCCTAGCACTAACACTAACCCTAAACCTGACCCTAGACCTAGACCTAACCATAACCCAAATCCTAATCCTAGCCATAGCCCTAGCCCAAGTCATAACCCTAACACTAACCCTAACCCTAATCCTAACCCTAGCCCTAAACCTAACCCTAATTGTAGCCCTAGCATTAGCCCTAACCCTAAACATAACCATAACCCTAACCCTAGCACTAGCCCTAACGCTAACCCTAAACCTAGCCCTAGCCCTGGCCCTAAAATTAACCCTTACCCCAACCCAACACACAACCCCAACCCTAACCCTAGACATAGCCCTAGCCCTAGACCAAACCCTAACGCTAGCACTAACCATAGCCCTAACCCTAACCCTAACCCTATCCCTAGCCCTAGGCCTAGTCCTAGACCTAGCCCTAACCATAACCCAAACTCTAACCCTAGCCCTACCACTTGCCCTAGCCCTAAACCTAGCCCTAACCCCAACCCCATCCATAGCCCTAACATTACCCCTAGCCCTAGCCCTAGAACTAACCCTAACAATAACCATAGCCCTAGCCCTAGCCATAGCCCTAGCCGTAACACTAACCCTAATCCTAGCCCTAACCCTAACCCACAACCTAAACCTAACCCTAACCCTAGCTCTAACCCTAATCCAAACCCTACACCAAGTCCTAGCCCTAGACCTAGCCGTAACACTAAACCTAGCCCTAGTCCTAGCCCTAACCATAACCCTAACTCTAACCCTAGCCCTTGCCCTAAACCTAACAATAATCCTAGCCCTAAACCTAAACCAAGCCCAAGCCCTAAACCTAACCCTAGCTTTAGACCAAACCCAAACCCAAACCCGAACCCTAGCCCTAGCCCTAACCATAACCCAAACCCTAACCCTAACACTAGCCCTAGCCCTAAACCTAACCGTAACACTAGTCCTATTCCTAAACCTAGCCATAGCCCTAACCCTTACCCTAAACCTAGCCCTAACCCTAAGCCTAGACCTAGCACTAACCCTAACCCTAGTCCTAGCCCTAGCCCTAGCCCTATTCCTAATACTAACCCTAAGCCTAACCCTAACCCGAACGATAACCCTCACCCTAAAGCTAACACTAGCCCTAGCCGTAACCATAACCCGAACCCTAACCCTAACCCTAGCCCTAGTGCTAGCACTAAAACTAACCCTAACACTAACCTTAGCCCTAGCCTTAGCACTAGCATAACCTTAAGCTGAACCCTAATCTAGTACTAACCATAAACCTAACCCTAAAACTAATCCTAGCCCTAGCCCTAGCCCTAACCCTAACCCTAACCCTAACCCTAACCCTAGCTCTAGCCCTAGCCCTAACCCTAACCCTAACGCTAACCCTAGCCCTAACCATAAATTTTACCTTAACCCTAACCCTAACACTAGCCCTAGCCCTAGACAAAATCCTAACCCTAAACCTAACCCTAACCCTAGCGGTAGCCCTAAACCTAAACCTAACCCTCACCCTAACCCTAACCCTAAACTTAACCCTAGCCCAAGCCCTAGCCCTAACACTAACCCCAGCCCTAACCCTAACCCTAACCCTAACCCTAACCCTAACCCTAACCCTAGAACTAGCCGTAAACATAACCCTAACCCTAAACCCCAACCCCAACAACAACCCCAACAAAAACCCCAACCCTAAAACTGACCCTAGCCTGAACCCTAACCCACACCCTAAATCTAACACTAGCCCTAGCCGTAAATCTAACCCGAAACCTAACCCTAAACCTAGCCTTAGCTCTAGCCCTAAACCTTACCCTAAACCTAGCCCTAGCCCTAGCCCTAACCCTAACCGTAACCATAACACTAACCCTATACTAAGCCTAACATTAACCTAACCAGAAAAATAGCCCTAATCCTATCGCTAACCCTAGCCCTAACCCTAACCCTAACACTAGTCCTAACACTAACACTAACCCTAACCTTATCCCTAACCCTAACACTAACCCTAACCATAGCCCTAACCCTAACTCTAACACTGGCCCTACCCCTAAACCTAACCCTAACCCTAGCCCTAACCCTAGCCCTAGCCCTAAACCTAACCCTAGTGCTAGCCCTAGCCCTAGCCCAAACCATAACCCTAACCCTAGCCCAAGACCTAACCCTAACCCTGTCCCTGACTCTAGTGCTAGCCCTAACCCTAACCATAGCCCTAGCCCTACCCTAACCCTAGTGCTAGCACTAGCCCAAGCCCTAATCCTAGCCCTAACACCTAACCCTAGCCCTAACCCTAAAAATTACCTTAACCCTAACCCTAACACGAGCCCTAGCCCTAACCCAACCACAACAACAACCCCAAACCCAATCCCAACACTAACCTGAGGCTAGCATGAACCCTAACACACACCCAAAACTAATGCTAGCCCAGCCGTAACCCTAACCGGAACCCTAACCCAAAGCTTAGCCCTAGCCCTAGCCCTAGCCCTAACCCTAACCCTAACCTTCACCCAAACCGTAGCCCTAGCCCTATCACTAACCCTTACCCTAACACTAGCCCTAGGCCTAAACCTAACCCTAACACTAACCCTAAACCTAATCCTGGCCCTAAACCTAACCCACACCCTAAATGTAACCCTAGCCCTAGCCCTAACCCAAGCCAAACACTAACCCTAGCAATAGCCCTAGCCCTAGCCCTAGCCATAACCCTAACCCTAACCCTAACCTTGGCCCTGGCCCTAACCCTAACCCTAACCCTAGCCCTAGTCCTAGCCCTAGCCCTAGCCCTAGCCCTAACACTAACCCTAACCCTAACCCTAGAACTACCCCTAACCCTAAACCTAACCCTAGCCCGAAGCCTAGCCCTAGCACTAACCCTAAACCTAACTGAAGCCCTAACCCTAACCCTAAACCTAACCCAAAACTTAACCCTAACCCTAGCCTTGGACCGAGCCTTAACCCTAGCCCTAACCCTAGCCCTAGCCCTAACCCTAAGCCTAGTCCTAGACCTGATACTAACCCCAAACCAAACACTAGCCTGAACCCTAACCCACACCCTAAAACTAACACTAGCCCTAGCCATAACCCTAACCGAACCCTAAACCTAATCCTAGCCCTAGCCTTAGCCCTAGCCCTAACCCTAACCCTAGCCCAAGACCTAAAACTAACCTGAACCCTATCCCCAGTCCTAACCTAACCCTAAACCAAACACTAACCTTAGCCCTAGCCCTAGCCCTAACCTTAACCCTAACACTAACCCAATCCCAACAACTCCAACACTTCCCTGACCCTAGCATGAACCCTAACCCACACCCTTAACTAAAACTAGCCCAGCCATAACCCTAACCCAAACGCTAACCCTAACCCTAGCACTAGCCCTAGCCCTAACCCTAACCATAACCCTAAAACTAACCATAGCCCTACGCCTGTCCCTAACCCTGACAATATCACTAGCCCTAGGCCTAAACCTAACACTAACCCTAACCCTAGCCCTAAACCTAACCCTAGACCTAGCCCTAGCCCTAGCCCTAACCCTAACCCTAATGCTAACCCTAACCCTAGTCCTAAACCTAACCCACACCCTAAACGTAACCCTAGCCCTAGAACTAACTCTAACCCAAATCCTAATACAAGCCATAGCCCTAGCCCAAGTCAAAACCCTAATATTTCCCGAACCCTAGCCCTAAACCTAACCCTAGCCCTAACCCTAACCCTAACCCTAGCCCTAGCCCTAGCCCTAACCCTAACCCTAACCCTAACACTAGCCCTAAACCTAACCCTAGCCCTAGCACTAACCCTAGCCCTAACCCTAACCCTAAATGTAGCCTTAGCCCTAGCCCTAGCCCTAGCATTAGCCCTTACCCTAACCCTAACCATAACGCTAGCCCTAGCCCTAGCCCTAAACCTAACCCTTGCCCCAACCCGACACACAACCCCAACCCTAACCCTAGGCTTAGCCCTAGACCTAGATCAAACCCTAACCCTAGAACTAACCTTAGACCTAACCCTACCGTAACCCTATCCCTAGCCCTAGGCCTAGTCCTAGTCCTAGCCCTAATCCTAACCCTAACCCTAATCCCAAACCCAATCCTAAGCCTGACCACAGCCTGAACCCTAACCCACACAATAAACCTAACACTAGCCCTAGCTGTAACCCTAACCGTAACCCTAACCCTAGCCCTAGCCCTAACCATAACCCTAACCCTAACCCCAGCACTAAACCTCACCCACACCCTACACATAACCCTACCCCTAGCCCTAACCCTAACCCAAACCCTAACCCTAACCCTAGCCCTAGCCCTAACCCTAAACCGAAACCTAACCCTAGCCCTAGGCAAAACCATAAACCTAACTCTAGCCCTAGCCCTAGCCCTAACCCTAACCCTTATCCTAATACTAGCCATAACCTAAACGTAACACTAGCCATAGCCGTAACCCAACCCGAACCCTAACCCTAACCCCAGCCCTATTCCTAACCGTAACCATAGCCCTATGCCTAAACCTAGCCCTAGCCCTAACCGTAACCTAGTCCTAGCCATAAACTAAACCCTAGCACTATCCGTAACCCTAACCCTAACCCTAAACTTACCCTAGCCCTAACACTAACCCTAAACCTAGCCCCAGCCCTTACCCTAAACCTAACCCTAGCACTAGCCCTAACCTTAAAACTAACCAAAAAACAAAAAAAAACCCAAACCCAAACCAAACCATAACACTGACCCTAACCTGAACCCTAACCCTAACCATATCCGTATCCCTATCCCTAACCCTTCCCCTAACCCTAGCCCTAGTCCTAACCCTAAGCCTAACCCTAATCCTAACCCTAACCCTGGCCCTAAACCTAACACACAGCCTTAACCTAAACATAGCCCTAGCCCTAACCCTAACCCTAGCTCTAACCCTAACCGACACCCTAAACCTAACCCTAGGCCTAGCTCTAACCCTAAACCAAATCCTAACACTAGCCCTAGCCCTAAACCTAAACCTAGCCCTAACACTAAACCAAGCCCTAGTCCTAACCCTAACCCTAGTTCTAGCCCTTAACATAAACCTAGCCCCAAACCGAACCCGAACCCTAACCCTAGCCCTAGACCTAACCGTAATCCTAGCCCTATCTCTAAACCTAGCCATAGCCCTAACCCTTACCCTAAACCTAGCCCTAACCCTAACCCTAGACCTAGCACTAAAACTAACCCTAGTCCTAGCCCTAGCCCTAGCACAAGCCCTATCCTAACTAACCCTAAGCCTAACCCTAACCCGAACGCTAACCCTCACCCTAAACCTAACACTAGCCCTAGCCGTAACCATAACCCGAACCCTAACCCTAACCCTAGCCCTAGTGCTAGCCCTAAAACTAACCCTAACACTAACATTAGCCCTAGCCCTAGCCCTAGCATAACCTTAAGCTGAACTCTAATCTAGCACTAACCATAAACCTAACCCTAAAACTAACTCTAGCCATAGGCCTAGCCCTGGCCCTAGCCCTAAACCTAACCCAAACCGTAACCCTAGCCCTAACCCTAACCCTACCCTAGTGCTAGCCATACCCCTAAACCTAACCCTAACCCTAACCCTAACCCTAACCCTAACCCTAACCCTAACAGTAGCCCTATCCCTATCCCTAACTCTTAACCTAACACTAGCCCTAGGCCCAACCCGAAACCTAATCCTAACCCTAAACATGGCCCTAAACCTAACCCACACCCTAAACGTAACCCTAGCCCTAGCCCTAAATCTTAACTTAACGCTAACCCTAACACTAGCCCTAGCCCTATAACTAACCCTAACCGTAACCCTAAGCCTAACACTAACCCTAGCCCAAGTAATAACCCTAACACTAAACTTAGCCCCAGACCTAGACCTAACCCAAAACCAAACCCGAACACTAAGCGTAAACCTAACCCTAACCATTACCCTAACCCAAACCCTAATCCTAGTCCTAGCCCTAACCCTAACCCTAACTCTAGCCTTAATCCTAGCCCTAGGCCTAACCCTAACCCTAACCCTAGCCCTAACCCTAACCCTAACCCTAACCCTAACCTTAACCTTAGCCCTAGTCCTAACCTTATCCCTAACCCTAAGCTTAATCCGAGCCCTAGCCCTAAACTTAAAAAGAGCCCTAGCACTAATCCTTACCCTAAACCTAGCACTAGGCCTAGTCCTAGGACTAACCCTAACCTGAAACTAGCCCTAACCCTAGACCTAACCCGAACCCAAAGCCTAGCCATAGCCCTAACCCTAACCCGAGCCCTAACCCTAAAGCTAACCCTAAAGCTAACATAAACCCAACCCTAGCCATGGCCCAAAAACTAACCCTAAACCTAGCCCTAACCCTAGCCCTAGCACTAAACTTAACCCTAACCCTAGCCATAGACCTAAACCTAACCCTAACCCTAACCCTAACCCTAGCCCTAGCACTAAACCTAACCCCAAACCTAACCCTAAACCTAAACCTAAAACTAACCCTAGCCCTGCCGCTAAATCTAAACCTAAATCTAACTCTAACCCTAGACCTAGCCCTAATCCTAAACCTAACCCTAGACCTAGTGCTAGGCCTAGCCCTAGCCCTAACGCTAACCCTAACCCTAGCCCTAGCCTTAAACCTAAGCCTAACCCTAACCCTAACCCTAGCCCTAACCCTAACCCTAATGCTAACAATAGACCTAGCCCTAGTCTTAAACCTAACCATAACCCTAAATCTAACCCTAACCCTAAACCTAAACCTAACCCTAACCCAAGCCCTAACCTTAACCCTACCCTAGTCCTAGCCCTAACCCTGACCACTACCATAACCCTAACCCTAGACCTAGGCCTAGCACTTACCGTAACCCTAACCGTAGCCCGAACCCTAACCCACACCTAAAACCTAACACTAGCCCTAGCCCTAACCCTAAATCTAACCCGAACACACACACAAGCCCTAGTCCTAGCCCTAGCCCTAACCCAAAACTAACCCTAACCCAAGCCCTTGCCTTAACCCTAACCCCAAACCTAAACCTAAACCTAACCCTAGCACTGGCCCTAAAACTAACCCTAACCCTAAAACTAACCCTAGCCCTAGCCCTAA
>CM027399.1:48709996-48738455 GCA_015711505.1 Sylvilagus bachmani
AGCCCTAGCCCTAAAAATAACACTAGCCCTAGACCTTCCCTAGCCCTAACCCTAGCCCTAGCGCTAACCCTAACCCTAACCCTAGCCCTAACTCTAACCCTGACCCTATCCTTAGCCCTATCCCTAACCCTTATCCTAAACCTAGCCCTAGGCCTAACCCTAACCCTAACCCTGATCATAACCCTAACCCTAACCCTAAACCTACCCACAACCTAAACGTAACCCTAGCACTAGACCTAACCCTAACCCAAACCCTAATCCTAGCCATAGCCCTAAACCTAACCCTTACAACAAGTCGAAACACAACCCCAAACCTAACCCTAGACTTAGCCCTAGCCCTAGATCAAACCCTAACCCTAGAACTAACAATAAACCTAACCCTAACCATAGCCCTAGCCCTAGCCCTAGCCCTAGCCCTAACCTAACCCTAACACTAATCCCAACCCCAACCCTAAGCTTGACCATAGCCTGAACCCTAACCCACATGATAAACCTAACACTAACCCTAGCCGTAACCTTAACCCTAACCCTAACCCTATCCCTAGCCCTAACCATAACACTAACCCCAACCACAGCCCTAAACCTAACCCACACCCTACACATAACCCTAACCCCTAGCCCTAACCCTAACCCAAACCCTAACCCTAAACCTAGCCCTAGCCCTAACCCTAACCCTAGCCCTAACCCTAAACTGAACCCTAACCATAGCCCTAACCGAAACCATAAAACTAATTCTAGCACTAGTCCTAGTCCTAGCACGAAACCTAAATCTAACTCTATAGCTGACCCTAGCCCTAACCCTAACCCTAGTCCTGACCCTAACCCTAACCCTAGGCTTAACCCTAGCCCTAGCCCTAACCCTAAACCGAGCCCTAGCCCTAACCCTTAATTTAACCCTGGCCCTAACCCTCACCCTACCACTAGCCCTAGCCCTAACGCTAACCTTCATCCTAGCCCTAGCCCAAGCCCTACCCCTAGCCCTATCCCTAGCCCTAAGACTAACCCTAAACCTAAAGCTAACCCTAGCCCTAACCCCACCCTAACCCTAGCCCTAGGCCTAGCCCTAGACCTAACCGAAACCCTAACCCTAAATCTAGCCCTAACCCTAACACTGACACTAAACCTAGCCCTAACGCTAACCTAAACCTAGCCCTAGACCTAACCCTAACCCAGACACTAAACCAAGCACTAGCCCTAGCCCTAACCCCAACCCTAACTCTAGCCCTAACCCTAACCCTAACCCTAACTCTAGCCCTAACACTAGCCCTAACCCTAACCCACAACCTAAATCCAACCCTAGCCCTAGCCCTAACCCTAACCCAAACCATAAACCAAGCACTAGCCCTAAACCTAGTCCTTACCCTAACCCTAAACCTAACCCTAAACCTAGCCCTAGCCTGAGCCCTAGCCCTAGCCCTAGCCCTAGCCCTAGCCTTAGCCCTAAACATAACACTAGCCCTAGCCCTAACCCAAACCCTAGCCCTAAACGTAGCCCTAGCATAACCCTAGCCGTAGCCCTAACCCTAAAGCGAACCCTAACCCTAGCACTAGCCGAAACCATAAAACTAACTCTAGCACTAGCCCTAGCCCTAGCACGAAACCTAAATCTAACTCTATAGCTGACCCTAGCCCTAACCCTAACCCTAGACTGACCCTAAACCTAAACCTAGGCTTAACCCTAGCCCTAGCCATAACCCTAACCCTAACCCTAACCCTAACCCTAACCCTAGCACTAGCCCTAGCCCTAAACCTAACCCTTACACCAACCCGAAACACAACCCCAACCCTAACCCTAGCCTTAGCCATAGCCCTAGGCATAGCCCAAGTCCTAGACCTAAACCTAACCCTACCCCTAATCCCAACCCCAACCCTAAGCTTGACCATAGCCTGAACCCTAACCCTAACTCTAGCCCTAACCCTAACCCTAACACTAACCCTAGCCCTAACGCTAACCTAAACCTAACCCTAGACCTAACCCTAACCCAAACACTAAACCAAGCACTAGCCCTAGACCTAGGCCTAGCCCTAACCCTAACCCTAACTCTAGCCCTAACCCTAAACCTAACCCACACCCTAAACCTAACCCTAGCCCTAGCCCTAACCTTAACCCAAACCATAAACCAAGCACTAGCCCTAAACCTAGCCCTTACCCTAACCCGAACCCTAACCCTAACGCTAGCCCTAGCCTGAGCCCGAGCCCTAGACCTAGCCCTAGCCCTAGCCTTAGCCCTAAACATAATATGAGCCCTAGCCCTAACCCAAACCCTAGCCCTAACAATAACCATAACCCTAACCTTAGCCCTAGCCCTAACCCTAAACCTAGCCCTAAACCTAGCCCTAGGCCTAATCCTAACACTAACCCTAACACTAAACCTAACCCTAAAGCTAACCCTAGCCATAACCCTAACCCTAATCCAAGACCTAGCCCCAGCCCTAACCCTTACCCTAACAATAGCCGTGGCCTAACCCGTACCATAACCCTAATCCTAAGAGTAACCCTATAGCTAAACCTAACCCACACCCTAAACCTAACCCTAGCTCTAGCCATAATCCTAACACAAACCCTAACCATGCCCTAGCCCTAAACCTAGCCATAACCCTAACCCTAACCCTAACCCTAGCGCTAACCCTAAGCCTAACCCTAACGCTAGCCCTAGCCCTAGCCCTAGCCCTAACACTAGTCCTAGCCCTAACCCTAACCATATCCCTAGCCCTAATCCTAACCCTAGCCCTAACCCTAACCCTAACCTAACACTAACCCTAGCCCAAAATCTAACCCTAAACCTAGCCCTAACCCTATCCCTAATCCTTACCCTAACCCTAGCCCTAGCACCAAACCGAACCCTAACCCTAGCTCTAACGCTAACCCACACTCTAAACCTAACCCTAGCCCTAGCCCTAACCCTAACAAAAACCCTAATACTAGCGCTAGCCCTATTCCTAACCGTAATCCTAGCCCCAACCATAAACCTAGCCCTAGCCCTAACCCTCCCCTAGTCCTAGCCATAACACTAACCCTAAGCCTAGTCCTAGCCCTAGCCCTAGCCCTAGCTCGAGCCCTAGACCTAGCCCTAGCCCTAGCCCTAGCCCTAGCCCTAACCATAAAACTAGCCCAAGACCTAACACAAACCCTAGCCCTAAACTTAGCCCTAGCCCTAACTGTAACCCTAAACCTAACCCTAAACCTCACCCTATCCCTAGCCCCAGCCCAAAACTAAACCCAGCCCTAAACCTAGCCCTGGCCCTAACCCTAACACTAACCATAACCCTAACCCTAACCCTAACACTAACACTAACACTAACACTAATGCTACCCATAGCCCTAACCCTAACCCTAACCCTAACCCTAGCACTAGCCCTAGCCCTAACCCTAACCCTAAACCTAACCCTAACCCTAGCCCTAACCCAACCCCACAGCCTGAACCTAACCTTAGTCCATGAACTAACCCTAAACCTAGTCCTAGCCCTAGCACTAGCCCTAGCCCTAGCCCTAACACTAACCCTAACACTAACCCTAGCCCGAACCCTAATCCAAACCCAAAACCTAACACTAGCCATAGCCATAACCCTGACCTGAACCGTAAACCTAAAACTAGCCCTAGCCCTAGCCGTAATTGTAACACTAACACTAAACCTAACCATAGCCCTAGCCCTAGCCCTAGCCATAGACTAACCTTAAGACCTACCCTAACCCTAGCCCTAATCATAAACCTAAACCTAACACTAACCATAGCCCTAGCCATAACCCTAAACCTAACCTTAGCCTAAACACTAGCCCTAGTCCTAGCCCTAACCCTAACCCTAAACCTAGCCCTAACTTTAGGGGTCGCCCTAGCCCTGACCCACATCCTAACACTAGCCCTAGCCCTAACCGTAACCCTAAACCTAGAACTAACACTAGCCCTAGCCCTAGCCCTAGCCCAAACCCTAAGCCAAACCCTAGCCATAGCCCTAACCCTAAACCTAAACATAGCCCAAACCCTAACCCTAGCCTATCCTTAATCCTAAATTTAACACTAGCCCTAACCCTAATCCAAAACCTGAACCAAGCCCTAGCACTAACCCTAGCCCTACCCAAACCCTAACCCTAGCCCTAGAACTAGCCCTAGCTCTAACACTAACCCTAGCCCTAACCATAACATTAGCCCTGGCACTAACCCTAACCCTAAGCTAGCCCTAGGCCTAGTCCTAGCACTAACCCTAACCCTAAACCTAACCCTAGCCCTAACCTTCACCCTCATGCTTGCCCAAGCCCTAGCCAAAAAGTAGCCCTAACCAAACCATAACTCTAGCGCTAGCCCTAAACCTAACCCTCATGCTAGCCCAAGCTCTAGCCCTAACCCTTACAGTAACCCTAGCCCTAGTCCCAACGCTAACACTAACCCTAATCCTAACACTAATCCTGGCGCTAAACCTAACAAACACCCTAAACCAAACCCTAGCCCTAGAACTAACCCTAACCCAAGCCCTAACCCTAGCCCTAGCCCTAGTCCTAGCCATAGCCCTAACCATAACAATAGCCCTAACTGTAACCCAAACCCTAGCCCTAAACCTAGCCCTAGCCCTAGCCCTAGCCCTAACCCTAACCCTAAACCTAGCCCTAACCCTAACCTTAGACCTAGGCCTATCCCAACCCCTTACCCTAACCCTATCCCTGGCCCTAACCCTAACCCTAACCCTAGCTCTAACCCTAACCCACAACCTAAACCTAACCCTACACCTAGCCCTAACCCTAATCCAAACCCTAAACCTAGCAATTACCCTAACCCTAACCCTAGCCCTAACCCTAACACTAGCCCATGTATTAACCCTAAACCTAGTCTTAACTTAACCCTAACCCATACCCTAGCCCTAATCCTAACACTAGTGCTAGCACTAGTCATAGCCGAAACCCTAAACCTAACCCTAGCCCTAGCCAAAACCCTAACCCTAACCGCAGACTAGCCCTAACCCTAACCTTAACCCTAACCCTAGTCTAACACTAAACCTTACTTAACCCTAACCCTAACACTAGCCCTAGCCATACACCTAACCCTAACCCTAAACCTAGCCCTAGCCCTAGCCCTAGCCCTAGCTCTAACCCTAACCATAACCCTAACCCTAGCCCAAGCCCTAACCCTAACCCTAATCCTAACCCTAGCCCCAGCCCTAACCCTAACTCTAGCCTTAGCCCTAGTCCTAAAATTAATTCTAACCCTAGCCTTAGCCATAGTCCTAGCCCTAATTCTAAACATAGCCCTTTCCCTAACCCTTACCCTAAAACTAGACCTAACCATAACTTTAACCCAAGCAATAACCATAACACTAGTACTAGCCCTAGCCCTACCCCTAACCCTAAACCTAACCGTAACCCTAGCCCCAGCCCTTACCCTCACCCTAACCATAACCCTAGATATAGCCCTAACCTTAACGCTAACACTAACCCAACTCCAACAACAACACGAACCCCAAACCCAACGCTAACCCTGATCCTAGCCTAAACCCTAACCCACACCCTAAACCTAACACTAGCTCTATCGTAACCCTAACCCAAACTCTAAACCTAAACCTAGTCCTAAACCTAGCTCTAACCCTTACCCTAACCCTAGCCCTAGGCCTAACCCTAACCCTAACCCTAACCCTAACCCTAATCCTAACCTAACTCTGGCCCTAAAACTAACCCACACCCTAAACCTAACCCTAACACAAACCCTAATCATAGCCCTAGCCCTAGCCCCAGACCTAGCCCTAGCCACAACCCTAACCTTAAACCTAACCGTACCCATAACCCTAACCCTAGCCCTAGACCTAGCCCTAGCCCTAGCCCTAGCCCTAGACCTAACCCTAACCCTAACCCTAACCCTAACCCTAACCCTAGCCCTAGGCCTAGTCCTAGGATTAATCCTAACCCTAACCCTAGCCCTTACCCTAACCCTAGCCCTAACCCTAACCCTAACCCTAACCCTAGCCCTAGCCTTAACCCTACCCCAACCCTAACCTTGCCCTAGCCCTTTCCCTAACCCTTACCCTAACCCTAGCCCTAGGCCTAATCCTAACCCTAACCCTAACCCTAATTCTAACCCTAACCCTAGCCCTAACCCTAACCCACACCCTAAACTTAACACTAGACCTAGACCTAACGCTAACCCAACCCTAAACCAAGCCATGGCCCTAGCCCTAGCCCTAATCTTCAACCTAACCATAGCCTTAGCTCTAGCCCTAGCATTAGCCCTAAACCTAACCCTAACCCTAACCCAAGCCCTAGCCCTAATCTAAACCTAACACTTGACCTAGGCCTAGCCCTAGCACTAACCCTAACCCTAACCCTAGCCCTAACCATAACAATAGCCCTACTCCTAACCCTAGCCCTAACCTAGACCTAGCCCTAGCCCTAGCCCTAGCCCTAGCCCTAGTCCTAGCCCTAACGTTAACGCTAACCCTAGCCCTATCACTAGCCCAGGCCTAGAGCTAGCCCTAGACCTAGCCCTACCCTAAAAATAACCCTAGCCCTAGAACTATCCAAACCCTGGGCCTAAACCTAGCCCTAGCCCTAAAAGTAACCCTAACCCTAGCCCTCACCAAACCATAACCCTAGCCCTAACCCTAACACTAACACTAGCCCTAGGCCTAGCCCTAGCAATAACCCTAACCCTACACAAGCCCTAACCCTAGCTCGAGCCCTAGACCAACCCTAGCCCTAGCCGTATCCCTAACCATAAAACTAGTCCTAGACCTAACACAAACCCAAGCCCTAAACCTAATCCTACCCCTACTGTAACCCTAAACCTAGCCCTAACCTTCACACTAACCCTAGCCCTAGCCCAAAACTAAACCCAGCCCTAAAGCTAGCCCTAGCCCTAACCCTAACACTAACCCTAAACCTAAACCTAACTCTAACCCTAAAGCTAACCCTAGCCCTAAACCTAACCCTAACCCTAGCAAAAGCCTTAGCCCTAGCCCTAACCCTAAACCTAGCCTTAACCATAACACTAATCCTAGAATTAACAATAACACTAACACTAGCCCTAGGCCTAGTCCTAGGACTAACCATATCCCTAACCTAACCCTAGCCCTAACACTAACCCTAGCCCTAACTTTAACCCTAACCGAAGGCCCAGACCTTACCCTAAACCTAACCCTAGCCCTAGGCCTAGTCCTAGGCCTAACCCTAACCCTAACCCTAACCCTAACCTTACCCTAACCTTAACCCTAACCCTAACCCTAAACCCTAGCCCTAGGCCTAGTCCTAGGCCTAATCCTACACCTAACCCTAACCCTAGCCATAACCCTAACCCACACCCTAAACCTAACCCTACTCCTTGCACCAACAATAAACCTAGTCCTAGCCCTAGCAATTGCCCTAGCCCTAGCCCCAAAACTAACCCTAACACTAACCCTAGCCCGTACCCTAACCCACACTCTAAACCTAACATTAACCCTAGTGCTAGCTCTAGTCATAGCCCAAACCCTAACCCTAACACTAGCCCTAGCCCTAACCCTAACCCTAACCATAGACTAGCCCTAACCCTAACCTTAACCCTAACTTTAGTCTAACACTAAAATTTACCTTAACCCTAACCCTAACGCTAGGCCTAGCCCTAGACCTAAAACTAACCCTAGCCCTAGCCCAAGCCCTAACCCTAACCCTAACACTAATCCTAACCCTAGACCCAGCCCTAACCTATACCTGACCCAAGCCCTACTCCTAACCTTAACCCTAACCCTAGCCTTAGCCCTAGCCCTAGCCCTAACCCTAAACATAGCCCTAGCCCTAAACCTTACTCTAAACCTAGCCCTAAACATAACCCTAACCATAACCGTAACCCTAACCCTAGTCCTAGCCCTAGCCCTAGCCCTAGCCCTAGGCCTAAACCAAACCCTAATACCTAAAGCTAACCCTAGCCCTAACACCACCCTTACCCTAGCCCTAGGCCTAGAGCTAGCCCTAACCCAAACACTAACCTAAACCCTAGACCTAAACCTAACCCTAGCCCTAACCCTAGCCCTAGCCATTACCCTAACCCTCACCCTAAACCTAACCCTAGACCTAGTCCTAGCACTAACCCAAATCCTCACCCTAGGCTTAACCCTAGCCCTAGCCCTAACCCTAACCCACACCCTAAACCTAACCCTAGACCTAGCCCTAACGCTAACCCAAAACCTAAACCAAGCCCTAGCCCTAGCCCTAACACTCAACCTAACCCAAGACTTAGCAGTAGCCGTAGCATTAGCCCTAGACCTAACCCTAACCCTAACCCTAGGCCAGCCCTAACCCTAACCCTAACACTTGCCCTAAGCCTAGCCCTAGCACTAACCCTAACCCTAACCCTAGCCCTAAACATAACAATAGCCCTACCCAAACCCTAACCATAACACTAACCCTAGCCCTAGCCCTAGATCTAACTCTAACCCTAACCCTAACCCTAACCCAAGCCCTAACCCTAAACCTAATCCTAACCCTAGACCCAGCGCTAACCCTAACCCTAACCCTAGCCCTAGTCCTAACCTTAAACCTAACCCTAGCCTTAGCCCTAGCCCTAACCCTAACCCTAAAGCTTGCCCTAGAACTAACCATAACCCTAACCCTATTCCTAGCCCTAGCCCTAGACCTAACCCTAACCCTAACAATAGCCCTAGCCCTAACCTAAACCCAACCCTAATCCTAACCCTAACCATAACACGAACACTAACCCTAACCCTAAACCTAACCCTAGCCCTAGCCCTAACCCTAACCTAAACAGTAAACATAACCGTAGCAGTAGCCCTAAAACTAACCCTACCTCTAGCCCTAGCCCTAGCCTTAGACCTACCCATCACCTAACCCTAACAAAAACCCTCACCCTAGCCCTAACCATCACGCTAACCTGAACCCGAAACACAACACAAACCATAACCCTAGCCCTAGCCCTAGCCTTAGACCTAGACGCTAACCCTAACCCTAGACCTAACCCTAGCCCTAAACCTAACACTAACCTTAGCCGTAGACCTAGCGCTAGACCTAGCCCTAACCCTAACCGAACCCCAACCCCAACCCCAACCCTAAGCCTGATCCTAGCGTGAACCGTAACCCACACCCGAAAACTAACACTAGCCCTAGCCGTAACCCTAACCCGAAACTTAAACCTAGCCCTAACCCTAAGCCAAACCCTAACCCTGGCCCTAGCCCTAACCCTAAACCTAACCATAGCCCTAGCCCTTGCCCTAGCATTAGCCCTAAACCTAACCCTAATCCTAACCCTAACCCTACTCCTAAACTAACCCTAACACTAGCCCTAGGCCTAGCCCTAACACTAACCCTACCTTAACACTAACCCTAGCCCTAGCCCTAGATCTAACCCTAACCCTAATCCTAACCCTAGCCCAAGCCCTAACCCTAACCCTAATCATAACCCTAGCCTCGGCCCTAACCCTAATCCTAACCCTAGCCCTAGTCCTAACCTTAACCCTAACTCTAGCCTTAGCCCTAGCCCTCGCCCTAACCCTAAACATAGCCCTAGCCCTAACCCTTACCCTAACCCTAGCCCTAGGCCTAACCCAAACCCTAACCCTAATTCTAACCCTAACCCTAGCCCTAAACCTAATCCACACCCTAAACCAAACCCTAGCCCTAGACCTAACCCTAACCCAAACCCTAATCCTAGCCATAAAACTAGGCGAAGCCATAACCCTAACCCTAACCCTAACCCTAGGCCTAAACCTAACCCTAGCCCTAGCACAAGCCGTATCCCTAACCATAACCCTAACCGTAGCCCTAGCCCTAGCCCTAGCATTAGCCCTAACCCTAAACCTAACCCTAGCCCTAGCCCTAACGCTAACCATAAACCTAGCCCTAGCCCTAGCCCTAACCTAACCCTTACCCAACCCGAAACACAACCCCAACACTAACACTTGCCCGAACCCTAAACCTAGCCCTAACCTTAACCCTAGCCCTAGACCTAACCATAACCCTAGTCCTAGCCCTAGCGCTAGACCTAGACCTAGCCCTAACCCTAACCATAACCATAACCCTAACCCTAGCCCCAGCCCTTACCCTAAAACTAACTCTAACCCTAGCCCTAGCGCTAACCTTAACCCTAACCCTAAACACAACCCCAAAAATAACCCCAACCCCAACCCCAACCCTAACACTGACCCTAGCCCGAACTCTAACCCACACCCTAAACCTAACACTAGCCTTAGACTTAACCCTAACCTGAACTCTCACCCTGACCCTAGCCCTAGCCCTAGCCCTAACCCCAAACATAACCCTAGCCCTAGGCCTACACACAGCTCTAACCCTCACACTAATGCTAACCCTAACCCTAGCCCTAACCATAACCCTAGACCTAACACTAACCCTAAAGCTTACCCTAGCCCTAACCGTAACCCTAACCCTAGCCCTAGCCCTAGCCCTAGACCTAACCATAACCCTAACCCTAACCCTAGCCCTAATCCTAACCCACAGCCTAAACCTTGCCCTAGCCTTAGTTCTAACCCTAATTCAAACTCTAAATCAAGCCCTAGCCCTAGGCCTAACCCTAAACCTAGCCCTAGCCCTACCACCAGACCTAACCCTAACCCTAACCATAACCCTACCCTAGCCCTAACCCTAACCCTAACCCTAGCCCTAGCCAAAGCCCTAAACCTAACCTGAACCCTCTCCACATCCCTAAAGCTAACCCTCAACCTAACCCTAACCCTAGCCCTACCTCTAACTTTAATCCTAAACCGAAACCAACCCCAACAAAAACCCCAACAACAACCACAACGATAACCGTGACCCAGCATGAACCGTAACCCACAACCTAAACTAACACTAGACCAGCCGTAACCCTAACGCGGACCCTAACCCTAACCCTAGCCCTAGCCCTAGACCTAACCCTAACCCTAAACTTAACCCTAACCGTATACATAGCCCTATCCCTAACCCTTACCCTAACACTATCCCTCGGCCTAAACCGAACCCTAACACTAACCCTAAACCTAACGCTGGCCTACCTAGCTAAACCTAAACCTACCCTAAACCTAAACCTAGCCCTAGCCCTAACCCAAAGCCAAACCCTAACCTTAGCCCTAGCCCTAGCCCTATCCCTAGCCCTAGGCCTAGCCCTAACCCTAAGCCTAGTCCTAGCCCTAGACCTAACCCTAGCCCTAACACTAACCCTAACCCAAACCCTAGCCCGAACCCTAACCCACAACCTAAAACTAACACTAGCCGTAGCCGTAACCCTAACCCGAACCCTGAACCTAATCCTAGCCCTAGCCCTAGCCCTAACCCTAAACTTATCCGTAACCCTAGACAAAACCATAACCCTAACACTAATGCTAAGCCTAACCCTTGCCCCAGCCCTAACTCTAACCCTAACCCTAACAGTAGCCCTAGCCCGACCCCTAGCCTTAGGCTAAACCTAACCCTAACCCTAGTCCTAACTGTAACCCTAAACCTAACACTAAACCGAGCCCTTGCCCGAAATCTAAACCTAGTCCTTAATCTAACCCTTGGCCTAGCACTAAACCTAACCCTAGTCCTAGCCCTAACTCTAACCTAAATTTAGCCCTAACCGAAACCCTGTGCTAGCCCTAGGCCTAGCACTAGCCCAAACACTAATCCTAACGATAGCCCTAGCCCTAACCCTAAATTTAACCATAACCCTAGCCCTAACCCTAAACCTTACCTTAACCCTAACCCTAACCCTAGCCCTAGCCCTAGACCTAACCCTAACGTTAACCCTAAACCTAGCCGTAGCCTAAAACCCTAAACCTAACCCTAAAACTAACCCTAACACTAGCCCAAGCCCTAACCCTAACCCTAACGCTTGCACTACCCTAACCTTTGCCCTAACCCTAATCCAAGTCCAACACAACACAAACAGCAATCAAACCCTAACCCTGACCCTAGCCTGAACCCTAACCCACATCTTAACCCAACACTAGCCCTAGCCGTAACCCTAACCCAAATGCTAACCCTAGCCCTAGCCCTAACCCCAACCATAGTGCTAGCCCAGGCCGAGCCCTAGACCAAAGCATAACCCTAACACTAGCTCTAGCCCTAAACCTAAACCTAAGCCTAACGCTAATCCTAGCCCTAACCCTAAACTTTACCGTAACCCTAACCCTAACACTAGCCCAAGCCCTAGAAAAAACCCTAACCCTAACCCTAACCCTAACCCTAGCCCTACACCTAAACCTAAACCTAACCCTAAACCTAGCCCTAACCATAACCCTAGCCCAAGCCCTAACCCTAAACCTAACACCAGCTCCAGACTAACCCTAAACCGAACTCTAACCCTAGACCTAGCCCTAAACATAACCTTAACCCTAACCACAACCCCAACAACAACCCCAAACACAAACCCAACCCTAACCATGAACCTAGCCTGAACCCTAACCCACACCCTAAACCTAACACTATCCCTAGCCATAACTCTAACCAGAAACCTAACCCTAAACCTAGCCCTAGCCCTAGCCCTAACCCTAAACCTAACCGTAGCTCTATTCCTATCCCAGGCCTAGCCGAACCCTAACCCTAACCCTAACCCAAGCCCTAGCCCCAACACTAACCCTAACCCTAGCTCTAGCCCTAAACCTAACCCTAAACCTAACTCTAGTCCTAGCCCTAACCCTAACCATAGCCCAAGCCCTAACCCTAACCCTAGTGCTAACCCTAGCCCTAGCAGTAATCATAGCCCTAACACTAGCAATAACCCTAACCCTAATTCTAGTCCTAGCCCTAACACTAACCAAGGCCTAGCCCTAAACCTAACCCTAGTGCTAGCCCTAGCCCTAGCCCAAGCCCTAACCCTAAACCTAACCCTAACCCTAGGCCTAACCCTAACCCAAACCATAACCCTAGCCCTAGCCCTAAACCTAATGCGAACCCTAGCCCTAGTTTTACCCCTAGGACTAACCCTAACCCTAGCCCAAACCCTAACCCTAGCCCTAACCCTAAACCTAACACTAACACTAGCCCTAGCCCTAGCCCTAACCCTAGCCTTAACCCTAGCCCTAACAATAGCTCTAGGCCTAACCCTAATTCTAGTCCTAGCCCTAACTCTAACCATAGCCCTTGCCCTAACCCTAACCCTAGTGCTAACCCTAGACCTAGCCCTAGCCCTAGCCTAAACACTAACCCTAACCATAGCCCTAGGCCTAAACCTAACCACAACCATAATGTGAGCCCTAGGCCTAACCCTAACCTTAACCCTAACCCTAGCCCTAACCCTAAAAATTACCTTAACCCTAACCCTAACACTAGCCCTAGCCTAGACCTAAACCAAACCCCAAACTTACCCTAGCCCTAGCCCTATCCCTAACACTAACCCTAACCCTAACCCTAGCCAAAGTCCTAACCCTAACCTGAACCCTAACCACATGACTAAAGCTAACCCTAAACAAAACCCTGACACTAGCCCTAGCTCTAACGTTAATCCTAAACATAACCAACCTCAACAACAACCCCAACCACAACACCAACCCTAACCCTGACCCTAGCATGAACCCTAACCCAAACCCTAAAGTAACACTAGCCGAGCCATAACCCTAACCCGAACCCTAACCCTAACCCTAGCCCTAGCCCTAGACCTAACCCTAACCCTAACCTTAACCCTAACCATAACCAGAGCCCTATCCCTAACCCTTACCCTAACACTATCCCTCGGCCTAAACCTAACCCTAACACTAACCCTAAACCTAACCCTGGCCCTAAACCTAACCCACATCCTAAACCTAAACCTAGCCCTAGCCATAACCCAAAGCCAAACACTAACCTTAGCACTAGCCCTAGCCCTAGCCCTAGTCATAAACCTAACCCTAAACCTAACCCTAAACGTAACCCTAACCCTAACCCTAGCCCTAGCCCTAACCCTAGCCCTAGCCCTAGCCCTAGCCCTAGCGCTAGCCCTAACCCTAAGCCTAGTCCTAGCCTCAGCCCTAAGCCTAGCCCTAGCACTAACCCTAACCCACACCCTAAAACTAACACTAGCCATAGCTGTAACCCTAACCCAAACCCTAAACCTAATCCTAGCCCAATCCCTAGCCCTAACCCTAACACTAACCCTAGCCCAAACCCTAACCCTAACTCGAACACTTGCCCAATCCCTAACCCTAACCCTAAACCTAACCCTAACAGTAGGCCTAGCCCTAGTAGTAACCTTAACCCTAACCATAACCATCCACAACAAAAACACCAAGCCAAACTCCAACCCTAACCCTGACCCTAGCAATGACCCTAACCCACACCCTAAACTCACACTAGCCCAGCCATAACCCTAATACTAACCCTAACCCTCACCCTAGCCCTAGCCATAGCCCTAACCCTAAACCTAACCCTAGCCCGAATCCTAACCCACATCCTAAACCCAACACTAGCCCTAGGCGTAACCCTAACCCGAACCCTAAAACAAACCCTAGCCCTAGCCATAGCCCGAACGCTAACCCACATCCTAAACCCAACACTAGCACTATGCGTAACCCTAACCCAAACCCTAAACCCAACCCTAGCCCTAGCCCTAGCCCTAACCCTAACCCTAAACCTCAACCTATCCCTAACCCTAGCCATAGCCCTAGCCCTAACCTTAACTCTAACCCTAACCCTAACCCAACCCCAACAACAACCCCAACCCCAACCCCAACCACAATCCTAACCCTGACCCTAGCATGAACCCTAACCGACACCCTAAACTAACACTAGCCCAGCCGTAAACCTAACCCAAACCCAAACCCTAACCCTAGCCCAAACCAGGCCCTGACCCTAACCCTAACTCTAACCAAAACCATAGTCCTAGCTCTCTCACTAACCCTTACCCTAACACTAGCCCTAGGCCTAAACCTAACCCTAACCCTAACCCTAAAGCTAACCCTAACACTGGCCCTACCATAAACCAAACCCTAAACCTAACCATTGCCCTAGCCCTAACCCAAAGCCAAACCCTAACCCTAGCAATAGCCCTAGCCCTAGCCCTGGCCATAACCCTAACCCTAGCCCTAGCCCTAACCCTAAACCTAGCCATAGCCCAACCCTAGCACTAGACCTAGACCTAAACCTAACCCTAACCCTAGCCCTAGCCCTAACCCAAACCAAAACCCTAGCCCTAAGCCCAGCCCTAACACTAACCCTAAATATAACCGTAGCCCTAACCCTAACCCTAGCCCTAAGCCTAGCACTAGCCCTAACCCTAACCCTAACCCTAGCCCAACCCTAGCCCTAGACCTAGACCTAAACCTAACCCTAACCCTAGCACTAGCCGTAACCCTAACCAAAACCCTAGACCGAAGCCCAGCCATAACACTAACCCTAAACATAACCGTAGCCCTAACCCTAACCCTAGCCCTGAACCTAACCCTAACCCTAACCCTAACCCTAACCGTAGCCCTAGCCCTATCACTAACCCTTACCCTAACACTAGCCCTAGGCCTAAACCTAACCCTAAACCTAATCCTAACCTTAACCCTGGCCCTACCATTAGCCACACCCTAAACATAACCCTAGCACTAGCCCTAAACCAAGGCCAAACCCTAATCCTAGCAATACCCCTAGACCTAGCCCTGGCCATAACCCTAACCCTAACCCTAACCCTAACCCTAAACCAAACCCTAGCCCTAGCCCTACCCTTGCCCTAAACCTAGCCCTATCCCTAACCCTAACCCTAGCCCTAGACCTAACCCTAACCCTAACCCTAGCCCTAAGCCTAGCCCTAGCACTAACCACAAACCTAACCATAGCCCTAGCCATAACCTTAATCCGAACACTAAATCTAACCCTAGCCAGAGGCCTAGCCCTAACCGTAACCCTAACTCTAACTGTAGCCCTAACCATAGCCCTAGTACTAGACTAAACCTAACCCTAACCCTAACTCTAGCCCTAACTGTATCCCTAACCCTAACACTATCCCTATCCCTAGCCCTAATCCTAACACTAACCCTGGCCCTAACCCTAGCCTTAGCCCTAGCCCTAATCCTAACCCTAAATCTAGCCCTGACGCTAGCACTAGCCCTAACTGTAACCCTAACCCTAACCCTAGCCCTAGCCTTAACCCTAACCCTAACCATAACCCTAACCCTAACCCTAGACCTATCTCTAACACTAACCCTAAACCCAGCTCTAACCCTAGCCCTAGCCAAAGCCCTAAACCTAACCCTAACCCTAGCCCTCGCCCTAGCCCCAGCCGTAACCCTGACCTTAAACCTAACCGTAGCCGTAACCCTAACTGTAACCCTAACACTCTATAGCCCTAGCCCTAGCCCTAACCCTAACCCAAGCCCTAGCCCTAGGTCTAGCCCTAACCCTAACCCTAGCCCTAATCCTAACCCACACCCTAAACCTAACCCTAGCCCTAGCTCTAACCCTAATCCAAAACCTAAACCAAGCCCTAGCCCTAGCCCTAACCTTAACCCTAGCCCTAGACCTAGCCCTAACCCTAACCCTAAAATAAATATAACCCTAGCCCTAGTCCTAGCCCTGACCCTAACCCTAACCGTAACCGTAAACGTAGCCCTAGCCCTATCACTAACCCTTACCCTAACACTAGCCCTAGGCCTAAACCTAACACTAAACCTAATCCTAACCCTAATCCTGGCCCTACCATTAGCCACACCCTAAACCTAACCCTAGCCCTAGCCCTAACACAAAGCCAAAACCTAACACTAGCAATACCCCTAGACCTAGCCCTGGCCATAACCCTAACCCTAACCCTAACCTTAGCCATAGCCCTAACCCTAACCCTAACCATGCCCCTATTCATAACCATAGAACTATCTCTAACACTAAACCTAAACCCAGCTCTAACCCTAGCCCTAGCCAAAGCCTTAAACCTAACCCTAACCCTAGCCCTCGCACTAGCCCTAGAAATAACCCTAACCTTAAACCTAACCGTAGTCCTAACCCTAAACATGACCCTAACCCTTTCTAGCCCTAGCCCTAATCCAAACCCTAACCCAAGCCCTAGCACTAGCTCTAGCCCTAACCCTAACCGTAGCCCTAATCCTAACTCACAACCTAAACCTAACCATACCTGTAGCTTTAACCTTAATACAAACGCTAAACCAAGCCCTAGCCCTAGCCCTAGCCCTAGACCTACCCTAGCCCTAACCCTAACCCTAAATATAACCCGTCCTAGTCATAACCCTAACCCTAACTCTAGCCCTAACACAAAACCTAACCCTAACCCTAACCCGGGCCTTAAATCTAAACCTAAACCGAACCCTAGCCCGAGCCCTAGACCTAACACTAACCCAAGCCCTAGCCCTAGGCCTAGACCTAGGACTAACCCAAACCCTAACCCTAACCCTAGCCTTAACCCTAACCCTAACACTAACCCTAACCCTAACCTTAACGCTAGCCCTAGGCCTAGCCAAAGCCCTAGCCATAACCCTAACCCTAACCCTAGTCCTAGCCCTAATCTGACCCTTAAACCTAACCCTAGCCCTAACCCTAACCGTAACCATAACCCAAAAACTAACTCTAGCCCTAGCCCTAGCCCTAACCCTAACACTAGCCCTAGCCCTAGACCTGGCCCTAAACCTAACCCACACCCTAGCCCTAACACTAGCCCTAACCCTAAACCTAACCCTAGACCTAACCCTAACCCTAATGCTAGCCCTAGCCCTAGACCTAGCCCTAGCCATAACCCTAAACCTAAACTATCCCTAGCCCTAGCCCTAACCCTAACCCTAACCATAACATTAGCCCTAGCCCTAAACCTAACGCTAGTCCTAGCCCTAAACCTAATCCTAGCCCTAGCCCTAACCCTAACCCTAACCCTAACGCTAGCCATAGCCCTAACCCTAACCTGAACCTTTTTCCTATCCCTAACACTAAACCTTACCTTAACCCTAACCCTAACACTAGCCCTGTCCCTAGACCTAACCCTGACCGTAAACCTTACCCTCGCCATAGCCATAAACCTAACCCTAAACCTAACCCTAACCCTAACCATAGCACAGCCCAAACAGTAAATCTAACCCCAGCCCCAACCCTAACCCTAACCCTAACCCTAACCCTAAAAATAGCCATAGCCCTAACCTTAACCCTAACCCTAACCTCAACACCAACAACAATAATCCCAACCCCAACCCCAAACCTAACCCTGACCCAAGCCTGAACCCTATCCCACACCCTAAAGTTAACACTAGCCCTAGCTGTAACTCTACCCCAAACCCTAAACCTAAATCTAGACTTAGCCCTAGCCCTAACCCTAACCCTAAAACTAACCGTAGCCCTAGCCTTAACCCTAGCCCTAGCCTAACCATCACCCTAAACTTAACCCTAGTCCTGACCATAACCCTAACCCTAACACTAACCCTGGACCTAGCCCTAACCCTAACACGAACCCTAGCCCAAAAGCTAGCCCTAAACCTATCTCTAAACCTAACCCAAACCCCAGCCCTGACAATAGCCCTAGCCCAAGCCCTAACCATAATCCTAACACTACCCCTAAACATAACCCTAACTCTAAACCTAACACTAGCACTAGCCTTAACCCTAACCCAAACCATAGCAGTAACCCTAGACCTAGCCCTAGCCCTAACCATAACCCTAACCCTAGACCTAACTGTAGACCTAGCCCTATCCCTAACCCTTACCCTAACACTAGCCCTGGGCATATACCTAACCAAAACCCTAATCCTAACCTTAACCCTGGCCCTACCGTAACCCACACCCTAAACCTAACCATAGCCCTAGCCCTAGATCTAACCCAAACCCTAACCCTGACCCTAACCCTAACCCTAACCCTAACCCAGCTCTAACCCTAACCCTAACCCTGGCCCCAGCACTAACCCTAACCCTAACCCTAACCCTAACCCTAACCCTAACCCTAGCCCTAGCCCTAACCTTAACCCTAAAGCTAACACTAACCATAGCCCTAGACCTAACCCTAAACCTAGTCCTAAATCTAACCCTATCCCTAGCACTAAACCTAACCATAGTCCTAGCCATAACTCTAAGCTTAACCCTAGCCCTAACCGCAATACTGTGCTAGACCTAGGCCTAGCCCTAGTCCAAACACTAATCCTAACGAAGCCCTAGCCCTAACCCTAAACTTAACTATAACCCTAGCCCTAATCCTAAACCTTAACTTAACCCTAACCCTAAAACTAGCCCTAGCCCTAGACCTAACCCTAAACCTAACACTAACTCTAGCCTTAGCCTTAACCCTAACCCTGACCCTAACACTAACCCTAACCCTAGCCCAAGCCCTAACACTAAACCTAACCGTAGCCCCAGCCCTAACCCTAACCCTAACCCTAGTCCTAGCCCTAACCTTTGCCCTAATCCTAATCCAACACCAACACAACACCAACACCAACCCAACCATAACCCTGACCCTATCCTGAACCCTAACCCACACCTTAACCCAACACTAGCCCTAGCCGTAACCCTAACCCAAACCCTAGTCCTAACTGTAACACTAATCCTAACATTAACCCTAGCCCTAGCCCTAACCACAACCATAGTGCTAGCCCAGGCAGAGCGCTAGATCAAACACTAACCCTAAACCTAGCTCTATCCCTAAACCTAAACCTAACCCTAAAACAAACCCTAACCCTAGCCCTAGCCCTAACCCTAACCCTAGCCCTAGCCCTACCCTAGCCCTAGACCTAGCCCTAAACATAAAACTAAACCTAACCCTAACACTAGCCCAAGCCCTGACCCTAACCCTAACCCCAGCCCAGCACTAACCCTAACACGAACCCTAACACTAGCCCCAGCCCTAACCATAACCCTAACCCTAAACCCAACCCCAGGAACAACCCCAACCACAACCCCAAACCTAACCCTGAACCTAGTCTGAACCCTAACCACACCATAAACCTAACACTAGCCCTAGCCGAAACTCTAACCCGAACCCTAAACCTAAACCTAGCCCTAGCCCTAGCCCTAACCCTAACCCTAACCATAGCTCAATTACTATCCATAGCTGTAGCCGAACCCTAACCATAACGGTAACCCGAGCCCTAACCGTAACCCTAACACTTAACTAACACTAACCCTAAACCTAACACGAACGCTAGCCCTAATCCTAGCCCTAACTCTAGCCCAAACCCTAACCCTAACCCTAGAACTAACCATAGCCCTAACCCTAAACCTAACCGTAGCCCTAACCCTAACCCTAGCCCTAACCCTAGCCCTAACCCAAACCCTAGCTCTAACCAGAACCTAACACAATCCCTAGCCCTAACAATAACCCTAGACCTAACCCTAGACCTAACAATAGCTCTAGCACTAACCCTAATTCTAGTCCTAGCCCTAACACTAACCATAGCCCTAGCTCTAACCCTAACCCTAGCCCTAGCCCTAACCCTAAACCTAACACTAGCCCTAGCCCTAAACCTAACCCTAGCCCTAGCCCTAACCCTAACCCTAGCCCTAACCCACACCCACACCATAAACCTAACACTAGCCCTAGCTCTAACCCTAATCCAAACCCTAAACCAGACCCTAGCCCTAGCCCTAACCCTAACCCTAACCCTAGCCCTAACAATAACCCTAACCACAACCCTAGCCCTACCCCTAACCCTAAACCTAACCCTAGCCGTAGGTTTAGATCAAGGACTAACCCTAACCCTAGCCCTAACACTAACCTTATCCCTAACCCTAACCCTAACGCTAGCCCTAGCCCTAGCCCTAACCCTAAACCTGTCCCTAACCGTAGCCTTAGCCCTAGCCCTAGCCTAACCTTAAGCCAAACCCTAACCCTAGCACTAACCGCATATCTAACCCTAACACTAATTCTAGTCCTAGCCCTAACCCTAACCATATCCCTAGCCCTAACCCTAAACCTAGTAATAGACCTAGCCCTAGCCCTAGCCCTAGCCCTAGCCCTAGCCCTAACCCTAACCCTAACCCTAGCCCTAGTCCTAACCCTAACCCTAGCCCTAGCCCTAAGCCTAACTCTAGTGCTAGTCCTAGCCCTAGCCCAAACCCTAACCCTAAACCTAGCGCTATCCCTAACCCTAATCCTAACCCGAATCCTAAATCTAGTCCTAGCCCTAACCCAATCATAGCCCTAGCCCTAACCCTAAACCTAGTGCTAGCCATTGCCCTAGCCCTAGCCCAAACCCTAACTCTAGCCCTAACCCTAGCTCTAACCCTAGCACTAATTCTAGTCCTAGCCCTAACCCTAACCATAACCCGAGCCCTATCACTAAACCTAGTGCTAGACCTAGCCCTAGCCCTAGCCATAACCTTAACCCTAACCCTAGGCCTTGCCCTAACCCTAACCCTAGTGCTAGCCCTAGCCCTAGCACAAACCCTAACCCTAAACCTAGCGCTATCCCTAACCCTAACCCTAACCCTAACTCTAGTCCCAGGTCTAACCCTAAACATAGCCCTAGCCCTAACCATAACCCTAGTGCTATCCCTAGCCCTAGCTCTAACCCTAGCCCTAACCCTAGCCCTAACCCTAACCCTAATAATAGTCCTAGCCCCAACACTAACCATAGCCCTAGCACTAACCCTAACCCTAGTGCTAACCCTAGCCCTAGCCCTAAACCTAACCCTAAAGCAAGCCCTACCCTAGGCCTAACCCTAACCCTAACCATAACCATAGCTCTAGCCCTAACCCTAACCCAAATCCTAGCCCTAGGTTTAGCCCTAGGAATAACACTAACCCTAGTCCTAACGCTAGCCCTAACCTAACCCCAGCCCTAACCCTAAACTTAAGCTACCCCTAGCTCAGCCCTAACCCTAGACCTAACCCTAGACCTAACAATAGCTCTAGCCCTAACCGTTCTAGTCCTAGCACTAACCCTGCCCATAGCCCTAGCCCTAACACTAACCCTAGTGTTAGCACTAAACCACACCGTTAAACTAGCCCTAGTCCTAGCCCTAACCTAAACCCAAACACTAACCATAACCCTAGCCCTAGTGCGAGCCCAAACACTAGCCCTAACCCTAACCCTAGCCCAAGCCCTAACCCTAACCCTAGTGCTAGACCTACTCCAAGCAGGAGACCAAACCCTAACCCTGAGCCCAGCAATAGCCCTAACCATAACCATAACCCTAGCCCTAACCCTAACCCTAGTGCTAGACCTAGCCCTAGCCCTAGCCATAACCTTTACCCTAACCCTAGCCCTATCCCTAACCCTAACCCTAGTGCTAGCCCTAGCCCTAGACCAAACCCTAACCCTAACCCTAGCGCTATCCCTAACCCTAACCCTAACCCTAACCCTAACTCTAGTCCTAAGTCTAACCCTAAACATAGCCCTAGCCCTAACCCTAACCCTAGTGCTATCCCTAGCCCTAGCCCTAGCCCTAGCCCTAATCCTAGCCCTAACCCTAGCACTAACACTAGCCCTAACCCTAACCCTAATAATAGTCCTAGCCCCAACACTAACCATAGCCCTAGCACTAACCCTAATCCTAGTGCTAGCACTAGCCCTAGCCCTAGCCCTAGCCCTAGCCCTAAACCTAACCCTAAAGCAAGCCCTACCCTAGGCCTAACCCTAACCCCAACCGTAACCCTAGCCCTAGCCCTAACCCTAACCTTAACCCTAACCATAGTTCAATTACTATCCATAGCTGTAGCCGAACCCTAACCATAACTGTAACCCTAGCCCTAACCGTAACCTTAACACTTAACTAACCCTAACCCTAAACCTAACACGAACGCTAGCCCTAACTCTAGCCCAAACCCTAACCCTAACCCTAGAAATAACCATAGCCCTAACCCTAAACCTAACCGTAGCCCTAGCCCTAAACCTAACCCAAACCATAGCCCTAGGTTTAGCCCTAGGAGTAACCCTAACCCTAGTCCTAACACTAACCCTCGCCCTAAACCTAATCCTAATCCTAATGCTAGCCCTAGCACTAGCCTTAACACTAGCCCTAACCCTAGCTCTGACCCTAACCCTAATTCTATTCCTAGCCCTAACCCTAACCATAGCACTAGCGCTAACCCTAACAATAGTGCTAGCCCTAGCCCTAGGCCTAGCCCTAGCCCTAGCCCTAACCCTAATCCTAACCCTAGCCCTAGTCCTAGGCCTCACCCTAACCCTAACATTAACCCTAGCCCTAGCCCTAACCCTAACCCAAACCCTAGCCCTAGGTTTAGGCCTAGGACTAACCTTAACCCAAACACTAACCCTAACCCTAGCCCTAACCATAACCCTAAAGCTAGCCCTAGCCCTAGCCCTAACCCTAGCCCTAACCCCAGCTCTAACCGTAATCCTAATTCTAGTCCAACCCCTAAAGCTAACCATAGCCCTAAGCCTAGCCCTAACACTAACCCTAGTGCTAGCCCTAGCCCTAGCCCGAGCACAAATCCTAACCCTAAACCTAGCCCTAGGCCTAACCCTGACCGTAACTCTAAGGCTAGCCCTAGACCTAACCCTAACCTTAACCCTAACCCTAGACCTAACCCTAAAAATTACCTTAACACTAACCCTAACACTAGCCCGAGCCCTAGACCTAAACCTAACCCTAACCCAAGTCCTAGCCCTAGCCCTAAACCTAACCCTAACCCTAACCCTAGCCCAAGCCCTAACCTTAACCCGAACCCAAACCACAGCCCTAACCCTAACCCTAAACCTACCCTAATCCTAGCCCTGTCCTAACCTTAATCCTTACCCTAACCCAACACCAACAACAATCCCAACCCCAAATCCAACCCTACCCATGACCCTAGCACGAACCCTAATCCACACCCTAAACTAACACTAGCCTAGCCGTAACCCTACCCCTAACCTTAACCCTAACCATAGCCCTAGATCTATCCCTAACCCTTACACTCACACTAGCCCTAGGCTCAAACTTAAACTTAACCCTAACCATAATCCTAACCATAACCCAGGCCCTAAACATAACCCACACCCTAAACCTAACCATAGCCCTAGCCCTAACACAAAGCCAAACCCTAACCATAGCACTAGCCCTAGGCCTAGCCATAACCCTAACTCTAACCCTAACCCTAGCCCTAGCCCTAGCCCTAGCCCTTTCCCTAGTCCTAACACTAACCCTAACCCTAACCCTACCCCTATCCGTAACCCTAAACTTAACCCTAGCCCTAAGCCTAACCCTAACTATAACCCTAGCCCTAGCCATAACCCTAGCCCTAGCCATAACCCTTACCCTGAACCTAGTCCTAAACCTAACCCTAGCCCTAGCCCTAACCCTAAACCTAATCCTAGCCCTAATCTTAGCACTAGCCCTAACAGTAACACTCTCCCTAACCCTAGCCCGAAGCCTAAACCACACCCTAAATATAACTCTAACCCTAGCCGTAACCCTAACCTGAACCCTAAACCTAACCTTAGCCCAACCCCTAGCCCTAACCCTAACCCTAACCCTAGCCCAAGAGCTAACCCTAACCCGAACCCTAGCCCCAGCCCTAACCCTAACCATAGCCCAAGAGCTAACCCTAACCCGAACCCTAGCCCCAGCCCTAAACCTAACCCTAAACCTAACCCTAACCCTAGCTGTAGCCCTAGCCCTAACCTTAACCCTAACCATAACCCAACCAAACAGAAACCCCATCCCCAACCAGAACCCTAACCCTGACTTTAGAATGAACCCTAATCCACACCCTAAACTAACGCCCAGACATAATGCTAACCCGAAACCTAACCCTAACCCTAGCCCTAGCCCTAACCCTAATCCTAACCATAACCGTAGGCCTAGCCCTAACCCTAACACTTACCCTAACACTAGCCCTAGGCCTAACCCCAACCCTAACCCTAATCCTAAGCCTAACCCTGCCCTACCCTAAACTACACCCTAAACCAAACCCTACCCCTAACTCAAACCCAAAGCCAAACCTAAGCCTAGCACTAGCCCTAGCCCTGCCATAACCCTAACCATAACCCTAGCCCTAGCCCAAACCCTAACGCTAGCACTAGCCCTAGCCCTAGCCCTAGCCCTAGCCCTAACCCTAACCCTAGCCCAAGCCCTAACCCTAACCTGAAACCTAGCCCTAAGCCTAGCCCTAGCACTAACCATAAACCTAACTGTAGCCCTAACCTAACCCCAGCCCTAACCATAACCCTAATCCTAACCCTAACCCTAACCCTAACCCTAGCCTTGGCCCTAGCCCTAGCCCTACCCTAACACTAGCCCTTGCCCAAACCCTAAACCTAGTCCTAGCCCTAGCCCTAGCCCTAGCCCTAACACTAACCCTAACACTAGCCCTAGCCGAAACCCTAACCCGAAGCCTAAACCTAACCCTAGACCTAGTCCCAGCCCTAGTCCTAACCCTAACACTAACCATAGCCCTAACCATAACCCTAGTCCTAGACTAAACCTAACGCTAACCCTAACCCTAGACC
The DNA here is from genome assembly GCA_015711505.1 of Sylvilagus bachmani. Classification (NCBI taxonomy): domain Eukaryota; kingdom Metazoa; phylum Chordata; class Mammalia; order Lagomorpha; family Leporidae; genus Sylvilagus; species Sylvilagus bachmani. The sequence goes on from CM027399.1 coordinate 48,735,215, forward strand.
TAACTGTAACCCTAACCCTAATACTATCCCTAGTCCTAGCCTTAACCCTAACACTAACCGTGGCCCTAACCCTAGACTTAGCCCTAGCCCTAATCCTAACCCTGAATCTAGCCCTAGCCCTAGACGTAACCCTAACCCTAACCCTAGCCCTAACCGTAACCCTAACCCTAACCCTAGCCCTTGCCCTAGCCCTATCCCTAACCATAGCCCTAACCCTAACCCTAGACCTATCCCTAACACTAACCCGAAACCTAGCCCTAACCCTAGCCCTAGCCAAAGCCCTAAACCTAACCCTAACTCTAGCCCACGCCCTAGCCCTAGCAGTAACCCTAACCTTAAACCTAACCGTAGCCTTATCTGTAACCCTTACCCACTGAAGCCCTAGCCCTAGGCCTAACACTAACCCAAGCCCTAGCCCTAGGTCTAGCCCAACCCTAACCCTAGCCCTAATCCAAAACCCACACCTTAAACCTAACCCTGGCTGTAGTTCTAACCCTAATCCAAACACTAAACCAATCCTAGCCATAGCCCCAATCTTAACAATAGCCCTAGAACTATACCTATCCCTAACCCTAACCCTAAACATAACCCTAGCCCTAGTCCTAACCCTAACCATAAACCTAGCCCTAACCCTCTCCCTAACCCTAACACTAGCACGAATCCTAACCCTAACCCTAACGCTAGCCCTAGCCCTAGCTAAAGCCCGAGCCCCAACCCTAAACCTAACCCTAGTCCTAGCCCTAACGTTAACCTTAAACCTAAACCTAGCCCTAAGCCTAACCATAACCATAACCCTAACCATAACTCTAGCCCTAGCCCTAGCGCTAATCCTAACAATAGCCCTAGCCCTTGACCTGGCCCTAAACCTAACCCTAAACCTAGCCCTAGCCCTAGCCCTAGCCCTAGCCCTAACCCTAACCTAATACTAACCCTAACCCTAGCCCTAGCCCTAGCCCTAACCCTAACCCTAACCCTAGCCCTAAGCCTAGCCATAGCAATAATCTTAAACCCAACCGTAGCCCTAACCTAACCCCAGCCCTAAGCCTAAATCTAACCCTAATCCTAGCCTTAGCCCTAGCCTTAGCCCTAACCCTAACACTAGCCCCGGCCCTAAACCTAACCCTAAACCTAGTCCTAGCCCTAGAACTAGCCCTAGCACTAACACTAAGCCTAAAACGAGCCCTAGCTGTAACCCTAACCTGAACCTTAAACCTAACCCTAGCCCTAGCCATAGCCCTAACCCTAACCCTAACACTAACTGTAGACGTAACCCTAGCCCTATTCCTAGACTAAACCTAATCCTAAACCTAAACCTAGTCCTAACTGTAACCCTAACCATAAAGCTATTCCTAGCCCTAGCCCTAATCCTAACACTAACCGTGGCCCTGACCCTAGCCTTAGCCCTAGCCCTAATCCTAACCCTAAATCTAGCCCTGACCATAGCCCTAGCCCTAGCCGTAACCCTAAAACTAACCATAGCCCTAACCTTAACCCTAACCCTAAACCTAACCCTAGCCCTAGCCCTAACCCTAACCCTAACCATAGCCCTAACACTAACCCTAGACCTATACCTAACACTAACCCTAAACCTAGCCCAATCCCTAGCCCTAGCCAAAACACTAAACCTAACCATAACACTAGACCTCGGCCTAGCCCTAACCGTAGCCCTACCCCTAACCTTAAACCTAATGGTAGCCCTAACCCTAACCGTAAACCTAACCCTCTCTAGCACTAGCCCTAGCCCTAACCCTAACCCTAACCCAAGCCCTAGCCCTAACCCCAGCCTAAGCCTAACCCAACCCTAACCCTAGCCCTTACCCTAGGCCTAACCCTGGCCGTAGTTCTAACCCTAATCCAAACTCAAAACCAAGCCCTAGCCCTAGACCTAGCCCTAGCCCTAACACTAACCCTAAACATAACACTAGCACTAGTCCTAACACTAACCCTAACCCTAGCCCTAACTCTAAACGTAACCCTAACCCTAACCCTATCCCTAAATCTAACCCTAAACCTAGCCCTAGCCCTAACCCTAACCCTAGCCCTAGCCCCAGGCCTAGACCTAGGACTAACCCAAATGCTAATCCTAACCCTAGCCCTAACAAATAACCCTAGCACTAACCCTAACCCTAACCCTAACGCTAGCACTAGCCCTAGTCCTAGCCCTACCCTAGCCCTAACCCTAACCCTCGTCCTAGCCTTAACCTTAACCTTAAACCTGACCCTAGACCTAACCCTAACCGTAACGATAACCCTAACCCTAACTCTAGCCCTAGCAATAGCCCTAACCCTAACACTAGCCCTAGCCCTAGACCTGGCCCTAACCCTAACCCACACCCTAAACATAAACCTAGCCCTAGCTCTAACCCTAATCCAAATCCAACAACCCAGCCCTAGACCTAGCCCTAACCCTAACCCTAACCATAACATTAGCCCTAGCCCTAAACCTAACCATAGACCTAGCCCTACACTAACCCTAGCCCTAAGCCCTTAACCTAACCCTAGTCCTAGCCCTAAGCCTAACCCTAGCCCAAGTCCTAACCTTAACCCAGTGTTAGCCCTCACCCTAACCCTAGCCCAAACCCTAAACCTAAACCTAGCCCTAGCCCTAACCCTAAACCTAATCCTAAAGCTTGCCATAGCCCTAACCCTTACCTTAACCCTTTCCTAACCCTAACCCTAAACCTTACCTTAACCCTAACCCTAACACTAGCCCTAGCCCTAGACCTAAACCTGACCCTAAACCTTACCCTCGCCCTAGCCATAAACCTAACCCTAATCCTAACTCTAACCCTAACCGTAGCACAAGGCCTAATGCTAACCCTAACCCCAGCCCCAACCCTAACCCTAACCCTAACCCTAACCCTAACACTAACCCTACCCTAACCCTAACCCTAACAATAGCCCTAGCCCTAACATTAACCCTAACCCTAACCCCAACCGCAACAACAACAATCCCAACTCCATCCCCAACCCTAACCCTGACCCAAGCCTGAACACTAACCCACACCCTAAACCTAACAGCAGCCCTACCCGTAACTCTAACCCAAACCCTAAACCTAAATCTAGACTTAGCCCTAGACCTAACCCTAACCCTAAAACTAACCGTAGCCCTAGCCTTAACCATAGCCCTAGCCTAACCCTAAACCTAAACTTAACCCTAGTCCTAACCGTAACCCTAACCCTAAAACTAACCCTGGCCCTAGCCCTAACCCTAACGCGAACGCTAGCCCTAAACCTAGCC
>CM027399.1:48738955-48760843 GCA_015711505.1 Sylvilagus bachmani
CCTAACCCTAGCCCTAGCCCTAGCCCTAACCCTAAACCCAACCCTAAACCTAAACCTAAACCTAGCCCTGGCCCTAAAATTAACCCTAACACTAAGCCTAACCCTAGGCCTAGCACTAAAACTAACCCTAACTCTAGCCCTAGCACTAGCACTAGACCTAACCATAACCATAACCCTAATCCTAACCCTGGCCCTAGCCTTAACACTAACCCTAAGCCTAAATCTAAACCTAGCCATATCCCTAGCACTAAGCCTAACCCTAAAACATGCCCTAGCCTTAACCATGACCCTAACCCTAGCCCTACCCTAGCCCAAGCCCTAATCCTAACCCTAACCCTATCCCCAACCCTAACACTAGTCTTAACCCTAACCCTAGCCCTAATCCTAACCCACAGCCTAAACCTTACCCTAGCCTTAGCTCTAACCCTAATCCAAACCCTAAACCAAGCCCTAGACCTAGGACTAACCCTAACCCAATCCTAGCCCTAGCCCTAACCCTAAACCTTAACTTAACCCTAACCCTAGCACTAGCCTTAACCCTAAACCAAGCCCTAGGCCTAGCCCTAGGACTAACCCAAACCCTAACCCTAAACCTAGCCTGAACCCTAACCCTAACCCTAGCCCTAACCCTAGCCCTAGGACTAACCCAAACCCAAACCCTAACCCTAGCCCTATCCCTAACACTAGCCCTAACCCTAACGCTAAACCTAACCCTAGCCGTAGGCCTAGCCCTAGGACTAACACAAACCCTAATCCAAACCCTAGGCAAACGCTAACCCTAGCAATAACCCTAACCCTAACACTAGCCCTAGACCTAGCCCTAACCCTAGCCCTAACCCAAATCCTAAACCTAACAATAGACCTAACCCTAAACCTAACCCTAGCCCTAGACCTAACACTAAAACTAGCCCTAACCCTAAACTGAGCGCTAGCACTAACCATAACCCTAGTCCTAGAACTTACCCTAACCCTAGCCCTAGCCCTAACCCTAACCCTAGTGCTAGCCATAGCCCTAGCCCTAGCCCAAACACTAAACCTAAACCTAGCCTTAACCCTAACCCTAATCCTAACACTATCCCTAGCCCCAATCCTAACCTTAACCCAAACCCTAAACCTTACCTTAATCCTAACCATAACGCACACACTAGCCCTAGACCTAACCCTAACTCTAACACTAACCCTAGCCCTAGCCCTAACCCTAACCCTAACCCTAGCCATAACCCTAGCCCTAACCCTAACCCTTACCCTATCCTTGCCTTAAACCTAGCCCTAACCCTAACCCTAACGCTATCCCTAGCCCCAACCCTAAACTTAACCCTAACCCTAGCCCTAACCCTAAACCTTAACTTAATGCTAACCCTAACGCTCACACTAGCCTTAGACCTAACCCTAACCCTAACCCTAACCCTATCCCCAGCCCTAGCCCTAGCCTTAACCCTAACCGTAACCCTAACCCTAACCCTAAACTTACCCCGAGCCTAGCCTTAACCCTAACACTAAACATGGCCCAGCCCTAAACATAACCCTAACCCTAGCCCTGGCCCTAACCTTAACCCTAACCCTAATTCAACACCAACAACAACCCAAACCCCAACCCCAACCCCAACCCTAAACCTGACCCTAGCCTGAACCCTAACCCACAACCCAAACTTAACACTAGCCCTAACCGTAACCCTAACCCGAACCCTAACCCTAACCCTAGCCCTAGCCCTAGCCATAGGCCTAGCCCTAACTCTAACCCTAACCCTAACCGTAGCCCTAGCCCTACGCCTAAACCTAGCATAACCCTAACCCTAACCCTAGTCCTAACCGTAACCCTAAACCTAGCACTAACCCTAGACATAGGCAAAATCCCTAACCCTAACCCTAAACCTAGCCCTAGCCGTAGCCCAAACTCTAAATATAATCCTAAACCTAAACCTAGCCCTAGCCCTAGACCTAGCCATAAACTTAACACTAACCCTAGCCCTAACGCTAACACTAAACCTAAACCTGGACCTAGCCCTAGATATAACCCTAGACCTAGCCCTAGACATAGCCCTAAACCTAACCCTAACCCTAACCCTAACCCTAACTACAAAACTAGCCCTAACACTATCCCTAATCCTAACCCTAGACCAATCCTTAACACTAGCCGTAGGCCTAACCCTAACTCCAACCCTAAACCTAAACCTAATCCTAGCCCTGGCCCTAAAACTAACCCAAATGTTAAAATTAAACCTAGCCCTAGCCCTAGCCCTAAAACTAACCCTAACAATAGCCCTAGCCCTAGCCCTAGCCCTAGACATAACCATAACACAAACCCTAATCCTGGCCCTAGCCCTAACCCTAATTCTAACCCTAGCCCTAGCACTAGCCCCAGACCTAGAACTAGAACTAACTGTAAACCTAGCCCTAACCCTAACCCTAGCATTAACCCGAAACCTAACCCTAACACTAACCCTAACCCTAGCCCAAGCCCTAACCCTAACCCTAACCCTAGCCCAAGCCCTAACCCTAACCCTAGCCCTATTCCTAACCTTAGCCCTAACACTAATCCAACCTCAACAAAACACCAACACCAACCCAACCCTAACCGTGACCCTAGCCTGAACCCTAAACCAACCCTTAACCCAACACTAGCCCTAGTCATAACCTAAACCCAAACCCTAACCATAACCCTAACCCAAACCCTAACCCTAGCCCTAACCCTAGCCCTAGCCTGACCCTAAGCCTAACCCTAGTCCTAACCCTAATCCAAATCATAAACCAAGCCCTAGCCATAGCCCTAGCCATAACACTAAACCTAGCCCTACTCCTAGCCCTAACCATAACCCTAACCCTAACCCTAACCCTAGCCCTAAAGCTAAACCTAATCCTAGCCCTAACCCTAAACCTAGCCCAAGCCCTAAACCTAACCCTAGCCCTAGGCCCAACCCTAACCCAAACCCTAACCCTAGCCCTAGCCCTAGCCCTAGCCATAAACCTAACCCTAACACTAGCCCTAGCCCTAACCCTAACCATAGTCCTAGCCCAAACCCTAAACCTAGCCCTAGCCCTAACCCTAACCATAGTGCTAGACCTGGCCAGAGCCCTAGAGCAAACCTTAACCCTAACCCTAGATCTAGCCCTAACCCTAACCCTAACCCTAACCCTAACCATAAACTTTACCTTAACCCTAACCCTAACACTAGCCCTAGCCCAAGACAAAACCCTAACTCCAACCCTAACCCTAACCCTAGCGGTAACCCTAACCCTAACCCTAACCCTAACCCTAACCCTAAACTTAACCCTAGCCCAAGCCCTAGCCCTAACACTAACCCCAGCCCTAACCCTAACCCTAACCCTAACCCTAACCCTAGAACTAGCCGTAACCATAACCCTAACCCTAAACCCCAACCCCAACAACAACCCCAACAAAAACCCCAACCCTAAAACTGACCCTAGCCTGAACCCTAACCCACACCCTAAATCTAACACTAGCCCTAGCCGTAACTCTAACCCGAAACCTAACCCTAAACCTATCCTTAGCCCTAGCCCTAAACCTTACCCTAAACCTAGCCCTATCCCTAGCCCTAACCCTAACCGTAACCCTAACCCTAACCCTATACTAAGCCTAACATTAAACCTAACCCGAACAATAGCCCTAACCCAATCGCTAACCCTAGCCCTAACCCTAACCCTAAGACTAGTCCTAACACTAACCCTAACCCTAACTCTAACCCTGTCCCTAACCCTAACCCTAGCCATAGCTCTAACTCTAACCCTAACTGTACCCCTAACCCTAACTCTAACCCTGGCCCTACCCCTAACCCTAACACTAACCCTAGCACTAACCCTAGTCCTAGCCCTAAACCTAATCCTAGCCCTAGCACTAGCCCTAGCCCTAACCCTAACCCTAGCCCTAACCCTAGCCCTAACCCTAACCATAACCACAACCCTAGCCGTACCACTAACCCTAACCCTAACCCTAGGTCTAGCCCTAGGACTAAACCTAACCCTAGCCCTAACATTAATCTTAGCCCTAACCCTAACCCAAACGCTAGCCCTAGCCCTAGCCCTAGCCCTAGCCCTAATCCTAGCCTTAACCCTAGCTCTAACCCTTACCCACATTGTAAACCTATCCCTAGCCCTAGCCCTAACCATAAACTAAACACTAACCATAGCCCTAGCCCTAAACTTAACCGTAGTGCTAGCCCTTGCCCTAGCCCAAACCCTAACCCTAACACTAGCGCTGAACTAACCCTAACCCTAACCCTAAATCTAGTCCTAGCCCTAACCCTAACCATAGCCCTGGCCCTAAAATTTACCTTAACCCTAACCCTAACACGAGCCCTAGTCCTAACCAAACCCAACAAAAACCCCAACCCCAATCCCAACACTAACCTGACCCTAGCATGAACACTAACACACACCCATAACTAATGCTAGCCCAGCCGCAACTCTAACCGGAACCCTAACCCAAACCTTAGCCCTAGGGCTAGACCTAAACCTAACCCTAACCTTAACCAAACCGAGCCCTAGCCCTAAAACTAACCCTTACCCTAACACTAGTCCTAGGCCTAAACATAACCCTAACACTAACCCTAACCCTAACCCTGGCCCTAAACCTAACCCACATCCTAAATGTAACCCTAGCCCTAGCCCTAACCCAAAGCCAAACCCTAACCCTAGCAATAGCCATAACCCTAACACTAACCGTAAACCTAACCGTAACCCTAACCCTAGCCCTGGCCCTAACCCTAACACTAGCCCTAGCCCTAGCCCTAGCCCTAGCCCTAACACTAACCCTAACCCTAACACTAAACCTAACCCTAGCCCGAAGCCTAGCCCTAGCACTAACCCTAAACCTAACCGAAGCCCTAACCCTAACCCTAGCCCTAAACCTAAACCTAACCCTAACCCTAGCCCAAGACCTAACCCTAAACTGAACCCTAGCCCCAGCCCCAACCGTAACCCTAAACCAAACCCTAACCCTAGCCCTAGCCCTAACCTTAACCCTAACACTAACCCAAACCCAACACCAACTCCAACGCTTCCCTGACCCTAGCATGAACCCTAACCCACACCCTTAACTAGCAATAGCCCAGCCATAATCCTAACCAGAACCCTAACCCTAACCTAGGCCTAGCCCTAGCCCTAAACCTAACCCTAAACCTAAACCTAACCCTAACGCTAAACCTAACTGTAGCCCTATCCCTGTCCCTAACCCTTACCATATCAATAGCACTAGGCCTAAACCTAACACTAAACCTAACCTTAGCCCTAACACTAGCCCTAGCCCTAAACCTAACCTTAGACCTAGCCCTAGCCCTAGCCCTAACCCTAACCCTAATGCTAAACCTAACCCTAGCCCTCAACCTAACCCAGACCCTAAACATAACCATAGCCCTAGACCTAACCCTAACCCAAATCCTAATCCTAGCCATAGACGTAGCCTAACCCTAACCCTAGCCCTAATCTTAACCCTATCCCTAGGACTAGCACTAGCCCTAACCATAACCCTAACTGTAGCCCTAGCCCTAGCCCTAGTTAGACCTAACCCGAACCCTAACCATAACCCTAACCCTAGCACTAGCCCTAACGCTAAACCTAACCCTAGCCCTAGCAATAGCCCTATCCCTAACCCTAACCCTAGCCCTAGCCCTAGCCCTAACCCTAAACCAAGCCATAGCCCTATTCCTAACACTTACCCTAATCCTACCCTAGCCCTAACCCTAACCCTACTCTAGCTATAACCCTAACCCACAAACTAAAGCTAACCCTAGACCTAGACTAAACCCTAACACAAACCCTAAACCAAGCCCTGGCCCAAACCCTAACCCTAGCGCTAACCCTAAACCTAGCCATATCCCTAACCCTAACCCTAGTCCTAGCAATAACCCTAAACCTCGTCCAAGACCTAACCATAACCCTAGTGCTAGCCCTAGCCGTAGTTAGCCCAAACCCTAACCCTAACCCTAACCCTAACCCTAGCCATAACGCTAACCCTAACCCTAACCCTAGACTAGACCTAACCCTAAGCTTAACCCTAACCATAGCACTTAACATAAACCTTACATTAACCCTAACCCTAACACTAGCCCTAGCACTAGAACTAACCCTAACACTATCCCTAACCCTAACGCTAGCCCTAGCCCTAAGCCTAACTCTAGTGCTAGACCTAGCCCCACCCCTGCCCGAACCCTAACCCTAACCCTAGCACTAGACCTAACACTAACACAAACCCTAACCCTAACACTAGCCCTAACCCTCACCCTACCCCTAAAACTAACAATAACATTAGCCATAGCCTTAACACTAACCCTAACCCTAACCCAAGCCTAATCCTAACTCTAGTCCAAGACCTAACCCTAATCCTAACCCAAGCCCTAGCCCTAACCCTAACACTAACCCTACCCCTAGCCCTAACCCTATCCCTAACTCTTACCCTAAGCCTAGCCCTAGCCCTAACCCTAAATCTTAACGCTAACCCTAACACGAAGCCTAGCCCTATACCTAACCCTAACCATAACCCTAAACCTAACACTAACCCTAGCCTAAGCACTAACCCTAACCCTAAACCTAGCCACAGCCATAGACCTAACCCTAAACCTAACCCTAACACTAACTGTAAACCTAACCCTAACCCTAACCCTTACCCTAACCCTAACCCTAATCCTAGTCCTAGCCCTAACACTAACCCTAACACTAGCCCTAATCCTAGCCCTAACCCTAACCCTAACCCTAACCCTAACCCTAAACTTAACCCTAGCCCTAATCCTAACCTTAACCCTAACCCTAGGCTTAATCCGAGCCCTAGCCCTAACACTTACCCTAAACCTAGCCCTAGCCCTAGCCCTAGGACTAACACAAACTCTAACCCTAACACTAGCACTAACCCTAACCCTAACCCTAGCTCTAGCCCTAGCCCTAACCTGAGCCCTAACCCTAAAGCTAACCCTAAAACTAACCCTAAACCCAACCATAGACAGGGCCAAAAACTAACCCTAAACCTAGCCCTAACCCTAGCCCTAGCACTAATCTTAACCCTAATCCTAGCCCTAGACCTAAACCTAACCCTAACCCTAACCCTAACACTAGCCCTAACCCTAGACCTAACCCTAACCCTAACCCTAGCCCTAGCCCTAACCCTAACCCTAACCCCAACCCTAACCCTAAACCTAAACCTAAACCTAAACCTAAACCTAAAACTAACCCTAGCCCTGCCGCTAAATCTAAACCTAAATCTAACTCTAACCCTAGCCCTAGCCCTAAGGCTAAACCTAAACCTAAACCTAGTGCCAGGCCTAGCCCTAGCCCTAACCCTAACCCTAACCGCAACCCTAGCCTTAACCCTAACTCTAACCCTAGCCCTAACCCTAACCATAATGCTACCAATAGACCTAGCCCTTGTCATAAACCTAACCATAACCCTAAACCTAACCCTAACCCTAACCCCAACCCTAGCCTTAACCCTAACTCTAACCCTAGCCCTAACCCTAACCCTAATGCTAACAATAGACCTAGCCCTAGTCATAAACCTAACCATAACCCTAAACCTAACCCTAACCCTAACCCTAACCCTAACCCTAACCCAAGCCCTAACCCTAATCCTAGACCTAGCCCTAGCCCTAACCCTAACCACTACCATATTCCTAACCCTAGACATAGGCCTAGCCCTTACCGTAACCCTAACCGTAGCCCGAACCGTAACCCACACCTTAAACTTAACACTAACCCTAGCTCTAAGCCTGAACCAAATCATAACCCTAAAACTAGCCATAGAACTAGCTCTAGCACTAACCCTAAACCTAAACCTAGCCCTAGGCCAGCCCTAGCCCTAAGTCTAACCACAGCCCTAGCCCTAAACCTAACCCTATCCCTTGCCCTAGCCCTAACCCTAACACTAACCCTAAGCCTAACACTAGCCCTAGCCCTAGCCCTAACACTAACCCTAACTCTAACCCAGGACCAAGGCCTAGCCATAGCACTAATCCTAACCCTAACCCTAGACTTAACCCTAACCCTAACACTAACACCAAACCTAACCATAACGCTAACCCTAAACCTAACCCTAGCCCTGGAAAAAACACTAACCCTAACCCTAACCCTAAACCTAAGCCTAGCCCTAGCCATAAAAACTAACCCTAACTCGAGCCCTAGCCCTAGCCCTAGGCCGTGCCATAAACCTAACCCTAGCCCTAGTCCTAGCCCTAGCCCTAACCCTAAACCTAACCCTAGCCCTAGGCCTAGTCTAAGCCCTAACCCTAAACTAACCCTGACCTAACCCTAGCTCTAACCCTAGACCTAGCACTAACCCTAACCCTAACCCTAACCCTAGCCATAGCCCTAACCCTAAACCTAGCCATAGCCCTAGCTCTAATACTAACCCCAACACCACCATAACCCTAAACCTAACCCTAACCATAACAATATCCCTAGCCCTAACCTTAACGCTAACCCTAGCCCTAGCCCTAGCCCTAGACCTAACCCTAACCCTAACCCTAACCCTAGCCCTAGCTCTAATACTAACACCAACCCTTACCCTAACCTTAAACCTAAACCTAACCCTAGCCCTGGCAGTAACCCTAACTCTAACCCTAACCCTAACCCTAAAGCTAACCCTAGCCCTAGCCTTGAAACTAACCCTAAAAGTAATACTAGCCTTAGCCTTAGCCATAGCCCTAACCCTAACCCTAACCCTAACACTGACCCTAACCCTACCACTAGCCCAAGTCGTACAACTAACCCTAAACCTAACCCTAACCCTAACTGTAGCCCTAGCCCTAACCCTAACCCCAACCCTAAACCTAAACATAAACCTAAACCTAACCCTAGCCCTGTCCCTAAAACTAACCCTAACCCTAAGCGTAACCCTAGCCCTAGCGCTAAAACTAACCCTAAATTTAGCCCTAGCCCTAGCCCTAGACCTAGCCCTAAGCATAACCATAACCCTAACCCTAATCCTAACCTTAAACCTAAACGTAACCCTAGCCCTGGCAGTATCCCTACCTCTAACCCTAACCCTAACCCTAAACCTAACCATAGCCCTAGCCTTGACACTAACCCTAAAAGTAATACTAGCCCTAGCCTTAGCCATAACCCTAACCCTTAAATTAGCCCTAGCCCTAACCCTAACCCTAACACTAACCCTAACCCTAACACTAGCCCTAGTCCTAGCCCTAACCCTAACCCCAACCCTAACCCTAACACTAGCCCAAGGCCTTATCCTAAACCTAACCCTAAACCTAGCCCGAACCCTAACCCACACCTTAAACCTAGCACTAGCCCTAGCGCTAACCCTAACCCGAACCCACACCCAAGCCCTAGTCCTAGCCCTAATCCTTGCCCTAGCCCTAAACCTAGCCCTACCCTAAACCTAATCCTAACCCTAACCCTTGCCCTAGCCCTAGACCTAGCCCTAACCTAACCCTAACCCTAGCCCTAACGCTAACCCTAGTCCAAGCCCTAGCCCTAGCCCTAGACATAAACCTAGACATAGCCCTAGCCCTAGCCCTCACCCTAAACTTAACCCTTGCCATAGCCCGAGTCCTAGACCTAGCCATAAACCTAACCCTAACCCAAGGCCTAATCCTAACGCTAACCCTAACACTACACCTAACCCTAACACTAGCCCTTAACCTCTCCTTAACACTAACCCTAACCCGAAACCTAACCCTAACCCAAGCCCTTGCCTTAACCCTAACCCAAACCCTAAACCTAAACCTAACTCTAGCCCTGGCCCCAAAACTAACACTAACCCTACAACTAACCATAGCCCTAGCCCTGAAACTAACCCTAACTCTAGCCCTAGCCCTAGCCCTAGCCCTAGCCCTAGCCCTAGCCCTAACCATAACCCTAATCCTAACTCTAACCCTAGCCCTAACCCTAGCCTAGGCCTAGAGTTAGCCCAAGCCTTAGCCCTAACCCTAAAAATAATTCTAGCCCTAGACCTAACCCAAACCCTAGCCCTAACCTAACCTAACCCTAGTCCTAACACTAAACCTAACCCTAAACCTAGCCTTAGTCCAAACCCTAAACCCAACACTAACCCTAGCCCTAGACCTTGCCCTAGCCCTAACCCTAACCCAAGCCCTACCCCTAGGACTAGACCTAACACTAACCCTAGCCCTAATCCTAAACCACACCCTAAACCTAACCCTAGCCCAAGCTCTAACCCTAATCCAGACCCTAAACCAAGCCCTAGCACTAGCCCTAACCTTAACCCAAGCCCTAGACCTAGCACTATCCCTAATCCTAACCCTAACAATAACCCTAGCCCTAACACTAACCCTAACACTCGCCCTAGGTTTAGCCCTAGGATTAACCCTAACCATAGCCCTGACACTGACCTTACCCCTAACCCTAAGCCTAACGCTAGCCCTAGCCCTAACCCTAGACCTAACTGTAGCTCTAACCCTTACCCACACCGTAAACCTAATCCTAGCCCTAGCCTTAACCCTAACCCAAACACTAACCCTAATTTTAGCCCTAACCCTAACCCAAACACTAGCCCTAACCCTAACACTAGCCCTAGACCTAACACTAACCCTAGTGCTTGCCCTAGCCCTAGCAGTAATCCTAGCCCTAAACCTAACCCTAAACCAAACTGTAGCCCTAACCCTAACCCTGGCCCTAGCCCTAGCTCTGGCCCTAAACCTAACCATAACACTAACCCAAACCCTAGCCCTAGCCCTAACCATAACAATAACCCTAGACCTAGGCCTAGTCCTAGCACTAACCCTAAACCTATCCCTAAACCTAACTGTAGCCCTAAACTTAACCATAGCCCTAACCCTAGCCCTTGCCCTAGACCTAACCCTAGCCCTAACTGTAGCCCTAACCCTAACCCTAGCTCTAACCCTAATCCTAACCCTAACACTAGCCTTAAAAACAGCCCACACCCTAAACCTAAACTAGCCCTAGCCCTAACCCTAAACCAAACCCAAATCCCAGCTTAAGCCCTAGCCCTAGCCATAGCCATAACCCTAAACCTAACCCAAACCCTAGCCCTAACCCTAACCTTAGACCTAGACATAGCCCTAGCACTAACCCTAAACCTAACCCTAAACCTAACCGTAGCCCTAAACCTATCCCTAACCCTAACCCTAACCCAAACCCTAACCCCAGCCACAGCCCTAAACCTAAACCTAGCCCTAAACTAAACCTAAACCTAGCCCTAGCCCTAACCTTTACCCTACCCTAGCCATAACCCTAAACCTAGCCCTAGCCCTAGACCTAAACCTTACCCTAGTCCTAACACTAGCCCTAGCCCTAGCCCGAACCCTAACCCACACCCTAAACCTAACACTAGCCCTAGCCGTAACACTAACCCGAACCGTAACCCTAAACCTAGCCCTAGCCCTAAACCTAAACATAACCCTAAACATAGCCCTATCCCTATCCCTAGCCCTAACCTAACGCTAACGCTAAACCTAACACTAGCCCTAACCATAACCCTACCCTAACACTAACCCTAGCCCTAGCCCTAAACCTAACCCTGACCCTAACCATAGCCCTAGCCATACCATAAACCTAACCCTAACCCTAACCCTTGCCCTAACCGTAACTCTAAACCTAAACCTAAACCTAGCCCTAGCCCTAGCCCTAAACCTAACCCTAGCCCTAGACCCAGCCTAAACCCTAGCCCTAAACCTAGCCCTAGCCCTAACACTAGCCATAACCCTAAGCCTAACCCTAGCACTACCCCTAACCCTAAACCTAGCCCTAAACTTAAAACTAGCCCTAACCCTATCCCTAACCCTTGCCATAGCCCTAGCCCTAGACCTAGCCTAACCCTAACCGTAACCATACCCAAGCCCTAATCGTAAACCTAATGCAGCCCTAACCATAACCCTAACATTAACCCTAACCCTAGCCCTAACCCTAACCCTAACCCTAACCCTAGCCCTAACACTAACACAAGCCCTAGCCCAAACCCTAACCCTAGTCCACGCCCTAGCCCTAGCCTTGCCCTAGCCCTAACCCTAACCCGAACTCTAAGCGTGACCCTATCCATAGCCCTACCCCTAACCCTAACTGTAACCCTAACTTTAGCCCTAGACCTAGCCAGAGCCCTAGCCTTACCCTAACCTAACCTTAGCACTAACCGTAACCCTAACCCTAAGCCTAACCCTTAACCTAGCCCTAAAACTAAACCTAACCATAACCCTAACCCTAAAACTAACCCTAACCCTAACCCTAAACCTGGCCCTAGACCTAACATTAACCCTAACCTTAACCCCAACCCCAGCAAAAACCCCAACCCGAACCCCAACCCTAACCCTGACACTAGTCCGAACCCTAATCCACACCCTAAACCTAACACTAGCCTAATCCCTAACCGACTTGAACCTTAACCCTAACCCTAGCCCTAGCCCTAGCCCTAGCCCTAACACTAGCCCTAAACCTAACCGTAGCCCTAATCCTAACCCTAACCCTAACCCTAAACCTAGCCCTAGCCCTAGCCCTAACACTATCACAAACGCTAAAACTAACCCTAGCCCTAGCCATAGCCCTAGACATAACCCTAACCCAAACTCTAAACATAGCCCTAACACTAACCCTGGCCCTAGCCCTAGCTCTGGCCCTAAACCTAACCCTAACACTAACCCAAACCCTAGCCCTAGCCCTAACCATAACAATAACCCTAGACCTAGGCCTAGTCCTAGCACTAACCCTAAACCTGTCCCTAAACCTAACCGTAGCCCTAAACTTAACCCTAGCCCTAACCCTAGTCCAAGACCTAACCCTAACCCTAGTCCTAGCCCTAGCCCTAGCCCTAGAACAAACCCTAACCCTAACCCTAGCCCGAATCCTAACGCACACCCTAAACCTAACACTAGCCTTAGCCCTAACACTAACTTGAACCCTAACCCTAACCCTTGCCCTAGCCTTAGCCCTAACCATAACTCTAGCCCTAGTCTTAGCCCTAGCCCTAGCCCTAACCCTAACCCAAACCCTAACCCTAGCCCGAACCCTAACCCCAACCCTAAACCTAACACTAGACCTAGCCGTAACCATAACCCGAACCGTAACACTAAACCTAGCCCTAGCCCTACCCTAACCCTAACGCTAACACTAACCCTATTTCTAACCATAACCCTACCCTAACACTAACCCTAGCCCTAGCCCTAAACCTAACCCTGACCCTAACCATAGCCCTAGCCCTACCCTAACCCTAACCCTAACCCTTGTCCTAACCATAACCCTAACCTTAGCCATAACCCTAAGCCTAACCCTAGCACTAACCATAACCCTAAACCTAGCCCTAAACCTAGACATAGCCCTAACCCTAATCCGAACACTAACCATAGCCCTAGCCCTAGCCATGGCCTAACCCTAACCGTAACCCTAACCCAGTCCTAACCGTAACCCTAACCCAGCCCTAACAGTAACCCTCACCCTAACCCTAACCCTAGACCTAGCCCAAACCCTAACCGTAACCCTAGACCCAAACATAGCCCTAGCCCTAGTCCTAACCCTAACCCTAACCCTAGACCTAACCCTAGCCCTAGACCTAGCCCTAGCCCGAACCCTAACCCTAACCCTAACCCCTAGCCCTAACCCTAAACCTAACCCTAGCCCTAGCCCAAACCCTAACCATAGTCCTCGCCCTAGCCCTAGCCTTGCCCAAGCCCTAACCCAAACCCTAACCCTAACCCGAACATTAACCCACAAACTAAACCTAACACTAGTCCTAGCTCTAAACCTAACCCGAACCCTAACCGTGACCCTATCCCTAGCCCTACCCCTAACCCTAACTGTAAACCTAACTTTAGCCCTAGACCTAGCCATAGCCCTAGCCTAACCCTAACCCTAACCCTAACCCTAGCACTAACCGTAACCCTAACCCTAACCCTCAATCTTACCCTAGCCCTAACACCAATCCTAACCATAACCCTAACCCTAGAACTAACCCAGCCCTAGCCCTAGCCCTAACCCTAACTCTAACCCTAGCCCTAAGCCTAGCCCTAGCCCTACCTCAAAACCAAACCCTAAACCTATCCCTAACCGTAAACTTAACCCTAACCCTAACCCTAGTCCTGGCCCAAGCCCTAGCCCTAGCCCAACCCCTAACCCTAACCCTAGCCCTAGCCCTGACCTAACCCTTAACCTAAACCTAATCGTAGCCCTAGCCCTAACATTAACCCTAGACTTAACCCCAACCCCAACCCCAACAACAACCCCAAACCCAACCCAAAACCTAACCCTGACCCTAGCCCAAACCCTAACCCACACCCTAACCCACACCCTAGCCCTAGGCCTAACACTAACCCTAACCCTAACCCTAATCCTAACCCTAAACCTAGCCTTAAACCTAACCCTAACCCTAGCCCTAGGCGTAACACTAACCCTAACCCTAATCCTAACCCTAACCCTAGCCCTAAACCTAACCCACACCCTAAACCTAACCCTAGCCCTAGCCGTAGAACTAACCCACACCCTAAACCTAACCCTAGCCCTAGCCGTAGAACTAACCCTAACCCTAACCCTAACCATAGCCCTAGCCCTATCCGTAGCCCTAGCCTAATCCGAAACCTAACCCTAATCCTAGTCCTAGCTGTAGCCCAGGCCCTAGCCCACACCTAAATCTAAGCCTAGACCTAGCCCTAACCCAAACCCGAAACCTAAACATAACGCTAGCTGTAGCACGAACACTAACCTTAATCCTAATTCTAGCCCTAACGCTAAACCTTACCATAACCCTAGAACTAACACTAGCCCTAGCCATAGACCTAACCCGAACCCTAACCCTAACCCTAATCCTAGCCCTAGCCTAGCCCTAACCCTAACACTAACCCTAGTCCAAGCCCTAACCCTAACCCTAGCCCTAACCTAGCCCTAGCCCTATGCCTAAACTTAACCCTAACACTAGCCCTAGCTTTAACCTTAACCCTAACACTAACCCCAACCCCAACAACACAAAACCCAACCCCAACCCTAACCCTGACCCTAGCCCGAACCCTAACAACACCCTAAACATAACACTAGACTTTGCACTAACACTAACCCTAACCCGAAACCTAACCCTAACCCTAGACCTAGCCATAACCCTAACCCTAACCCTAACCCTAAACATAGCCCTACCCTTAGCCCTAGCCCTCGGCCTAGCCCTAACCCTAACCGCAAACCTAACCCTAGCCGTAAACCTAACCTTCCCTAACCCTAATCCTAACCCTAACCTTAGCCCTAAACCGAACCCACAACATAAACCTAACCCTAACCCTAACCCTAAACCTAAACCAAACCCTAACACTAGACCTAGACCTAGACCTAGCCATAGAAATTACTGTAACCCTAAACCTAAACCTAGTCCAAACCCTAACCCTAGCCCGAACCCTAGCCCACACCCTAAACCTAACACTAGCCCTAACCCTAACCCTAGCCCTAAACCTAGCTCTAGCACAAGCCCTAGCCCTAACCCTAACATTAAACCTAACCCTAGCCCTAACCCTAACCGTAACCCTAAACCTAACCCTAACCCTAACCCTAACCCTAGCACTAGCCGTAACCCTAACCCTAACACAAACCCTAGTCCAAGCCCTAACCCTAACCCTAGCCCTAATGCTAGCCCTAGCACTAACCCTAACACTAACCCTAATCCTAACCCTAAACCTAAGCCTAACCTTACCCTAACCCTAACCCCAACCCCAACAACAACACAAAATCCAACCCCAACCCTAACCCTGACCCTAGCCCGAACCCTAACAACACCCTAAACATAACACTAGCCTTTGCCCTAACCCTAAGCCTAACCCTAACCCTAAACCGAAACCTAAACCTAACCCTAGCCCTAGCCCTAACCCTAACCCTAACCCTAATCCTAGACCTAGCCTTAGCCCTAGCCCTAGGCCTAGCCCTAACCCTAACCACAACCCTAACCCTAAACCTAAACCTTCCCTAACCCTAATCCTAACAGTAACCTTAGCCCTAAACCTAACCCACAACCAAAACCTAAACCTAAACCTAACCCTAACCCTAACCCAAACCCTAACAATAGCCCTAGACCTAGCCCAAGCCCTAGACATAACCATAACCCTAAACCTAACCCTAGCCCGAACCCTAACCCTAGCCCGAACCCTAGCCCACACCCTAAACCTAACACTAGCCCAAACCCTAACCCTAGCCCTAACCCTAGCCCTCGCCCAAGCCCTAGCCCTAACCCTAACCTTAAACCTAACCCTAGCCCTAACCCTACCCGTAACACTAAACCTAACCCTAGCCCTAGACCGAGCAATAGCCCTGACCATAACCCTAACCCAAACCCTAACCCTAGCCCTCGCACAAACCCTAGCCCTAACCCTAAACTTAAACCTAAACCTAACCCTAGCCTTAACACTACCCATAACCCTAACACTAACTCGAGCCCAAGCCCTAGCCCTAACCCTAACCCTAACACTAGCCCTAACCCTAAATCTAACCCTAACCCTAACCATACCCCTAACCCTAACCCTAGCCCTAACCCTAACCCAAACCCAAATCCCAGCCTGAGCCCTAGCCCTCGCCATAGCCATAACCCTAACCCTAACCCTAAACCTAGCCCTCGCTCGAACCCTAGCCCTAATCCAAACCTTAAACCTAACCCTAGCCCTAACCCTACCCGTAACCCTAAACCTAACCCAGCCCTAGCCCGAGCACTAGCCCTAGCCCTAACCCTAAACCTAATCCTAGCCCTCGCCCAAGCCCTAGTCCTAACCCTAATCTTAAACCTAAACCTAGCCCTAACCCTACCCGTAAACCTAACCCTAACTCTAGCCGAAGCCCTAGCCCTAACCCTAGCCCTAGACCTAGCCCTAGCCCTAAACCAAACCCTAAACCTAGCCCTTGCACTAGCCCTAGCCCAAACCTTAATATTAAACCTAACCCTAGCCCTAACCCTACACGTAACCCTAACCCTAACCCTAACTCGAGCCCAGGCCCTAGCCCACACCCTAACCCTAACACTAGCCCTAGTGCTAAATCTAACCCTAACCCTAACCATAGCCCTAACCCTAATCCTAGCCCTAACCCTAATCCAAACCCTAAACCTAGCCTTAAAAATAACCAACACCATAAACCTAACATTAGCCCTAGCCCTAACCCTAACCCAAACCCAAATCCCAGCCTGAGCCCTAGCCCTAGCCATAGCCATAACCCAAACCCTAACCCTAAACCTAGTCCTCGCCCAAACACTAGCCCTAACCCTAACCTTAAACCTAACCCTAGCCCTAACCCTACCCGTAACCCTAACCCTAACTCTAGCACAAGCCCTAGTCCTACCCTAGCCCTAGAACTAGCCCTAGCCCTAAACCTAACGCTAACCCTAGCCCTCGCCCTCGCCCTAGCCCTAGCCCTAACCCTAACCCTAACCCTAGCTGTAGCCCTAAACGTAACCATAACCCTAGCCCTAGCCTAACCACTAACCCTAAAACTAAACGTAGCCCTAAACCTATCCCTAACCCTAACCCTAACCCTAGCCCTAGCCCTATATCTAACCCTAACCCTAACCGTAGCGCTAACCCTAACCCTAGCCCTAACCCTAATCCTAACCCTAACCCTAGCCCTAAAAATAACCCACACCCTAAACCTAACCCTAGCCCTAGCCCTAACCCTAACCCAAACCCTAATCTCAGCCTGAGCCCTAGCCCTATCCCTAGCCATAACCCTAACCCTAACCCTAACCTTAGCCCTATCCTTAACCGTAGCCCTAGCTCTAACCCTAACCCCAGCCCTAGCCCGAACCGTAACCATAACACTAGCCCTAGCCCTAGCCCTACCACTAACCCTAAACCTAACCGTAGCCCTAAACCTATCCCTAGCCCTAAACATAACCCAAACCATAACCCCAGACCCAGCCCTAACCCTAAACCTAGCACTAGCCCTAAACCTTACCCCAACCCTAGCCATAACCCTAACCCTAGCCCTAGCCCTAACCCTAAACCTTTTCCTAGCCCTAGCTCTAGCACTAGCCATAACACTAACCCTAACACTAACCCTAGCCAGAAACCTAACCCACACCCTAAACCAAACACTAGTCTTAGCCGTAACCCTAACCAAAACCGTAACCCTAAACCTAGCCTTAGCTCTAGACCTAACCCTAACCATAACCCTAACCATAGCCTTGTCCCTATCCCTAGCCCTACAATAACCCTAACGCTAACCCTAACCGTAGCCCTAACCAAAACCATAACCCTAACAGTAACCTTGGCCCTAGCCCTAACCCTAACCCTAACCACACCCTTGCCCTACCCTAACCCTAACCCTAACCCTTGCCAGAACCGTAAACCTAACCCTAAACTTAAACCTAAACCTAGCCCTAGCCCTAAACCTAACACTAGCCCTACCTCTAGACCAAACCCTAGCACTAAACCTAGTCCTAGCCCTAACCCTAAACCTAACGCTAACCCTAGCTCTAGCCCTAACGCTAAACCTATCCCGAGCCATAACCCTAAACCTAACCATAACCCTAACCGTAGCCCTATCCCTATCCCTAGCCCTACCCTAACCCTAACGCTAACCCTAGCTCTAGCCCTAAGGCTAACCCTAACCCTAGCCCTAACCCTAGAACTAGCCCGAGCCGTAAACCTAACCCTAACCCTAGCCCTAACTCTAGCCCTAACCCTAACCCTAACCCTAACCCTAGCCCTAACCCTAACCCTAACCCTAACCCTAACCCTAGCCCTAACGCTAGCCCAAGCCCTAACCCAAACCCTAACACTAGCCATAGACCTAGCCCTAGCCCAAGACATAACCCTAACCCGTACCCTAAACCTAGCCCTAACCCTAACCCTGCCCTAGCCCTAACTCTAGCCATCACCCTAACAATAACCCTAGCACTAGGACTAGCACTAAAACTAACACTAAACCTAACCCTAAACCAAAACATAGCCCTATCCCTAACCCTAGCACTAACCCTAACCCTAACACTAGCCTTAGCCCTAGCCCTAACCCTAACACTAACCCTAGCCTTAACCCTCACCTTAACCCTAGCCCAATCCCTAACCCTAAACCTAATCTTAACCCTAGCCCAAACCCTAGCCCTAAACCTAACACTAGCCCTAACCCTAACCCTAGCCCGAACCCTAGCCCACACCCTAAATCTAACACTAGCCCTAACCCTAACCCTAGCCCTAAACCTAGCCCTCTCTCAAGCCCTAGCCCTAACCCTAACCTTAAACCTAACCCTAGCCCTAACCCTACCCGTAACCCTAAACCTAACCCTAGACTTAGCTCGAGCACTAGCCCTAGCCCTAACCCTAACCCTAACCCTAGCCCTCGCCCTAGCCCTAGCCCTAAAACTAACCTTAAACCTAACCCTAGCCCTAACCCTTACCATAAAGCTAACCCTAACACTAGACCAAGACCTAGCCCTACCCTAGCCCTAGCCCTAGTCCCAGTCCTAGCACTAACTCTAACCCTAGCCCTAGCCCTAGCCCTAACCCTAACCCACAACATAAACCTAACCCTAGCACTAGCTCAAACCCTAATACAAACCCTAAGCCAAGCCCTAGCCCAGGCCCTATCCTCACCCAAACCCTAACCCTATCCCCAGCACTAACCCTAACCCTAACCCTAACCATAGCCCTAGGCCTAGCCCTAGCCCTAACCCTAACCCTAAACCTAGCCCTAGCCTTAGCCTTAGCCTTACCCTAACGCTAACCCTAACCCTAGCCCTAACTCTAACGCTAACCCTAACCCTAACCATAACCCTAGACCTAGGCCTGAACCTAACCCTAACCATAGCCCTAACCCTAACCCTAGCCCTAGCCCCAATCCTAACTGTAACCCACCCCTAACCCCAGCCCTAGCCCTATGCCTTATCCTAACCCTATCCCTAGCCCTCGCCCTAGCCAAAGCCCTAGCCCTAACCTTAAACCTAACCCTAGCCCTAACCCTAAACTTAAACCTAAACCTAGCCCTAACCCTAACAGTAAACCTATACCCTAACTCTAGCCCTAGCCCTAGCCCTAGCCCTAGCCCTAACTATATCCCTATCCCTAGGCCTAGCCCTAGCACTAACCGTAAACCCTACCCTTACCCTAACCCTAACCCTAGTCCGAGCCCTAGACCTAGCCGTAACCCTAACCCTAGCCATAGCCCTAGCCCTATACATAACCCTAATCCTACCCTAATCCTAGGCCTAACCCTAAACCTAGCCCTAGCCCTAGCCCTAGCCCTAACCCTAGCCCTAGCCCTAATTATATCCCTATCCCTAGGCCTAGCACTAGCACTAACCGTAAACCCTACCCTTACCCTAACCCTAACCCTAGTCCAAGCCCTAGAGCTAGCCCTAACCCTAACCCTAACCTTAACCCTATAGCTAGCCCTAGCCCTAACACTAACCCTAACCCTAACCCTAGCCCTAAACCTAAACCTTACCATAACACTAATACTATCCCTAGCCCTAGACCTAACCCTAAGCCTAACCCTAACTATAACCCTAGCCCTAGCCCTAACCCTACCCTAACACTAACCCTAGCCCAAGACCTAACCCTAACCCTAGCCCTATCCCTAGTCCTAACCCTAACCCTAACCCTAGCCATAGCCCTACCCTTAAACCTAATCCTAACTCCAACGCCAAAAACAACCCTAACCCCAATCCCAATCCTAAACATGACCAAGCCCGACCCTAACCCACACCCTAAACCTAACATTAGCCTAAGCCCTAACCCTAACAAAAACCCTAACCCTAACCCAAGCCCAGGCCCTAGCCCTAAACCTAACACTAACCCTAGCCCTAGCCCTAGCACTAGCCCTAGCCGTAGCCCTAGCCCTAGCCCTAGACCTAGACCTAGACCTAACCCTAACCCTAACCCTAACCCTAGCCCTAGCCCTAGCCCTAGCACTAAACCTAACCCACAACCTAAACCAAACCCTAGCCCTAACCCTAATACGAACCCAAAACCTAACACTAGCATTAGCCCTAGCCTTAGACATAAACTTAAACCTAACAATAACCCAAACCCTAACCCTAACCCTAGCCCTAGCCTTAGCCTTAGCCCTAGCCCTAGCCCTAACCCTAACAATAACCCTGCCCTAGTCCTAACTTAGCACTAACCCTAACCCTAACCCTAACCCTAATCCTAACCCTAATCCTAACCCCAACCCTAACCCTAACCTTAGCCCTAGGCCTAGACCTAACCCTAAACCTACAACTAGCCCTAACCCAAAACTTAATCCATGCCCTAACCCTAACCCTAGCCCTAGCCCTAACCATAACCCTAGTCCTGGCCCTAGCCCTAGCCCTAGCACTAGCCATAACCCTAACCTAACCCAAACCCCAGCCCGAACCCTAAACCACACCCTAAACCTATCACTAGCCCTAGCCCTATACCTGACCCGAACACAAACCCTAACCCTAGCACTAGCACTAGCCCTAACCCTAACCCTAATCCTAACTGTAGCCCAAGCACTAACCCTAGCCCTAGCCCTTGTCCTAACCCTAACAATAGCCCTAACAGTAACACTAACCCTAACCCTAGCCCTAGCCAAAACCCTAACCCTAACCCTAACCCTAAACCTAACCCTACGCCTTAAACCTAGCCCTAGCCCTCGCCCTAACCCTATCCCTAACCCTAACCCTAACCCTAACCTAACCCTAGAACTAGCCCTAGACCTAAACCTAACACTATCCCTAGCCCTAGGTCTAGCCCTAGACATAACCCTAAACCTAACCCTAACCCTAACTCTAGCCCTAACCCTAACCCTAGTCCTCGCCCTAGCCCTAGCCCTAGTCCTAGCCCTAGACCTAACCCTAACCCTAAGGCTAGCCCAAACCTAACCCTAAACCTAGCCATAACCCTAGTTCTAACCCTAGCCCTAAACCTAAAACCAAACGTAACCCTAAACCAAACCCTCACCTGCACACTATCCCTAATGCTAACCCTATCATCATTCAAGACCTAATCATAACACTATTGATAACCCCAGCCAAAACACTAACCC
>CM027399.1:48761343-48778929 GCA_015711505.1 Sylvilagus bachmani
AAACCTAACCCTAAACCTAGCCATAACCCTAGTTCTAACCCTAGCCCTAAACCTAAAACCAAACGTAACCCTAAACCAAACCCTCACCTGCACACTATCCCTAATGCTAACCCTATCATCATTCAAGACCTAATCATAACACTATTGATAACCCCAGCCAAAACACTAACCCTAACCCTAACATTAGACATAAGGCTAACCGTAACCCTAACCCTCGCTCTAACCCTAACCCTAACACTAAAGGTAGCCCTAACACGAACCCAAAAAATAACCCTAGCCCTAGGCCTAGCCCTAGAACTAACCCTAAACCTAACCCTAACCCTAACCCTAACCCTGGACTTAGCCCTAACCCTAACCCTAACGCTAACCCTAACCCTAGCCTTAGCCCTAGCCCTAGCCCTAACCCTAATTCTAGCCGTAGCCCTAACCCTAACCCTAATCCTAGCCCTAACCCTAACCCTAGCCCAAGCTCTAACCTAACCCTAGTCCTCGCCCTAGCCTTAGCCCTAGCCCTACCTAACTCTAAACCCAGCCCGTAACCTAAACCTAATCATAGCCCTAACCCTAACCCTAGCCCTAACCCTAACCCTAAACCTAACCCTAGCCTTAGCCCTAGCCCTAGCCCTAACCCTCACCTTAAACCTAGCCCTGAACATAACACTATCTAGCCCTAACCCTAACCCTAGTCCTCGCCCTGGCCCTAGCCCTAGCCCTAGCCATAACCATAACCTAACCCTAACCACAGCCCGAAACCTAACCCACACCCTAAACCTATGACTAGCCCTAGCCCAAAACCTGATCCGAACCCAAACCCTAACCCTAGCCCTAGCCCGAGCCCTAACGCTAACCCTAAACCTAGCCCTAGGCCTAGCCCTAGCACTAACCCTCAACCTAAAGCTAACCCTAACCGTAGCCCTAGCACTTGTCCTAACCCTAACCATAGCCCTAACAGTTACCCTAAACCTAAACCTAACCCTAGCCCTAGCCCAACCCCTAACCCTAACCCTAAAACTAGCCCTAGCCCTCGCCCTAACCCTAACCTAAACCTAGAACTAGCCCTAGCCTTAACCCTAACACTTGCCCTAGCCCAAGCTCTAGCCCTAGACATAACCCTAAACCTAACCCTAACCCTAACTCTAGCCCTAACCCTAACCCTAGTCCTCGCCCTAGCCCTAGCCCTAGTCCTAGCCCTAGCCCTAGCCCTAACCCTAACCCTAAGGCTAGCCCAAACCTAACCCTAAACCTAGCCATAACCCTAGTTCTAACCCTAGCCCTAAACCTAAAACCAAACGTAACCCTAAGCCAAACCCTCACCTGCACACTATCCCTAATGCTAACCCTATCATCACTCAAGACCTAATCATAACACTATGGCTAACCCCAGCCAAAACACTAACCCTAACCCTAACATTAGACATAAGGCTAACCGTAACCCTAAGCCTCGATCTAACCCTAACCCTAACACTAACCGTAGCCCTAACACGAACCCAAAAAATAACCCTAGCCCTAGGCCTAGCCCTAGCACTAAACCTAAACCTAACCCCAACCCTAATCCTGGACCTAGCCCTAGCCCTAACCCTAACACTAACCCTAACCCTAGCCTTAGACCTAGCCCTAGCCCTGACCCTAAACCTAGCCGTAGCCCTAACCCTAACCATAACCCTAGCCCTAACCCTAACCCTAGCCCAAGCTCTAAACCTAACCCTAATCCTCGCCATAGGCCTAGCACTAGCCCTAGCCCTAAACCTAACTCTAACCCCAACCCGAACCCTATCCCAACCCTAAACCTAACACTAGCTCTAACCCTAACCCTAGCCATAATCCTAACCCAAAACCTAGCCCTAACCCTAGCACTAGTCCTAGCCCTAACCATAACCATAACCCTAGCCCTAGCCCTAGCCCTAGCCTAACCCTAACTTTAAACCTACCCCTACCCCTAACCCTACCCCTAATCCTAACCCTAATCCTAACCGTAATCCTAGCCCTAAACATAACCCACACCCTAAAGGTAACACTAGCCTTTACTATAACACAAAACTAAACTCTAACACTAGCCCTAGCCCTAACCCTAACCCTAACAGTAACCCTAACCCTAGCCCTAAATGTAACCCTAAAACTAGCCCTAGCCCTATCCATAACCCTAATGCTAACCCTAGCCCTAACACTAATCTTAACCCTAACCCTAGCCCTAACCCTAAAATTTACCGTAACCCTAACCCTAACACTAGCCCTAGCCCTAGCCCAAGTTCTAACCTAACCCTAGTCCTCGCCCTAGCCCTAGCCCTAGCCCTAGCCCTAAACCTAACTCTAACCCCAGCCCAACCTAAACCTAACCCTAAACCTAACCCTAGTCCTAGGCGTAGCCCTAGACCTAGCCCACACCTAAACCTATGTGTAGCCCTAGCCCTAATATAAACCCAAAACCTAACCGTAACGCTAGCCGTAGCAATAACACTAACCTTAACCCTAACCCTAGCCCTAATGCTAAACCTTACCGTAACCCAAGAACTAACACTAGCCCTAGCCCTAGACCAAACCAGAACCCTAACCCTAACCCTAACCCTAGCCCTAGCTCTAACCCTAACCCTAACACTAACCCTAACCCTAACCCTAACCTAGTCCAAGCCCTAACCATAACCCTAACCCTAACCATAACCTTAGCCCTAGACCTAACCCTAAACCTAACCCTAACGACAGCCCTAGCCCTAACCTTAACCCTAACCCTAACCACAACCCCAACAACCCCAAACCCAACACCAACCCTAACCCTGAACCTAGCCCGAACCGTAACCCACACCCTAAACATAACACTAGCCTTATCCCTAACCCTAACCCCAACCCTAACCCCAACCCTAGCCCTAGTCATAGCCCTAACACTAACCCTAACCCTAGCCCTAGCCCTAGGCCTAAACCGAATCCTTGCCCTAGGCCTACCCTAAATCTAACCACAATGCTAAACCTAACCCTAGCCCTAAACCTAACCCACACCCTAACCTAACCCTAGCCATAGCCCTAACAATAACCCAAACCCTAACACTAGTCCTAGCCCTAGCCCAAGCCCTAACCCTAACCCTAACCCTAGCCCTATCCCTAACCCTAAAAATAACCCTAGTCTTTGCCCTAGCCCTAGCCCTAACCCTAACCCTAACCCTAACCCTAGCCCTAGCCCTTACCCTAACCCTATTCCTCGCCATAGCCCTAGCCTTGCCCTAGCCCGAACCCTACCCTAACCCTAGTCTGAAGCCTAACCCACACCATAAACCTACAGTAGCCCTAGCCCCAACGCTAAGCCAAACCCTAACCGTGACCCTAACCCCAGCCCTAGTCCTAGACATAACCCTAACCCTAACCTTAGCCCTAGCCCTAGCCATAGACTAAACCTAACCCTAAGCCTAGCACTAACCATAACACTAACCCTAACCCTTACCCAGGCCCTAACACCAAACCTAACCCTAACCCTAGCCCTAACCGTAACCCTAACCCTAACCTTCACCCTAGACCTAGCCCTAACCCAAACCTAACCATAGCCCTAACCCTAACCCTAACCATTAACCTAGCCCTACCCTAGAACTAGCCCTGCACCTAGCACTAACCCAAGCTCTAACCATAACCCACAACATAAAACTAACCCTAGCCCTAGCTCTAACCCTAATCCAAACCTTAAACCAAGCCCAAGCCCTAGCCATAGGCCTACACCTAATCCTAAGCCTAGCCCTAGCCCTAGCCCTAACCCTAACCCTAACCCTAGCCCTAGTCCTAACCCTAAAGCTAAACCTAGCCCTAGGCCTAGCCCCAGTACTAACCCTAAACCTAAACTTAACCCTAATCCTAGCCCTAACCCTAGCCCTAGCCCTAGCCCTAGCCCTAGCACTAACACTAGCCCTAGCCCTAGCCCTAGCACTAACACTAGCCCTAGCCCTAGCCCTAATGCAAACCCACAACATAAACCTAACCCTAGCTGAGCTATAATCCTAACCCAAACCCTAACACTAGCCCTAGCCCTAGCCCTAGCCATAGACATAACCCTAACCCTAACCCTAACCCTGTCCCTAGTCCTTGCCCTAGCCCTAGCCCTAGCCCTAACCCTAGCCCTAGCCCTAGACCTAATGCTAACCCACAACATAAACCTAACCCTAGCAGAGCTCTAATCCTAACAAAAACCCACACTAGCCCTAACCCTAGCCCTAAACATAGACATAACCCTAACCCTAACCCTAACCCTAACCCTATCCCTAGTCCTTGCCCTAGCCCTAGCCCCAGACCTAGCCCTAACCATAACCCTAAGCCGAGCTCAACCATAACCCTAAACCTAGCCATAAAACTAGTTCTAACCCAAGCCCTAAATCTAAACCAAACGTAACTCTAAGCCAAAACATAACCTGCACACTATCCTTAATGCTAACCCTATCATCATTCAAGCTCTAATCATAACACTATTGCTAACCCCAGCCCAAACCCTAACCCTAACCCTAACACTAGACATAAGGCTAACCCTAACCCTAACCCTCGCTCTAAACCTAACCCTAACCCTAACCCTAGGACTAACCCTAACCCTAATCCTAATCCTAAACCTAACCCTAGCACTAAACCTAACCCATACCCTAAACATAAACCTGACCCTAACCCTACACTAACCCAAAACCTATCACTACCACTAGCCATAGCCCTAGCCATAGACAAAACCCTAACCTTAACACTAAACCTAGCCCTAACCCTAACCCTGGCCCTAGCCCTAGCTCTAGCCCTAACCCTAACCCTAATCCTAACAGTAGCCCTATCCCTAACCATAACAATAACCCTAGCCCTAGGCCTAGCCCTAGAACTAAACCTAAACCTAACCCTAAACCTAACCATAGCCCTAACCCTAACCCTAGCCATAACCCTAACCCTAACACTAACCCTAACACTAGACATAGCCCTAGTCCTAACCCTAACCCAAACCCAAACCATAGCCCTACCCTAGCCCTAATCCTATACCTAGCCCTAGCCTTAACCTAACCCTACCCTAGCCCTAACACTAACCCTAGCCCTACCCCTAACCTTAACCCTAGTCCTAGCTCTAGCCTTAGCCCAGCCCCAACCCTACCCCTAACCCTAACCCTAGCCCGAACCCAAACCCACACCCTAAACCTAACACTAGCCCTAGCCATACCCCTAACCCTAACCCGAACCCTAACCCTAAACCTAGCCCTAGCCCTAGCCCTAGCCCTAACCATAACCCTAATAATAGATTTAACCCTAACATTAGCCCTAACCCTAGCCCTAGCCCTAGCCCAAGCACTTACCCTAAACCTAGTCCTCGCCCTAGCTGTAGCCCTTACCCTAATCCTAGTCCTCGCCCTAGCACTTGCCCTAGCCAGGGCCCTAACCCTAACCCTAAGGCTAGCCCAACCCTAACCCTAAACGTAGCCATAACCCTAGTCCTAGGCCAAGCCCTCGCACTAACCCTAAACTTAATCCTAAACCTAACCGTAGCCCTAACCCTACCCTAGCTCTAACCCTAACCCTAACCCTAACCATAGACTTAGCCCTAGCCCTAGCCCTAACCCGAAAACTAGCCCTAGCCTTAACCCTAATCCTAACCCTAGCCCTAACCCTAGCCCTAGCCCTAGCCCTAGCCCTTACCCTAATCCAAGTCCTCGCCTTAGCCCTAGCCATAGCCCTAGCCCTAACCCTAACCCTAAGGCTAGCCCAAACCTAAACCTAAACCTAGCCATAAACCTAGTCCTAAACCTAGCCCTAAACCTAAAA
The DNA here is from genome assembly GCA_015711505.1 of Sylvilagus bachmani. Taxonomy (NCBI): domain Eukaryota; kingdom Metazoa; phylum Chordata; class Mammalia; order Lagomorpha; family Leporidae; genus Sylvilagus; species Sylvilagus bachmani. Next base: position 48,767,095 of record CM027399.1, read on the forward strand.
TCAAACGTAACCCTAAGCCAAACCCTCACCTTCACACTATCCTTAATGCTAACCCTAATTCTCATTCAAGCCCTAATCATAACACTATTGCTAACCCCAGCCCAAACCTTAACCCTAACCGTAACACTAGACATAAGGCTAACCCTAACCTTAAACCTCACTCTAAACCTAATCCTAATCCTAACCCTATCCCTAGCCCTAAATCTAACCCTAACCCTAGACCTAGACCTATCCCTAACCCTTAACCTAACCCTAGCCCTAGCCATAACCCTAACCTTAACCCTAGCTCTAACCCTAACCCACACCATAAACTTAACCCTAGCCCTAGCCCTAACCCTAACCCTAACCCTAACCCAAACCCTAATATAGCCCTACCCTAGCCCTAAATCTATACCGAGCCCTAGCCCTAACCTAACGCTAACCCTAGCCCTAAAACTAACCCTAGCCCTACCACTAACCCTAACACTAGTCCTAGCTTTAGCCCTAGCCCAGACCCAACCCTAACCCTAATCCTAACCCTAATCCAAGCCCTAACCCCCACACTAACCCTAACCCTAACCCTAGCCCGAACCCAAACCCACACCCTAAATCTAACACTAGCCCTAGTCCTAGCCCTAGCCCTGGCCCTAACCCTAATCCTAACCCTAACGATAGTTTTAATCCTAACACTATCCCTAACCCTAGCCCTAGCCCTAGCCCTAGCACTTACCATAATCCTAGTCCTCGACCTAGCCGTAGCCCTTACCCTAACCCTAGTCCTCGCCCTAGCGCTAGCCTTAGACCTGGCCCTAACCCTAGCCCTAAGGCTAGCCCAACCCTAACCCTAACCCTAACCCTAGCCCTTACACTAGCCCTAGGCCTAGCCCTAACCCTAACCCTAACACTAGCCCTCGCCCTAGCCCTAGCCCTAGCACTGACCCTAACCCTACCAATAACCCTAGCCCTAGCCCTAACTTTAACCCTAACCCTAACCCCAACACCAACAACAACCCCAACACCAATCCCAAACCTAACCCTGACCCTAGCCCAAACCCTAACCCACACCCTAAACCTAACACTAGCCTTAGCCCTAACCGTAACCGGAACCCTAACCCTAACCCTAACACTAGCCCTAACCATAGCCCTAACTCTAACCCTAAAACTAGCCCTAGCCCTAGCCCTAGCTCAGGCCTAACCCGAACCCTAGCCCTAGGCCTAACCCTAACCCTAACCCTAATCCTAACCCTAACCCTAGCCCTAAACCTAACCCACACCCTAAAGCGAACCCCAGCCCTAGCCCTAACCCTAACCCAAACTCTAATGCTAGCCCTAGCCCTAACACTAACCTTAACCCAAACCCTAGCCCTAACCCTTAAATTTACCGTAACCCTAACCCTAACACTAGCCCTAGCCAGAGACCTAATACTAACTCTAACCCTAATCCTAGCCCTAGCCCTAACCCAAACCCTAACCCTAACCCTAGGCCAAGCCCTATTCCTGGCCCAGCCGTAACCTTACCCCTAATCCTAACACCAACACCAACAACAACCCCAACCCCAACCACAACCCTATCCCTGAACCTGCCCGAACCCTAACCAACAACCTAAACCTAACACTAGCCTTAGCCCTAACCCTAACCGAACACTAACCCTAAACCTAGCCCTAGCCATAGTGCTAACTCTAACTCTAACCCTAGCCCTAGCACTAGCTCTAGCCCTAGCCCTAGCTGTAAACCAAACCCTAGCCCTAAGTCTAACCCTAACCCTAACCCTAATCCTAACCCTAACCCTAGCCCTAAACTTAACCCACACCCTAAACCTAACCCACACCCTAAACCTAACCATAGACAGAGCCCTAACCCTAACAAAAACCCTAACTCTAGCCCTAGCCTTAACCCTGGCCCTAGCCCTAAAACTAACCCTAATATAGCCGTAACCCTAGCCCAAGCCCAAACCCTAACCCTAACGCTAACCCTAGCCCTAGCCCTAACCCTAATCCTAACAATAGACCTTACCATAGCCCTAGCCCTAGCCATAGCCCTAACCCTAACCCTAAGGCTAGCCAAACCCTAACCCTAGCACTAATCTTAAAACCAAACGTAACCCTAAGCCAAACCCTCACCTTCACACAATCCTTAATGCTAACCCTATCATCATTCAAGCCCTAATCACAACACTATTATTAACCCCAGCCCAAACCATAAACCTAACCCTAACACTAGACATAAGGCTAAAACTAACGCTAACCCTCACTCTAAACCTAACCCTAAGACTAACCCTAAGCCTAACCCTAACGCTAACGCTAGCCCTAACACAAACCCTAACAATAACCCTAGACCTAGGCCTAGCCCTAGCACGAACACTAAACCTAACCCTAAACTTAACCGTAGCCCTAACCCTAACCCTAATCCTAAGCCTAAGCCTAAACCTAACCCTAACCATAGCCTTAGCCGTAGCCCTACCCAAACCCTAAACATAGCCCTGGCACTAGCCCTGACCCTAAACCTATCACTAGCCCTAACTCTAAAAGCTAACCCTAGCACTAAACTTAACCCTGGCCCAAGTTCTAATCCTAACCCTATTCCTCGCCATAGCCCTAGCCCTAGCCCTAACACTAACCATAACCCTAGCCCTAACCCTAACCCTAGCCCTAGCCCCAACACTAAACCTAGTCCTTGCACTAGCCCTAGCCCTAACCCTAACCCTAACCTTAATCTAACCCTTAACCTAGCTCTAGCCCTATTCGTAACCCTAACATGAAACCTAGCACTAGGCCTAAACCTAACCCTAACCCTAATCCTAACCCTAACCCTAGCCCTAAACCTAACACTAGACCTAGCCCTAGCCCTAGCCCTAGCCATAGACCTAGCCCTAGCCCTAGCCGTAACGCGAACCCTAGCACTAGGCCTAACCCTAACCCTAACCCTAATCCTAACTCTAACCCTAGCCCTAAACCTAACACACACCTTAAACTTAACCCTAGCCAGAGCCCTAACCCTAACCCAAAGACTAACACTAGCCCTAGCCTTAACCCTGGCCCTAGCCCTAAACCTAACACTAACCATAGCCCTAACCCTAAACCTAGCCCTAGATTTAAACTTAACCCTAACCCTAATCCTAACCCTAAACCTAATCCTAGCCCTATCCGTAGCCCTAGGCCTAACCCTAGCCCTAACCCTAACCCTAACCCTAAAACTCACCCTAGCCCTAGCCCTAACCCTAAAGCTCACCCTAGCCCTAACCCTAACACTAACCATAGCCCTAACCCTAACACTAATTCTAGTCCTAGCCCTAAGCTTAACCCTATCCATAACCTTAACGCTAATTCTAACCATAACCCAAGCCCTAGCCCTAACCCTAACCCTAACCCTAACACTAACCCTACACCTAACACTAGCCCTAGCCCTAGCCATAACCCTAACCCTAACAGTAGCCCTAACCCTAACCCTAACCCTAGCCCTAGCAATAAACATTACCCTAACCTAGCCCTAACGTTAGAACTAGCCCTAGCCCTAACCATAAACCTAACCGTAAACCTTGCCCTAAACCTAGCACTAGACATAGCCCTAACCATAACCCTAAACCTAGCCCTCGCCCTAGCCCAAGCCCTAATCCTAACCTTAAACCTAATTCTAGCCTTAACATTAACCGTAACCCTAACCCTAACTCTAGCCCAAGCCCTAGCCCTAAACCTAGCCCTAGACCTAGCCCTAGCCCTAGACCTAGACCTAACACTAACCCAAGCCCTAACCCTAACGCACAACCTAAACCTAAACCTAGCCCTAGCTCTAAACCTAATCCAAACACTAAACCAAGCCCTAGCCCTAGTCCTAGGCTTAACCCTCATCCTAAACTTAGCCCTAGCCCTAATCCTAACCCTAACCCTGTCCGTAGGCCTAGCCCTAGCACTAACCCCAACCCTAAACCTAACCCTAGCTCTAACCCTAATTCTAGCCCTAACCCTAACTCTAATGATAGCCCTAAACCTAACCATAGCCCTAAAACTAAGCTACACACTAAACCTATCCATAGCCCTAGACCTAACCCTAAACCAAACGCTAACACTAGCCCTAGCAATAGACATAGCCCTAGAAATAACCCTAACCCTGACCCTAACCCTAACCATAGCCCTAAAGCGAACCCTAGCCCTAGTCCTAGCCCTAGCCCTAAACAAAACCCTAACCCTTCCCCTAGCCCTAGACCTAACCCTAACAATAAACCTAGCCCTAGGCAGGCCCTCGCACTAACCCTAAACCTAAACCTAAACCTAACCATAGCCCTAACCCTAAACCTAACCATAGCCTTAGCCCTAGCCCTAGCCCTAACCCTAAAACTAACTTTAAACCTAAACCTAGCCATAAACCTAACTCTAGCCCTAACCCTTTTCAAACCATAGCCCAAAACCTAAAACTAGCCCTAGCATTAACCCTGACCCTAACCCTAACCCTAACCCTAAACCTAGCCCTAACCCTATCCCTAGCCCTAATTCTAAACCTAACCCTAGCCCGAGACCTATTCCTGACCGTTAACCTAACCCTATCCCAAGCCCTAACCCTAAACCTAACCCTAGCCCTAGCCCTAACCCTAAACCTAACCCTTACCCTAACTCTAACCCTAACCCTAGCCCAAGCCCTAACCATAAACCTAACTTTAGCCCTAGCCCTAAGACAAAACCTAACCCTAAACCTAGCCCTAGCCCTACTCCTAGCCCTAGACCTTGCCCTAGCCCTAGCACTAGCCGTTACCCTAAACCTAACCTTAAACCTAGCCTAGCCCTAGCCCTAGCCATAACCCAAACCCTAACCCTAAACCTAGACCTAGCCCTAGCCATAGCCATAACGCTAACCCTAACACTAACCCTAGCCCTCGCTTTAGACCTAGCCCTAGACCTAGACCTAATACTATCCCTAACCATATCCCTAGACCTAGCCCTAGCCCTAACCCTAACCCTAGCCCTAACCAAACCCACAACATAAACCTAACCCTAGCCCTAGCTCTAACCCTAATCCAAACCCTAAACAAAGCCCTAGCCCCAGAACTAGGCCTAACCCTAACCCTAATCCTATCCCTTGTCATAACCCTAACCCTAACCCTAGTCCTAGGCCTAGCACTAGCATTAACCCTAACCCTAAACCTACCCTAGTGCTAACCCTAACCCTAGTCCCAACCCTAACCCTAACGCTAGACCCAACCCTAACCCTAGCCCTAAAGCTAACCCACAACCAAAACCTAAACCTAGCCCTAGCCCTAACCCTGACGCAAACTCTTACACTAGCCCTAGCCCTAGCCCTAGCCCTAGACATAACCCTAACCCTAACCCTAGCCCTAACACTGACCCTAGCCCTAGACCTAGCACTAGCCCTTAACAAAAGCCGAACCCTAACCCTAGCCTTAGACCTAACCCTAACAATAACCCTAGCCCTAGGCTTAGCCCTCGCACTAAACCTAAACCTAACCCTAAACCTAACCGTAGCCCTAGCCCTAACCCGAGCCCTAGCCTAACCCTAAGCCTAACCCTAAACCTAGCCCTAGCCCTAGCCCTAGCCCTAGCCATAGCCTAACCCTAAGCCTAACCCTAAACCTAGCCCTAGCCCAAGCCCTAGCCCTAACCCTAACCGGAAACCTAACCCTAGACCTAGTCCTAACCATAACCCTTACCCTAAACCTAGTCCTAGTCCTAACCCTAACCCTAACCCTACCCCTAAACTAAACCCTAACCCACACCCTAAACCTAAGCCTAGCCCTAGCCCTAACCGTAACCCAAAACCCAACCCTAGCCCTGGCCCGAACCCAAAACCTAACCCTACCCCTAACCCTACCCCTAGCTCTAGCCCTAGCCCTAGCCGTAAACCTAACCTAGCCATAGCCCTAGCCCTAGCCCTACCCTAAGCCTAACCCTAACCCTAACCCTAGTTCGAGCCCCAACCCTAAAACTAACACCAACCCTAGGCCGAGCCCTAACCCTAACCCTAACCCTAACCCTAGCCCTAGCCTAAACCCTAAACCTAGTCCTAGCCCTAACACTTACCCTAACCCTAGCCCTAACCCTAACCCTAGCCCTACCCCAAACACTAATCCTAGTCTAGCCCGAACCCTAATACACAACCTAAACCTAACACTAGCCCTACCCGTAACCCTAACCCTAACTCTAGCCCAAGCCCTAGCCCTAACACTAGCACTAGCTATAGTCTACTTCTAGCCCTAACCCTAAACAAACCTAAACAAACCGAGCCCTAGCTCTACCCCTAATCCAAACCCTAAACCAAGCCCTAGCCCTAGTCCTAGTCCTAACCCTAACCATAACCCTAGCCCTAGCCCTAACACTAACCATAACCCTAACCCTAACTATAGCCCTAACCAAACCGGAACCCTAGCCCTAGGCCTAGCCCTAGCACTAACCCTAACCCTAAACCTAACCCTAGCCCTAAACGTAACCATAGCCCTAACCCTAACCCTAACCCTAACACTGGCCCTAACCCTAACATAGCCCTAAACCTAACCCACACCCTAAACCTAGCCCTAACCATAACCCTAACCCTAACCATAACCCTATACCACGCTCTAACGCTAACCCTAACCCTAGCCCTGAACCTAGCCCTAGCCCTAATCCTAACCCTAACTGTAGTCCTCGCCATAGTCCTAGTCCTAAACCTAAACTAAAAACTAACCCTAGCCCTAACCCTAATTGTAACCCTAACCCTATCATAACCCTAACCCTAACTCTAGCCCTAGCCCTAACCCTAACCCTAGAAATAGCAATAGCCCTAGCCCTACCCTAATCCTAGCCCAAACCTAAACCTAACCCTAGAACCAGCTCTAACACTAATCCAAACCCTAAACGAGCCAGACCCCTAGCCCTAGCCCTAACCCAGAACTAACCATAACCTTAGCCCTAACGCTAGCCATAGCCCTAGCTTAACCCTAATCCTAACACTAGCCCTCACCGTAACCCGAACCCTAACACTAACCCTAGCCCTAACCCTAGCCCTAACCCTAACCCTAGCCCTAACCCTAGCCCTAACCCTAGCCCTAAACTTAAACTTAACCTTAGCCCGAGCCCTAACCCTAACCCTAACCAGAGCCCTAACCCTAAACCTAGCCTTAGTCCTAACCCTAAACCTAACCCTAACCCTAGCACTAGCCCTAGCCCTAACCCTAAATCTAAACCTAGCCGTGGCTCTAGCCCTAGCCATAAACCTAATGTTAAACCTAACCCTAGCCAGAACCCTATACGTAACCCTAACCCTAATCGTAACCCTAACCATAACTCTAGCCCTAGCCCTAGCCCTAACCCTAACCCTAACCCAAGCCCTAGCAATAGCCCTAGCCCTAACCTAACCCTAGCCCAACCAATAACCTTACCCTAGAACCAGCTCTAACAATAATCCAAACCCTAAACCAAGCCCTAGCCCTAGCCCTAGCCCTAAACCTAACCCTAACCCTAGCCCTACCCCTAGCCCTAGACCTAACCCTAAGCCTAACCATAACCTTAGCCCTAATGCTAGCCATAGCCCTAGCCTAACCCTAATCCTAACACTAGCCCTCATCGTAACCTGAACCCTAACCCTAATCCTAGCCCTAACCCTAGCCCTAAACCTAACCCAAGCACTAACCCTAACACTTACCATAGCCGTAAACTTAAACTTAACCCTAGCCCGAGCCCTAACGCTAACCCTAACCAGAGCCCTAACCCTAAACCTAGCCCTAGCCCTAACCCTAAACCTAACTCTAACCCTAGCCCTAACCCTAGTTCTAGGCCTAACACTAAATCTAAACGTAACCCTCGCTCTAGCCCTAGCCGGAACCCTAAACTTAAACCTAACCATAGCCCTAACCCTATCCGTAACACTAACCATAATTCTATCAGAAGCCCTAGCCCTAGCCCTAGCCCTAGCCCTAGCCCTAACCCTAACCCTAACCTTAACCCGAACCCGAAACCTAGCCCTAGCCCTAACCCTGGCCCTAAATGTAGCCCTAGCCACAAGAATAGACCTAACCATAAACATCACCCTAGCCCTAACCCCAACCCCAACCCCAACCCCAACCCTAACCCCAACCCCAACCGCACCACAACCCGAAACCCAACCCCAACACAAACCCAACCACACCTCACCCCAACTCCAACACCAACCCTAACCCTACCACTAACCCTAAACCAAATCCTAACCCTAACACTTAATCCTAAGAAAACATTAATCCTAATAAAAAACACCAAACTTAACCCTAATATAACCCTAAACCTAGCCCTAACCTACCCCTAACCTAACCCTAAACTTAGCATTGACTATAACCCTAAACCTAGCCTTAAACCAAACACCAACCCTAACCCTAACCCTAACCCTAACCCTAACCCTAACTCTAACGCTAACCCTATCCCTAGCCCTAGCCCTAGCCTCAATGCTAGACCTAGCCATAACCCTAGACAAGGCCCTAGCTCTAGCACTCACCATAGCCCTAGTCCTAGCCCTAAACATAAACATAACCCTAGCCCACACCGTAGCACTAGCCCTAACCCTAACCCTAAAGTAACCCTAGCCCTAACCCTAACCCTCGTACTAACCCTAACCCTAACCCTAGACCTCACCCTAGCCCAAGTCCTAACCCTAAACTTAAACCAAACCCTAGCCCTAACATTACCCGTATACCTATCCCTAAAATAGCCTAAGCCCTAGACCTATCCCTAGCCCTAACCTAGCCCTAGCCCTAGCCCTATTCCTAGCCCTAACCCTAATGCACAGCCTAAACCTAAACCTAGCCGTAGCCCAAACCCTAACGCTAACCCTAACCCTAGCCCTAGCCCTAACCCTAACCCTAGCCCTAACCATAACCCTAACCCTATCCCTAACCCTAAACCTAGACCTAGACCTAACCGTAACCCTAACCCTAACCCTAAACCTAACCCTAGCCGTAACCCTAAATCTACCCCTAACCACAACCCTAACCCTAGCCCAAAGTCTAACCCTGAACCTAGCCCTAGAGTTATCCCTAACCCTTAATCTAACCCTAACCCTAGCTCTAACCCTACACCACACCTAAAACTAACCCTAGCCCTAGCCCTAAACCTAACCCAAACCATAACCCTAGCCCTAGCCCTAGTCCTAACCCTAAACCTAGCCCTAGCCCTAACTTAACCCTAACCCTAGCACTAACCCTAACCCTAGCCCTACCCGTAACCATAAACCTCATCCTAGATCTAGCCCTAGCCCTACCCCTAGCCCAACCCTAAACCTAACCCTAGCCCTGACACTAACAATAACCCTAACCCTAACGATAGACCTAGCCCTAAACCAAACCTTAAACCTAACCCTAACCCTAACCCTAAAACTTATTGTAAGCCTAACCATAACACTAGCACAAGCCCTGGAACTAACCCCAACCACAAACCTAACCCTAGCCCTATCCTTTAACCTAAACCTAACCCTTACCCTAGACCAAGCCCTAACCATAACACTAACCCAAGCCCTATCCCTAGCCATAACACTTACCCTAACCCTAGCCATAAACCTAACCCTAGCCCTAATTATAACCCTAACCCTAGCCCTAGGCTTAGCCCTAGCTCTAACCCAAAACCTTACACTAGTCCTAGCCCTAGCGCTAGCCCTAGACATAACCCTAACCCTAACCCTAAACCTAGAACTACCCCTAGCACTAGCCCTAACCTTAAGCCTAACCATAACCTTAGCCCTAATGCTAGCCATAGCCCTAGCCTAACCCTAATCCTAACACTAGCCCTCACCGTAACCTGAACCCTAACCCTAATCCTAGCCCTAACCATAACCCTAACCAAACCCTAACCCTAAACCTAGTCCTAGCCTTAGCCCTAGCCCGAACCAAAACCGTAACCCTAACCCTAGCCCTAGCCCTAACCCTAACAATAACCCCAGCCCTAGGCCTAGCCCTAGACCTAGAACTAAACAAAAACATAACCCAAACCCTAGCCCTAGCCCTAACCGTACAATAACCCTAGACCTAGGCCTAGCCCTCGAACTACCCCTAAACATAACTGTAGCACTAACCCTAACCCTAGCCTTAGCGCTAGCACTAGCCCTAGCACTAACCCCAGCCCTAGCCGTAGCCCAAGCATTCGCCCTAACCCCAACCATAACCCTAGCCCTAACCGTAACCCTAAACCTAACCCTAGCCCTAGCCCTAACACTAACACTAACCATAGCCCTTACCCTTACCATAGCCCGAGCCCTAAACACAAACCTACCTACACCTAGCCCTAAACCTAGCCCTAGCCCTAGCATAACTCTAACCCTAACCCTAACCATAACCCTATCCCAAGCCCTAGCCTTAGCCTAAACATAACCCTAACCGTAGCCCTAACCATAACCGTAACCCTAACCATACCCTAACCCTAGCCCTAGAACTAACACTAACACTAAACCTAGCCCTAACCCTAACCCTGGCCCTAGCCCTAGCCCTAACCCTAACACTAACCCTAGGGCTAGACTTAGCCCTAGACCTAACATAAAACTTTTAGTTAGCCCTAGCCCTAACCATAGCAATGCCCATATGCCTATCCCTAGCCCTAGCCCTAGCCCTAACCGTAACACTTGCCCTAGCCCTAGCCCTAAACCTAACCGTAAATCTAACCCTAACCCTAGCCCTAAACCTAGCCCTAGCCCTAGCCCTAACCCTAACCCTAAACCTAACCGTAATCCTAGCCCAAGCCCTAGCCTTAGCCTAAACATAACCCTAACTGTAGCCCGAAGCATAACCGTAACCCTAACCCTACCCTAACCCTAGCCGTAGCCCTAACCCTAACACTAACCCTAGACCTAACCCTAACCCTAGCCCTAAACCTAACCCACACCCTAAACATAACCCTAGCCGTAGCCCTAACCCTAACCCAAAACCTTACACTACTCCGAGCCCTAGGCCTAGCTCTAGCCCTAGACATAACCCTAACACTAACCCTAACCCTAACCCTAGCCCTAACCGTGACTCTAGCCCTAGACCTAGCCATAGCCCTAGCCCTGCCCCTAGCCCTAAGCAAAACCCTAACCCTAACCCTAGCCCTAGCCCTAGCCCTAACCCTAACAGTAACACTAGCACTAGGCCTAGCCCTCGCACTAACCCTAAACCTAACGCTAAACCTACCGTAGCACTACCACTAACCAAGACGTAACCCTAACCCTAAACCTAGCCATAGCCCTAGCCCTAGCCCTAGCTCTAGCACTAACCCTAGCCCTAGCCCTAGCCCAAACCCTAACACTAGCCCTAGGCCTAGACATAGCACTAACCCTAGCCCTAACCTTAATCATAACCCTAACCCTAACCCTAGCCCTAACCCTAACACTAACCATAGCCCTAACCCTTACCCTAGCCCGAGCCCTAGCCCTAGCCCTAGCCCTAACCCTAGCCCTAGCCCTAGCCCTAGCCCTAACCATAACCCTAACCCTAACTCTAACCGTAAACCTAGCAAAAGCCCTAGCCTTAGCCTAAACATATCATTACCGTAGCCCTAATCATTACCGTACCCCTAATAACTACCCTAACCCTAGCCCTAGCCCTAACCCTAACACTAACCATAGCCCTAAGCTTACCCTAGCCCTAGACATAACCCTAACCCTAACCCTAACCCTAACCATAACCCTAGCCCAACCTAGCCTTAGCCTAAACATAACCCTATCGTAGCCCTAACCATAACCATAACCTAAGACTACCCTAACCCTAGCCCTAGCCCTAACCCTAACACTAACCCTAGCCCTAACCTAACCCTAGCCCTAGCCCTAACCCTAACCCTAACCCTAGCCCTAGGATTAGACCTAGCCCTAACATTAACCTTTTAGCTTGCCCTAGCCCTAACCCTAGCACTGCCCCTAACCCTAACACTAGGCCTAGCCTTAGC